>BMAU01016339.1:0-429389 GCA_019973935.1 Trichonephila clavipes | reverse complement strand
AAATAGCCCTGCTCTGAATGGCTCTGGGATGGAGTGACGTCACGCCCCCACCCCTATGATGTAATGCCCTTTTTCGGGCACTCCGAACTTAGCGAGCAGAGAGTGAGATCATTGCTCTACTGCCTTGCAGTGTAAATAAAGCATTTTTAACGGACCTCTATGGAACTCTCTTAAGAAACCAACAGCACCCAGCATCGGGTAGATGCAGTCCACACACTTTTGATTTCGAACTTGAATATATATTATACTCAACCGTAACATTTTGGCGTCCGCGACAGGACGGATGCTTTGGAGAACTGAACTTTTAAATTTATCAGGATTTACTTGAATTAGAAATGGCTCTGAGCTATCTGAAAGCTAAGAGATAAGGCCTTAGGCAAGCCTTCACCCTTAATTTAAAGAAAATTGAAAGTGAATTGAACAAAGAAATTGTGGATAGAAAGGAACTCTCCGTATTGAGAACTCTAATTGATGATAAGTTCCAGAGAGATTGGACAATTGCCAATTACTACTGTCGGAGGAATTACTGAAGGAGGAAAACGGCGAGCAGTTATTTTCTGAAGATTTCGAAGAAGCTGAAACGTATCGAGACAGATATCTGGAAAACTGTTTTAAAATTGAGAACAGATTACAAGAAAACTCTGCGCCGAGTGAAGCTGAAAAAAGGAATAAAATTACCAAAAATAGAATTGAAAAAACTTAATGGTGACCCAAAAGAATTCCTTGCCTTTTGGAGTCAGTTCAAGAAAATACATGATGACAGTTCAATTGCGGAGGAAGACAAGATGCAGTATTTATTAAAATCTGTTGAACCTCACTCTAAAGCTGAAAGACTGGTCCTTAGTTTTCCGGTGACTGCGGCTAACTATTCGAAAGCCATAGAGTAGTTCAAAGAGCGGTTTGGACGAGACGATTTGCTGGTTCAAATTTATGTGAGAGACCTTCTAGGACTTGTAATGAAAAATGCAGTAAAAGGACGGTCCAAGACAGACCTGACATATCTGTATGATGAATTAGAAGGAAAACTACGTGCTTTTTTTAGAGAGCTTGGGAAGAACTCAAGAGAAGTATGGAAATTTCCTGATCCCATTAGTCGAAAGCTGCCTTCCCGAAGAAACACTACTAGCCTGGGAAAGAAGCCAAAACCATGAATCGACACAGAACACTCACTCATTAGAACATTTGATGAATTTTCTTCGCAAAGAGGTGCAAGGAGCCCGAACTGGATTTGGACCTCAACATAATTTCCGAAAGAACAATGCTCCCGTTGAATGTGTAATACAGAGTGATCTAGCAACCGCCTCGGCCTTGGTAAGCCTGGATTCAGGTAAGCGACCTCTTTGTATTTTTTGTGATAAGAAACATCCGAGTGAAAAATGCTTTGCTGCGAAGAAAATGGCCTTAAATGATAAACAAAGAATATTGTTAAAAAAAGGTGCATGTTTTACCTGTTTGAAAAAGGCTGGACATTTAAGTAAATTTTGTCATTTAAAAAATAATATAAATTGTACTCAATGCAATAATTCTCATTTTGAAATAATGTGTTCTAAATTAGAAAAGGAAAATGTTAGTCCCGAGAATTCCCTCTCTAATTGTGGCAGAAGCGACGCGGTGTTTTTACAAACTCTTTGCGTTATTGTCAAGTTACAGGGGTTGAAAGAAAGGGTCCGAGCTCTTATTGACTCTGCTAGTCAGAGCAGTTACATAAGCGAAAGACTTGTAAATCAGTCGGCGGTTCAACCCCTTAGAACGGAAACCGTATGCCACGCGCTTTTCGGGGGAAACCAAACTGACCCTAAACCACACTGGCTGTTTTCTGTTGAGGTTAGCGAACTGCGGGGAATGTACACGTGCAACTTTGAGGTACTTTCCGAAAGAAAGATTTGGGGTTTAGTTCCTAAGATAAACAATCAAAATATTCTGAAGGAGCTAAGAGGGAAAATATAGATTTAACTGATTCTTCTTGTGAAGGAGCGGAAATAGACCTTTTAATGGAGGCCGATGTTATGGGAAGACTGTTGACAGGAAATGTAGTCACCTTGCATTCTGGCTTAACAGTTGTTGAAAGTAAATTGGGCTGGACGGTATTTGGAAAACAGAAATTTTGCGGAAAGGATAAATTTACAACAACATTGTCAATGCACGTGGGAAATATCCCCTTGCAAAATCTGTGGGAGCAAGAAGTTTTAGGAATAACTGACCCCACAAAAACTCTTAAAGAAAGAGAAGACTTATCTGATTTTAGGGAAAAAATGAGAATTCTCCCCGAAGGGAGATATGAAGTAGAGCTTCCATGGAAAAGTAATTTAATGAATTTATGTGATAATAAGGAATTAGCTTGGAAAAGGCATGGAAAAATGATTAACAAATTAAAATGTGGTAATTTTTTTGATGATTATCAAAACGTCTTCAAGGAATGGGAATCTATGAAGATAATTGAATGCGTGCCTGAAATAGAATTAAATAATAAGTGTCATTATCTACCCCATAGGCCAGTAATAAAATTAAATAGCCAGACAAAAAAAAGTTCGACCCGTTTTTGATGCTTCTGCTTCTCAGAGAGGGAAACTCTCTTTGAATGAATGTCTGCTTAAGGGGATCAATTTTCTAGAAATGATTCCTGATATTCTTGAATGTTTCCAATCGGATTTAGTGCCGATATAGAAAAGGCATTTTTAATGCTATCCGTTATTCCTAAAGACAGGGATTTCTTTAGATTTTTTTCCCGGGTTCGGAGGGACAAGAAATTTATAGGCACTGCCGAGTTGTGTTTGGGGTTTGTTCTAGTCCATATCTATTGAACACATATCCTTAATACATCTTTTGGAAAATTGTCCCACTGAATTTAAAGAAATTGCTCAGAAAATGAAACGATCCTTTTATGTAGACAATCTTGTATGTGGAGTTTATATAACACTAGTGAATTGGAACACTTCATTGAACAAGCAAAATGTATTATGAATAAAGGATTTTTTAATCTGCGTGGTTTTGAAAGCAATGTTGATTGTAAAAATGTTGACAAGCATTCAGGACATTCTTCAGTTTTGGGAATAATATGGAATTTAGATAATGATGTTCTGAAATGTTGTGCGGATTTAGAACCGTTAACATGTGAAGTGAGAATAACTAAAAGATTTATTTTATCAGTTGTGCAAAAGATTTTTGATCCCATTGGCTTGTTAACACCGACAACATTGCTTCCTAAACTACTGTTGCAGAATTTATGGAAATTGAAAATTTCTTGGGACCATGAATTACCTCCCAATTGTAAAAAAGAATTTTTAGCATGGTTTAAAGATACTTCTGTTTTGAAATGTTAATATTCCTCGTCATTTTAAAGTGAATATTTCTTCTGAATTACATGTTTTTGTGGATGCGGCCGGGAGAGCATATGCTTCATGCGTCTTTGTTCGATCAATAATTGATTCTAAGGTAAATATAGTACTCGCTAGAGAAAAGTCTAGCGAAACCTCTTAAACCTCTTAGTATACCACGTCTTGAGTTGATGGCTTGTAATGTTGGAGTTAAGCTAGTAAATTCTCTTATGAAAGCACTTAATTTTCCAAATTTAAAAATAACATTTTGGTCTGACTCCACTACTGCTCTTCGGTGGATAAAAGAACAAGGAAACTGGTCTGTTTTTGTGTCTAACAGAGTTAAGGAAATTCGACTTCTAACGAAAACCCACTCGTGGAAACATGTTCCAGGAAATATGAACCCAGCGGATTTATTATCACGCGGATGTTCCCCTTACAAATTGCTTAAATCTAAATGGTGGGAAGGACCTGCTTGGTTGAAAGAAAATCCCGAAAACTGACCAACAGGTGAAATTATTGATCAACCTAGTGAAATAGAGGTCGAAAGAAGAAAGATTAAAATTGTTAATATTGATCTAGCAAATGACGAACCCCTTCTCTGGCATCTACATAATATATCAAACTATAGTAAAATGATTTAAGTGTTCGGATGGATTTTGAGATTTATCAATAACTGTAGAAAACCTTGTGTTAAGTGTACTGAACCTGAGCTTTCATTTTATGAGATTGAAAGTTCTGAAAGGTGCTTGATTCATTTAAATCAAAAATGTTATTTATCTGAAATAAAATTATAAAATTTTGGTACATTTATAGATAATAATAATATTTTAAGAGTAAAAACTAAAATAACTCAAAGAGATGACGAGGAATCATTTCTGTATCCTATCTTATTACCAAGAAAATGTCATTTTACTAGATTGTTAATAGATTTTGTTCACAAAAAAAAATTGTCATGCTGGAATACAAGTGATGCAAATATTAATGAGAGAACGGTTTTGGATTATTGGTGCGAGAAAAATTATTAAAAATGTTTTGTACAACTGTATCAGATGTCAACGTTTTAAAGTTAAAGCTATGTCAAGCGAACCAGCCCCTTTGCCTCTCGACCGAGTGGCGGATTGCGTTGCATTCGAGATAGTGGGAATTGATTTGGCTGGGCCCCTGTTTCTAAAATCCGGGGAAAAGGTATGGATAGCATTGTTTAGTTGTGCAAATTTTCGTGCTATCCATCTAGAATTGGTTAATTAACTTCTGACAGTTTTCTGTTATCCCTTCGACGTTTTATAGCTAGGCGTGGAAGGCCTCGCACTATTTATAGTGATAACGGAACGAATTTAAGATGCGCTTCTAATGATCTTTCAAAATTAGATTGGGATAAAATTACGTGAGAAACCATGACCTCTAAAATACTTTGGAAATTTATTCCACCCTCTGCGGATTGGTGGGGAGGCTGGTGGGAAAGGCTGGTCCGCATTGTGAAAGAATTGTTACGACGTACATTAGGTAAATGTACGTTAACTTATGAAGAATTGAATGCACACACACAATATTATGTGACTGTGAATCGATAATTAATTGTAGACCTTTAACGTATGTATCAGAAGATCCTGGAGAATTGATTCCACTCACACCTGCAATGTTTCTTGGAGAAAGTCATTCTTACAGTGTTTCAGATATTGAAGAAGTAGATAGTCAAAAATTATCAAAAAGAATAAAATATCGAAGAAAACTTTTTAATGATTTGAGACAACGGTTTAGAAAAGAGTATTTAAGTGAACTAATTGAAAAATCTAATGAAAAATCATCGCGTGAGCCTAAAGTTGGAGAAATAGTTTTGATCGGAGATGACAAAAAACGTTTGTTTTGGC
Source organism: Trichonephila clavipes (assembly GCA_019973935.1). Classification (NCBI taxonomy): domain Eukaryota; kingdom Metazoa; phylum Arthropoda; class Arachnida; order Araneae; family Nephilidae; genus Trichonephila; species Trichonephila clavipes. The sequence continues at coordinate 424,204 of BMAU01016339.1, read as the reverse complement.
CAATGGCAAGAATTATTGAGCTGATCCCCGGGCGAGACGGTAAAATTCGCACTGTCAAACTCAAAACACAGCATGGGACAGTTCTGCGACCAGTGCAACGTGGATATCCTTTAGAGATACGCGCAAATGAAAATTGTGTAACGAAGGAAGCTGCTGGTGAGGGGAATCAAATTCAAAAGAAGGTGTAAAAATGTCACAATATCACCTAATGATGTAATAAAGAAGTATACTTCATCTGTTAGGTGTGTAAAAACACCTAACAGACTAGATTTATTTAATTATCATTGTTATAGGTTTGATACTCTCCCCGAATATCAAACGGGGGGGGAGGATGTTGTGAAAATAGCCCTGCTTTGAATGGCTCTGGGATGGAGTGACGTCACGCCCCCACCCCTATGATGTAATGCCCTTTTTCGGGCCCTCCGAACTTAGCGGGCAGAGAGTGAGATCATTGCTCTACTGCCTTGCAGTGTAAATAAAGCATTTTTAACGGACCTCTATGGAACTCTTTTAAGAAACCAACAGCACCCAGCATCGGGTAGATGCAGTCCACGCACTTTTGATTTCGAACTTGAATATATATTATACTCAACCGTAACATTAGAATTACAGGAGCTCTTTAATCAATTTGATTTATTTTTAACAAGATATAAGCAAATAAGAAAACCTTGGGAAAGGGAAATTCTCGTTTTTATCAAAAATCACGTGCAATGAGTTAATCATGGTAATGACTCAAGTAGTTAATGCTGAAAGTATAGCACAATTAAAAATTTTGGGATATTATAGCCTCATTCAGTCCTCATTACGCATGCGGATTAGCGCTTTGCGTAATTATTCGATAGACAAAAGATTAACTGCTTGTAGAACGTTTCCAGAGATATTTTGGGTTAAAAACTTATCACATAGCAGTTGAACCGGCAAAATAGATATGTAAATACCTTAAAAAAAGCATGACAGCCGAATTAGTAAATGGTATAACACATAAGTATTGAGATTTTTTTACATTTGAGATAATTGATATTGAAGAAAAAAGCAAAGAATAAAGAAGTATCGTGTTCAAATGTATCAAATTACTTAGCATCTTGATGGCACAATGTTAAATAAATAAAAAACTTGATTTAAAAAATCAAAGTTTAGCAATAATTTTATGAGAATCAACATCAAGCTTTCTAATTTAATGTTTAAGGATTGTCGTAAGAAGAAAAATAAGTTTAGTTTTTGAATAAAAATTCTATAATTCGAGCTAAGCAGAAAAAAAGAAAAATTTCAAGCAAAATTTCTTGAAAAAGTAATATTAAATTCAATTAAAAAGTTATTTTATCAGAAAATAAAGAATTTAAATGAGTAGTTTTTAGCAGAATTGATTAGAAGACTTGATTCTTGTACGTGTGTGTGAAATACAAAAGAGCTTTCCAGTAAGTTTCGTTTGAAACTTTCGAAATCACTTAATTCACTTTAATTCGCTTTATTGTTCAAAAGAGAATCAGTGTAAAACTCCACTTTAAGAAGTATTTCCTGTTATTTTAGTTGTGAATTTTTTTTGTATGAGTAAGTGATTTAAATATTTGTTAATTTATGAATAAAAACTTGATGGTCACACGCACTATTTACTTTCAAAATTATTAGCATAATAATTTTTTGTAACAGAAATGAATAACTTACCTGGATTGTGATGTAAATGCAAACGCTTGGTCTGAATGGAAAATGCCTCAGTTAATATGACGAAAATTATATAAATTAGTATCATTCAACTCAGATGACACTAAAAAATTTCAAAATATATCATTGAAATAATATTCTCCTGGAACGGAAGTAATGTTAAAAGTTAAAACAGATTATTTAAATGAAATTCACTGGTAGTAATTTTGATATTCAGAAACATTCATAATCAATTGGAAAAAGTATGATTTTATTTGAGAAAAACAGAACCAGAAACCTGTGCCACTCACTGATTAAAATAAAAATTATTTTTCCCATAATGCCTCTTGTTTATGTCTACAACATAGGTTTATGTCAAGCCACGTCACGGTAGTGGTGGATGCCAGCTCTTCACTCCAACTTGTTAGCTGGTTTATTCGTTATTTGTAAATCAAAATGAATGTTTTTCGATTAGCGGGTGATTTGTCTCACCTTTTGGCTATTATTATTTTGCTTCTCAAAATTTGGAAGACGAGATCATGTGCAGGTAAATCGAATGTTTCTGTGTTGATATTTGTCCTGACGTGTATCTAAAACTGATGTGTTAACCGGCAGCCGGTTTGTAAGAGTACTGTTTGATTTGATTTTGATTTTCATTATTTAATTATCACTGTATATTCTATACGATTCCATTTAGAAGCTCATTAAATTTGTATGCATATTGGGCTTAATATTCCTATACACACAGAACTTAAACCTATAATGCATCTTAGGCTTAAGTTAAAACATTGAGTTTGCATTTTCAAATGTTAAAGCATCTGCTTTTTCTGTAAATCATTTTCCGATGTTTTTGACTTACATAATTTTGATTGTAAGTGTTTGATTAATTGTGCTGATTGGTTATGTCTTTCGAAAACAATCAATGAAACGATTCAATTGCTTTTTACTATATAAATTGGATCTATTGATAATGGGCGTGTTAGTGTTATATTTTAACTATCTCCTGTATATTGAGCATATTGATTTTCAGAATTAGCTAAAATGTTTTAATATCGCTGTTCCTTTGTTTTTTAGCCATATGAGAATTACAGGAGATATTTTAAATTCCCAACTCACACTGAAAAAATACTGCTAGTAAAATCTGAATGAAAATATATCTAAACAGTATTTATTCATTTGTTAGTTATTTTAGAAAAAATTTATTAAATGTGTACTGTTTAAGCTTTTTACTGTTTTATGGAATAAGTAAGTATGGAATAAGTACTATTATTTAATTGATTTCATACTATTATTGAAAACATTAATGTAAAATTGCTGCATATATATATTTTTTTTGTAATATAAACTCACGAAAGTAAAAAAAAAAGCATTTTTTCTGAACAAGAAATAACTTTAACTGCATAAATTTTTTTTTTATCATGTATCTCTAAATATTTCATTCCTAAAATTGATCTTTGGTAAAATTATATCCTGCAGTTATTTGCATGTTAAAAGTTTTTAAAATTGATCTTTTTTCTTAGGAAAACATTTTTATCTTATTAAATGCATTGTTAAATTTCCAAAAGATATTTTTAATTTTGTAGCTTTAAAATTTTTTTGTATGAAATTGGCGATATTTAAACAGTTTATTATCTTTAAATTTTAAACTTGGCAAGTTTCTTTTTCTCTTAAAATCCGAAACTTTTGTTATTTATCCTAGTAACAGAATTTTTGCAGCTGTGGCTTTGTGACTTCAAAAATAAGGAATATGTTATTACATGGTAAATGTGAATAGTATTTTAGTAAAGTCTGTTTTCGATTGGTATGACTGGGAAAATGTTTTGCTGATGGTTCATTTATGTAGAATATTGTTAAATTTAAACACCTACTAATTGTATTTTAACCTTTTTTGGAACTTTCGTATAAAATCTTGTATTTAATTTAAAGAATTTTAAGTACCTTAGATTTTTCAGTATTGATGTTAACATTAAAAATTTCTCGTTTATCTTAGAGGTTAAGTCATTACAAAATTCATATATGTTTTTGTATTTGAATTTTCAAATTTTTTTAAAATTCTGTCAAATAGTTTGTTTTGTTTTAAAGTTAGTATTATTAGTTAATTTGTTACAAATTGATATTCTTTTCATCAATTTGGATTATAATAAGCTAATTTTAATAACAAAATTGCAAAACTATCAACTACTTAAACAAATGAGTGATAAAAGCTGTATCTAAAACTTAAAAAATAAAAATTATAATACATTTAAAAAATTTATATTAGTGATTTCTTTTCCCAAGAATGTATGTTTTATTGATGGCTTATTTATATAAAATATTATTTCAAATTTGAGACCTACATTGTATTTTATCAGTTATTTTTAACAGATAATGTTCTTTAAAAATAAGTTTAAGAAAATTCCTTTTACTATGATTTTAATTATGAGTATTAATAGAGATCTATGGATCAGCATTTTAACCAGTGTTCTCAAATAGAGGTATTCGTTTTGGAGGTTGATACTGGTGGATTAAAATTCACTGTGTAATCAGCTTGTAATCTGTCATGTTAACTGTTGAAACAGCTATGTTAATGTATTTTCTAAGCTATAGTAAGCTTCTATTACCTCAATATGTCGTCATGGTGTTCATTTTAAATAAAATGTCTTTTATGGCTTTCTATTTTTATTATAGTTAATTTGTTATGTGTTTTTAAATTTGAATTTAACTTCCCTTTTTATAAATGGACTAATCTATTCTTGCTGATGGAAGATTTTCATTTATCATATTGTGTGCTGACTAAAGCTTGTTGTAAAATCTATCATTTACAGTGACTCAACAAATGCCATATATACTGGCAGTCTAAAGTTTTCTTTGTGAGCAGTTTCTTATATTCTTAAAAATGGACTGGATATTTGAATGTTTTAATTGTTTGTTTTTCATGAAATACATTTATGATTTCAATTACATTGAATTGAATGAATATGATAAGTTAAATTATTAACACATATTTCATATGTCTTATATTTATATTTAACAAGATTTGTGTATATATTTTTTTATAGTTTTGTTTTTATTTTTGTATGAATTAAGAAAATGTAATCTCAATCTTGTTTTAATTTCAAAAATAAAAATCAGTATAATTTATTAAAATCTGATGAACACTTAGGCTGATTATGCCTTTATTCTGGTAGAAATTTTTTTGATAAAAATTTAATGCTTAATGTGCAGAGCTGTACTGAAGTCTTTGTATTAAATTGTTTTAGCATGTAAATACAGCCAGTATAATTTAAGATATCAAAGTTTTCGTAAATCCTAGGAGAACTCACACCCTTGGTGACAAATCAAAAAAAGCACAGAGTGAATATAGCAGGATAAGGTGGATGCGTAATGAAAATATATGTAAACAATACAGCAATTAAATATTTGGGATAAAAATATATAAACACAGTACTTACTTTCTTACTGCTGATCTTTTCCGAATGGAGGGTACAGCATATTAGATATTAAAAACGCCTTGAAGGTCTCATCACTAAGCGAATAATCGTGTGAGCGCCACCATATAAAGGGTGTTTTTTAGAGGTATAGAACTTCAAATTGTAATAAAACAACGATGTATTATTCGATTGACATGAATTTTTTTTATTCGAAAGATAATCTTGTGGCATTACATTTTAAATATTTCTGGCATAGGACTGGCTCGGATGTAGTCCAATCTGGACGTCCAATTTTCGATGACTTTTTCCAGCATTTGTGGCCGTATATCGGCAATAACACGGCGAATGTTGTCTTCCAAATGGTCAAGCGTTTGTGGCTTATCCGCATAGACCAATGACTTTACATAGCCCCACAGAAAATAGTCTAGCGGTGTTAAATCACAAGATTTTGAAGGCCAATTCACAGGTCCAAAACGTGAAATTAGGCGGTCACCAAACGTGTCTTTCAATAAATCGATTGTGGCACGAGCTGTGTGACATGTTGCGCCGTCTTGTTGGAACCACAGCTCCTGGACATCATGATTGTTCAATTCAGGAATGAAAAAGTTAGTAATCATGGCTCTATACCGATCACCATTGACTGTAACATTGTGGCCTTCATCGTTTTTGAAGAAGGATTCCACCAGCCCATAAAGCGCACCAAACAGGCAGTTTTTCTGGATGTAACGGTGTTTCGACATACACTTGTGGATTAGCTTCACTCCAAATGCGGCAGTTTTGTTTGTTGACGTAGCCATTCAACCAGAAGTGCGCTTCATCGGTAAACAAAATTCGCTTATGAAAATCGGGAACAACGGCAATCTCGTTTTGGGCCCATTCGATTCATTGTTCAGGCATGAGTCTATTCATGATGAATTGCTAAACCAAACTGAGAATAAATCACTTGACAGCTGTTAAATTGGTCACCATCTTGGAAAGTAATGCCAACTTTTAAACTTCTATACCTGGAAAAAGAACACTTTATATTCTGCAAGGTCGAACACATACCTTCGGTGGGGTTGGTATGATTTCGAAGAGTTTTGTTACTTACCATGTACTCTCAGTAGAATTTGTGTGCGCACCTTTATCAGGATCCTTAAAACATACATTATATTCACCTCCAAATGTTAAAAACCCTCATCTGAGAAACATTTATATGCTTTCCAACAATCGGAAACAATTGTACTTCAAGGCAGGATCCAATCTTTAATTACACACAGCAATTCCTCTTTTGTCCGTCATTCAACCATTCGAAAAAAACATCTATTCATTCCTCTTTCTATACCTCAAAACACCCAATGTCTGTTCGCAGGCTTGCCTCTTCCATTCTTCCTTTTCCCAAACTTGCATCAATATCAGCAATAATATTTACTCCAATTTTCGAACTATCATTCACCACCACATTCATAATTCGAAGCAATCAATCCATCCTTCATATACCATTCAATTGATTCTTTCTTACCTTTTGCTTTCAACAAGGTAAAAAATTCTAAAGTATATTCACTCACACACAGCCATACTTCCGGCCTGGTGCCCAACAACAAAATGAAATTTGAAATCCCCTCCAACAAAGTACGAAAATTCCAGAAATAGTTAGGTTTGTCATATTCAATGTATCAAAGTAGGGTTACCAAGTTGGCGTAATTACCGCTAACCAAAATAATTCACGCCAAGGGTGTTGGCTCTCCTAAGACCGAACCAAAGTTTTTAACTATTTGTATGCTTTTAAAACCACGTTGGAAATTATTTGTATTGGAGGTAAAATTCTAGACCTTTAAAGTAAGATAAAGTTATAAGGAAGAACATGTTTCACAAAGCAAATTACATTAAATAAATATACCTTCCATGAAAAGATCCATAAAAATATTTTGTTTTTTAAATTTTAATATATATTATTGCTGTACTATATTTATAATGTATTGTTAATCCTACAGGCAATGAAGGTGCTTTTTAGTTCCAATAGTTGTCTGAGGCTTGCATATTATCTTATCTACGTGAACACACAAAAGCCATTGTGGCCGCGGTATAGATATCGGATCGTGGCTTGCCTTGTCACGAGTTCGAATCCAGTACCACTAAAGACCCGCCATGTAAGGCAGCGATGCACGTTAAATCTGTCGAGAGCTGAAACGTCCTCCCGTTGGTGTGGTAGTTAGGAGAGGGGGTGCCAGCTCAGGTGTCATCCACGTCACTTGACCATGGTTCAAAATTACGTTGTCCGTCGCCAAAAGCCCTCGTGTAGCTGAACAGTGCGACATTAATATTCAATCATTCATTCATTCACAAAAGCCATTAATTTAATATGCCTCGAATCTCTCTCATGGTATTCAGAAGTAACAACTAATGAATTTTGCTTAATAAGTCACACCATTTGATGGCAGTTTTTGTTTGGCAATAAACGTTGATAGGATATGTAGTTACTAGTTATCTTCTATCAAACTTACCTGAAATGTGCTCTGATTAACATTCAAACCTTAAAAATGAATGCAGCAATAATGTTAATTTTTATGAGTCTTGTTTAAGTTTTACTGTTTCAGTAAAATTTTAATTCACAAATAGCATTTACGATTATTTTTTAAATTTAATATTTTTAAACCTGTATGAAATTATTTGATACTTCAATTTTTTAATTTTGTGATTTTTCATTTTGCTTTGTAAAGCGTAATTCATTAAGTTTTGCGTAATTCATTTTTTCATTAGTTTTAAAGCTATCATTATGTTTTGTCATTGAATTCATTTTATTTTGTTCTGACTTATGATTGATCTCTTATTGTTCAATTCATTATGTAATGTGTTTTTAATATTTTTCTGATTTTCTTAGGCATGTCTTGTGTAATTTTGTTGTAAATCCGGTTTAAAGCTCTGTTAGTTCTGTTTTTTAAACCAGGACAATTTTTCCATCTTTTTTGATTTTCTCACTTTTCTGGGAACAGATGTTTGATGATTGATAGCATGCAATCCATTGAAAAAAGTTACTTTTTCACTTTTTTAAGTTTTTTAATTTAATATTTAATAATTTCTTTGAATAATTTTATCCTTTTTTTTTTCCAATTTAAAATTACTATGAAGATAAAGATAAGTAAATTAAAAATCTGTTTTTTTGTATGTGGAATATTAAATGTCAAGTCATACTGTTATGTTATGAGTTTAAACAGGGTTTCACACAAAACAATGGTACTTGCATATTAGCGTCATCACAGCAAACTTTGTACCACCGGCTCTAGCAGTTTTGCTGCCCCAGACAAAAATGGAAAATGCCTCCCCTCTCTCCAAAGCAAAAAATTATAATTAAAAAAGATGAATTGTTCACATAGATACACACCTATAGAATTTGAATAATTTTTGTGAACAAAAAAGTAGAATAGCAATTATATATATTTTAAATCTTAAAAAAACAAACAAATTATTTGAAATTAAGAAACAGAAAAGAGTATTGATAGTGAGGAACACAAGTGTTTATTTTTCCTTATAGTAACTACACTCGAGACTAAAATAAATCGCCTTATGAGGCTCTTTATCTACCAAAAACTAATTATCCTTGTCTCCTTTTGAATGGCTGAAACCGGACATCGTATGGGTGAAAAGAATGTCCGTTGTGACCTCACTCCAGACTGGGGAGAAAGTTACTAGTAAAAGATATGTAAATCTATCAAATTTCATGATTTAACATGTACTCTCTCCTTGAACCCTTCAAGTCTCAATATAGAAGAAAACTGACATTAAACATACAGAGTACAAAATAAGGAAATGAGTTATATTAAATGAAATACAGAGTTTCCACCCAATAACATTTCAGAAAATATAAAAAAAATTGTAACAAATCAAAAATATTTCTCTCAAATTCAATCAAAATGCCGCCCTGGGCAGGGGTCCGTTTTGTCCGATCCTGGCACCAAGTGAATCGCGTCATGATATCAAAACATCAAATATTCTCATGTTTTTTATTTGAAGAAAATAGATTCTCACGGTGCAATTTTGGCTACCTTGATGCTAATATGTAAGTACCCAAAACAATTAACCTTATTTTCAAACCATTTTTTAAAGTTCTAAATTGTTTGTCTTACAGGAATATCAGGAAGAAGTCAAATCCTTTTTGCCTTGGTGTACACTACTCGTTATTTGGATCTCTTCAGCAATTTTATATCTGTTTATAATTCTGTAATGAAAGTTTTCTTTATTGGTGCTTCATGGGCTACTTTATATTTGATGTATCTGAAGTTCAAAGCCACTTATGATCGTAATCACGACACCTTCCGCATTGAATTTCTTGTCATTCCAGTTATCGTATTGTCGATTGTTGTTAATCATGATTTCAGTCCACTTGAGGTAAGAATATTTTATTTCATAGTTTAAGACACATATGTAAATTTTAATTTCCTTTCAGTTATTACAGAAGCTCTCAAACAAATGATGCACAAGATTTTCAAATTAAACTTTTAGTGTTGTAGGGCTGTTTTATCCTTTTGAAAAATTTATTCGTTAGGCGGTACAAATGTTCTAACAGACTGAATTATTCAATTAATGCCAAAATAGGCTTAGACAATATGCAAAATAAATTTTTGAGATATTTTCCATTTTTTTTTTATTAGAAAGGAAGCATATGAAGTACATCCTTTCATTTCAAAAACTTGGAACATGGTAGGCAATATTTATTTAAATCCATTAAGAATGAATGTTTTATTTTTATGCAGTATTAGCAGGTACACCCATTCCTCACAAGAGGGAATTGAAAAGTATAGCAGAGTTAAATTTGAAATATAAATAAACATTTAATGAAGTTGAAATTCAATATTTTGAGTAATTTTAAGTAAATTGCAAATTAAACTCCTATGAAAGAATGATTTAGCAAATAAAACTGGGAAGTAAAAAAATATAGCTATGATATATATTTTCCAGGTTCATCAATGAGTCAATATATACTGTAAAATATGGCATGTAATGCACACTTTTAACACAAAAAATAAGATAGAAATTAATGGATATGAGTTATGCCAGGAATAAGAATAATAAATAGATCTAAAAGTAAAAAAAGAGGTGAGCACATAAAAAAAAATAAGACTTCTAAATACTTGGAAATGCTGTTTATTTAAAAGAAATGCCATACTTTATGAACTTAAAGGGTTACACTTCCAGAAGTATACTATTTTTTTTTCAAAAATCTGAGAATACCTTGATTAAATGATTTCAAAACATAAGAGCACTGCACATGTACATTTCAGGTTTCTTTGTAAAAAAAGAGGGAGGGGCATGTATTAAAAAATTACAACATGTATTAAATTTTAAAAAAGTAGCTTGAAAGTTTTGGTTTGCGTTATATGCTGGATGCGAAACCTCTTTTTAACAGATCTCTATTTGACTTAAGAAATGTGCTTGCAAAAATATGACGCATATAGGTCTAATAGTTCTGCAGATCTCAAGATGAGTAAATCACTTCTCATATATATATTTATATATATTATCCTTTATGCCCTTGTAATCTCCATGGGTTTTAGATTTTCATGAAAATTATTCTTAGCAGATCTCTACTCAACTAAAGAGATTAGTGAATCTTTCTGCAAAAAATTTGGAATGGTACAATCTGCAGTGTGGATTTGTGTAAGTCCAAACAAATGTACCAATATTCAAATTTTTATATAACACAAATAATAAAAATTTAAATGTCTCTAAATCAATGTTTCCAAGTGCACTAATCATTTTCTATACAAGAGTGAGAACAGTTTTTCACTATTGATTGCATATCATAGCATTTGGTAACTTTGCTCATACAAACTCTTCCTTAAGCAAATGAACACTGCTGCCATCTGTTAATGGGGAAAATAGGGATTTTAGAAAAAAATTCACCAAAAATGGAAAAAATATTTGCGTGGAAATGTTCTTGTGACTCCTTGAAACATCAGTGAAGCTTCCTACAAATTTTTGGGAGTTAAACGATCTGTGATGTGGATTTGTATATGTTTCAACCAAATATATAAATACATATTTTTATTATTAACTTAAACATAAAAAAATATTGATAAGCATTAATTAAGGCAACTCTTAGCATAAAAACTATCTGTAGCTGAGATAAATCAGAGTAATCTCAGGATAACCTTGCTTTGTCAAAACATTGCTGTGTAAGCTAGAATTCTAAACAAAAACCCTGTAGCCAAATCAATGAAATTAAAATCCCATTATTGAAGGAATAATTTTTTAAAAACATTTATTCAAATAACAATTGTAATTCTTCCTGAAAGAATAAAATACTTCCTGAAAGAATAAAATACTTCCTGAAAGAATAAAATAATGGATAAATATAACAATAGATATAATTGTAATAAAAATATCTAATCCTCAAAAAAATTTCATGAAATATAAACTTTTTGAGATAGGCATCAGATATTGCTGAAGCTGCAAAATAAATAAATAAAATTACTCAAATTAAATTTGAAAAATCTTAAGTATATTTTGAAAAGATATTTTTTGTGGTGCACACCATTATAATCTATTGTTTCGGTATGCCACATCTCGTGCGTCTAAGTTCTGTTTTTGTGTTATGTTACAAACCCACAAATTTTTTCTTTTATTAGTATAGATAACACTCTTACAAAATTATAAATGTTGCCAAATCAAAAGATGTCACCGATTGCACAAATCTAATAGTTATAAATATGACCAGGAATGGTTTTCCACTCTTTCCTGCAGATCGCAGCATTTGGTGACATACATACTCTTCCTCAAGAAAGGGAGTTTTAGAAAAAAATTAACCAAAAATTAATTTGTTTAGCAGACATTTGCTTATGGCTTCTTTGAAAAATCAGCGAAGCTCCCTGCAAAATTTTAGAGCTATGCGAGCTATGGCGTGGATTTGTATCAGTTATAAATAAATATACAGACATTCAAATTTATGTATAAGATTAGTATTTTGTTTGATAATATTTTTTTCTTTTTTAAATTGCATAAAATAATTCCTGCCAGTGAATTGCAGTTTCATTCTTTATTTGTATATGTATTAAGGCTTTGTATAATTTTTAAAAATGCCTTTTTTAGGATGTCGGTATTTTTGAATTTCAAATTTGCTTTTAATTCTAGTGATATATTTTATATCAGAATACAATAAGACCCTGCTTAATGTTTTGTTTAGTGCTGTTTCAGTTTAACGCTCTTTTATTTGAATTGTGGGATTCCCTGAAATTGCAGGCAGGGTATGTTGCGTGTGTTCTCGGAGAATCTTACAATTCAATTAAAAGAGCGTTAAATAGTCTTTTTTTATACTGTATAGATTATTTCATATCTTTTACTTTATTTCTGTGTATATGAATAAATATAGAATTGTATATAGATATTAAAATTAACATGTTTTAACACACTTTAATAAGCCTAAAAGAGTTGCGTATCTTTTTTCTAATTCCTTAAATGATGACATAATTGTCTTTGTGCATTTCATTGGAATTTTTTTTTTTGCCATTGTAAGAAATTGTTACTTTTATATATTTATTGTCTGCATTATCCCTCCTCAATTATTTAATTTAAAGTCAAGTTATTTTGTAAGTTTTTGATAAAAATATCCAAGACAATGTAAAGATTCTGTGTCAAATTATTACGATGGAATGAAAAAATTACCCAAATTCTCACTTGTTTGGTTTTCTAAGGGTGTGATTTTTTTTCATTTGAAAATGTAGCGGGGTTATCTGAAAAATAAAATTTCTGGCCAAATGTTTTATTGTGGATTTTGCAGTGCAAATTTACTGGCATTATTTTCAGTGTAAATATTGCAAATTTCGACCATTTTATATTTTTGATAAATGATTTTATAAATTTTCACCTTCCACAATTACTCACTATTTTTTCCCTTAACAGTTATTTCTTCTTTTGGCCTCAAACTTCATATATATATCCTATCTTGAATAGTTATACTTAGGTTCTATAGCTATCTGTATTTATATTTATGGTTTATATATATATATATAAACCATAAATATAAATACAGATAGCTATAGAACCTAAGTATAACTATTCAAGATCTATTTTTCATTAAAAATCTAGATACATATTTCTTGTTATTTCACCTATCTTTTTCCTAATGTTTGTAATTCTATTGTATTTGCATGTTTCAGCTATTCTTTATTCTTTCCATCCCGTGTTTTCAGTAAAAAGCACCCATTGCAGATTATAAACTACTGGCTGCCAAAGACCTTATTTGGCATGATTTTGAAATTGTACCAAATAAGCCTTTTGCAGGTATCATTGATATCCATTTTCACCAAATCATTTGATGGAAAGGAAATATTTTCTCTCTATTGTAGTGTTAATTTTTTTAAAAAATTATTTTTCCTTATGCAAGAGTCTTTAAAATATTGCAATTACCAAATTACTGATACTTGAGATTCATAGGAGATCTAAACTTAATTTTACTAAAGAATATTGTGTGAATTTAACTGAAAACTACTATGGAAATATCGATACTGCTAAATCTAAGTAAAAAAAATCTATAGTTGAAATTTTCCTAAATTAAATCAAATGTTGCTATTTTTATACTTGTTGCTGACAAGTAAAAATTATGAAACCTCATTAATGTGCTGTATATAACCTTCAGCTACTTAGTAAATTGCTTTTACTTTTTAATTAATACTGGATGAATCACATGTTTTCAAAAATGTGTCTAAGTTGTAAGTACAAATAAGTGTTTTCTTATAGGGTTAAATCTTCCAAGAAACTCATATGCAGAAAATATAAATATTAAGAAACTAGAAATAGTAATGTAACTTTATTTCTATTTAGATATTGTGGACTTTCTCAATCTATTTGGAATCTGTTGCTATTCTGCCTCAACTCTTCATGGTTTCAAAAACTGGTGAAGCTGAAACCATCACTTCCCATTACCTGTTTTGCTTGGGTTCATACAGGGCTCTTTACATCCTGAATTGGGTCTACCGTTATTATTCTGAGGGCTTCTATGATTTGATTGCAATCATTGCGGGAATTGTACAGACTGTTCTCTACTGCGACTTTTTCTATTTATACATTACCAAAGGTAAGTTTCAATCTAAATTCTCTATTTTGCAAATTTTAAGTATAAAATATTTTTGTAGCCTTAATTTGAAAAATGAAAAAAATTTGAATGTTTCAGTATATATATTTTAACAACTGTAGTATTTTATGTGGTTCTGCAATTTTAGTTGATAATATTAAATATGTTTTAAAGATTATATATTTTAAAGATTAAATTTTAATAAGGATAAAAGTTCATTTGTAGAATCTTATGTTATGGCTTTTAAATTGTTTGTAAAGATTTTTATAAAATGAAATTTGTATAAACGTTATGCATATATTTTTATTACCAAATACTATTCAAAGTGACTAGATAATTAAGTGATAATAGACTTTAATTAAAGCAAAAATATTAAAGAATTGCTAATTAACCTGATATTAGATCATTCCTAAAAAATGAGGATTTTGTTAATGTGAAGAAATCACGGACCGAATTCAATCTCTCCAATAACACGCATATTAATATTTGAATGACCAAATCCTAAATTTTTGGTTAATTTCTTGACAGTAAGGGTTGAATTTACTTCTATGTTTGCAAGACGTCCTTGAGCTTTAGAAGTTTTTCAGAACATAGCTTCTTTTTCAGGACTTTGATTTTTAATCTTTTTAAAATTGGAGATCACTAAACTATAATTTGTTGTGTGTGAAACACTTACAAGCTTTAAAGAAAGAGGGGCCAATATATTTGAAACAAAGAGCATAAAGAAAAAGGATATTACCATTAAAAATGATTATTAAAATGAGGAAAGGGAGGGGGAAGGGAGAATCCAGTTACTTGCCCAGAGTTTGTCATTGATATTTTTTTATTACTATACCATACAAAATTTATATTGTTTTAATTTTTCTTTCGAAATTTTTTTATGTATTTGGTTTTTTTTGTGTGTTTTACTTGAAGTGGTTTCATGTAGTATTTTGCTGTTTTCTAAGGATTAAGAAGTAGGATTCTAGGCTATGGTTTTCACCTGGAATTTTTAGAACTGTTAGCACTGGTTTGGGCTTATTACATTGAAGGATTTGAATTTATTGATTATGTATCCATGTATTGTGTAAACATTCTTTGTACTTTCTGTTGCATTTTTGAAATAAAGATGGATTTTACTACTTGTTTTTATAGCAAATTGATGTAGGTAGCTTATCTTCTTCCCAGCTCTGTATTCATATGATCAATGTATTTATGGGATGACTTCAATACGATTTATATATATATATATATATATATATATATATATATATATATATATATATATATATATATATAACTGAACTAAATCCCTGTACTGTTTTTTATGAAGTTACTGTAATTTAAATGCCAAGACAAATGTTGGTATTGATAATTCATTGATTAATCCTTAAATGCATATTGCTATCAATTGTTTACATTCCAAGTTCCATTTAATATTAATCAAAAACCTGAATGTGTTTCTTAACACATTTGGATAAACAATAATAATTGGATAATAAATCTTCTGTGAAAGAAAAAAGACATAACTTCTTGGCGTGTAAAGTTATGTATATATATTTGAAGTTTGAATATGGTGGGTGATAAAGTTCACTACGTTACTTAGAGAGAAATATTCTATTTTCGAGTTTCCTATAAAAGAGTGATTTATTTAATTGGAAAAAAGACTTGTGTATTGTCAGGTAGGTTATCAATGTTTGATTTGTGTTTGAAAATTTTATTGGATATGTGCTAGATTTTTGGGAAAGGCTGTACATTGCCCAATGTCTACATGCAACTTTTTCAAAATAAATACTCAATATAATTGCCTGGATTTTTTTAATTTAATTTTTACGTAACTTACGAATACATTCCTGTAAAAAGGATTTTTTAAAACTCTAAACAAAAAATCATACATTTAAGGGTTAAAAAATATAGTAATGTATTTTTTAAGCATAAGATCTACTTTAAAGTGAGGTTTTTGATATTTTTAGTGCAACTTTTTTGTGTGTAGAAGTAAATTACCCAAACTTTCTCTTTTGCATACTGTTTGACAAATTTTTCTATTTTGTTGAATTAGAATTAATAATTGTGATATTTGATTCCTTTTTTGTATTGAAATAATAGTTGTAGTGTTGCAGTATTTGTTAGAAATATTAATAATTAAAAATTTTTCAGTCATTAAAGGCAAGGCTTTAAAATTGCCGGCATAAGAAATAACTTCATGCATACTGTTGTGCACATGTCTCATCAGGAAGAAGGCGATGGCATTTGAGAACCTTTACATTCATGAACTGAAAACTTTTACACGAATTTGGAATGTCTTCACAACAGTGGTTTATGTGCTCTAGCATTTTTGTGTGAATCGAAATTCAGCTCATCGCAATGGTATTTGATTCAAGGTCTATTTCATGGTAACTTTCTCACTTTGGAATTTAAAAAATCATGTAATATTTATTTTTGAATTTTTGTTTAGTTAAGATATTATTCATTGATTATTATGTGGCAATAAAAAAAAGTTTACGTTGGCCTTGAATCAAGTTTGGATCTCTACATAATTTCAGCTGGTCTGTCTCGCTTATTTTTATTCATATTTAAATATTTTTAGAAGTGATTCAGGGGTTTAACAGTTCTATTGTAAAAAGGTACATTGTTCTAATCTGTTAAAATGTATTACTACTATTCTGTTTTAAATCTTATTTTTTCCCTTTAAACAAATGCATTACTTAAATTCTGATTCATGTTTTTGTGAATGTATAATCATAAACTTTTGTAAACTACACACATATTAGTGTGAATCATTTAAGTATGTATAAATTCTAATTTATGCTTGGGTTTGTATAAATTGAGACATTGTTTTACACAAAACATTTTTTAAAATTAATTATATCAAAATACTGATGTAAAATATATGAGAAATATAAACTAATGTAATATGTCCTACATCTGTTATGGATGTAGGTACTGATATTTGAATATATATATATATAAGCTGTGTAATTATGCAAAGTGTGGTTAAGTTTTTTTAAACTATGATGTGAAAATTGTTATGTAGCAAGTTGGATTCTGCTGTACTTTTTCTAATTTTTTTCTATTTGAATTGTGTGAATAACATTAAATCTTTGCGTTTGATTGACAGCTTTTTTTGGTTTTGCATTTTTGTTCTGTTATAAGAGGCATGCAGCAATTAAAACCTAGTCTGCAGATAAGATTTTTTGTTATACAAATTCATTTTCCTTGCAATAAAAATCTTTATTCACATAACTAAAAGTTGTTATTTTTTATTAAAAAAACTTAAGTTTCTTTTTTCCACTCCATATCTCAAATTATATCTTAATTTTTTAATTATGAATATAAGTTATACACTTATTCATTCGTTGAATACTAAAATCTATATCATTAGAACTATTGATTAAATTTCTTCCCCACATGTGTTACATATTCATCAAATAAGCTATTATTTTTTAAAATTAATTTAAGTTCAGATGTCTTTCAAAGGTTATTTATTACTTAGAGATGAATGTAAAATATGAGTTGATGAACAAACAGAAACTTTCCCAATCAAAAGAATTTTCACTTGCATAAATATTTCAATGATTTAAAAATTATCATGGAAACTAGTTTCTCTCTTCTTTTTTTTTTTTAAAAAAAAGGAAAAACGAACATAAAGATGTTTAGAATAAAAAGTCAGTTTTATAAATAATTGTTTATAAAATATTTAGTATTTCTCTCAATTGACTAAGTTAAGAGATTGTTTGCAATTAAATCCACATTGATGTGAAAAAGGACATGGTTCTGTTATGATTTTTATAGTTAACTAATTTATTATTATTAGAAAGTTATATACATTTTTTCTACTTGTTACATATTTGTATAGACATTATACAATATAATTCCGTTAGGTAAAGGTAACATTATAAGAGAACGTATTATAAAACACATTATTCCATTGTGAATTATAGAATGTTTCATTAGACCTGATTAGTTCCATTAGATTTAATTCTAGTTTGTTTATCGGTGAGGAATACAATGAAGAAAAAAAAAATGTTTGACAGTTGCTATGTTATTCTATAAAAACAATATATATAGGACTGTGTTATTCTCTCTGTGTACTAGGTTATCAAAATACTACGTAAAAATATTAATTGTCAGGTAAGTGTGTGAACTGACTAGCTACTTTATTTAATTCATAATATATGTCTTTAAAATGAGGAGATGCAGCACATTAATTTTAATTTTTTACTTGGTTAAGATCTCAAGCATCACAGCTGGTGATATTCAAGTTGAATCATGAATATGTAGTTTCTTAGCTGCTGAGTTGTATATACTTTATTTATTAAAGTATGTTTTGTAGGTATGATTTATAAATGGCAGATATGAATATTATTAGATACTTATGCAATATCAACTATCAAATGATATGAATAATGCTTTTGTGTTAAGTGTCCACACTTTTAATTGTTATATAATGCTAAAACTTCTGTGTCCAATTTCATTTTGTTTGCAGCAGCCTGCATTATCCTACACTACTGGTCTTTGGTAGAGCCCATTCATGAACCCAAGGTTTAATTTTGAATATATCTGATATGACTACTTGGCTATTATGAGCATCATTATTATATGGAATATTCAGGGCCATACTTGTACACAAAAGAATTATCATTTGATGACAACTTAAAATTGTAACATGCTGTAATGCAAAGTTAATCTTTTTGTTTTGCATTCAAAAGTATTTTAAGAGATATGCATGAAAAAGAATCAGAAATGTTGAATAGTTAGGAAAAATGATACAGTGTAAGTAGTAATAGGAACAGAATTCAAATCAAATTTCAAGATCTTTCAAAATGATTATGATAGTAAGGATCTTAAAAGTTCTAAAACTTTTTCCTGCTAAACTTCTTGGTAAAGTAATAAGGATGAAATTATCCCTCTGTAGATAAAATTATTTTGAATAGTTGCAAATATTTTATGTAAAATAATTCAAATTGACTAAATCAATGATTGATCTAAATTTTGTTCATAATTTTTTTGTTTTTGTTTTAAGAAGGACACGATTTTTAAATTTGTCATGAGAAAAATGTTTATTTTTTAAAGAAAAGTTTGTGTACACACATAATTATTATGCTATTAACAGAATTTGAAAAGAAATCCGAAGTAAATTAACCACAAGACAATATATTTCAGTAACATAGTTAACATTCTTTTTATGATATACAAATACAATGCATAAGCCAAATTGATGAAAACCTTGGAATGGTCATCAATCATGTTTTTGGAAATGCCAGATGTTTATTTCACCAAATTTTCATCTTTTGAAAAAGCTGAATGTCCTTTAGTTATCAAAATAATGCAAAACCAGGGAATTATGTTTAATATTTATTAAATTTTCCTAATATATTTATTTTGAGTTTTATTTTTTCATCATGTATAACTATTATACAATTTAACAAGAAGTGTAGAAAAATTACTTATTTTCTTTAAAGTAGTTATACTCTGTATTTAACTATCAAAACTTATCTTCCAGACTATCATCTATTGAAATCGTAAATGCGGGCAAATCATTTGAAGACAGAACATAAGTTAAAACTAGAAAAAAATTGCATTAAAAAATTAATGTTTCAATTCAAAATAAGTTTTTACAATTTTTTTAAGTGCAATGACATGAGTGAGATGAAAGCTTATTTTTACTATAAACTTAACTTCTAAAATTTTTTGCAAAATTTCATTTTCCTGGTTCTTCAAAAATTTAAATGATTAATTTTTAGAAAATATTGAATGCATGCTTATAAAACTTATTATATAGAAATTATGCCACCAATTATCAAAATAAGACAATGAGTTAAATGTTACATGCATAAAATTTTTTAAAATAATTTTAATATCAGTTATATGTTTGAAGAGAGTGTATGGAATTAAAAAACTTAGGGCTTAAGCATACATAAAGGATTAAATAGTATGCAATATAAAAATTTACAAATATCGGTTTTTTTTTTTTTTCTTTGAAAAATGACGTTTTATTTTGCAGTGATTGACATTAAAATGTTTTGGGAAAAACTTTCAGAATGCTATAAATTACATCTTAAAAGCATAGAACATTCCTAGAAAAGGTTTACTTACTTTTTAAATAACATGAAAATAGTTTTTTTTTTTTTTTTGATGATTAGACAACTAGTGAAAAACTGAAAAGGCAGTGTGTTCAAAAAATTCATATACAAGACTGTTATTCAAAATGCATGCAAAACAAGGTGGTGGTAGGTTTAATTACTATATTGATTAAATAATGATGAGAGGGAGATAGGGGGGGGGGGTAAAACTTTTCATCAAGCTGTCTTCGCACCAAATATACAAAAGCCTGAACTTAAATGAATGCCAAGCAAAGTTTTTGACAAAAAAAAAAATCGTTTTTTTTTTTTTTCATGAAAATATATCTGCAACATTGTAATTCGTACATTTGTTTATAAAATCTCAAAATATATTATGAATAATTAATTTTCCTTTTAACACACACACATTTTAAGGGATAGCTCATTAAGCCTTACAATATAGGAGAAAAAAAGGCTCAAAACACATTTTATTCCTTAAAAAATAGATTAACTCAAATAAAAATGAGTTGTATGATGAAATATGTACTGCTCTCTATATGATAGTGAAGCCAGAATATAACATAATTGTTGGAGCAAGTTTACATCTGAAACAATGTTCCACTAATTCGGCTACTATTCTTAAACATCAAGCGGAAACAGCCTTAAATGTGCAACTATATAACATATGTACTGAATCATATCTTAATTTTAATGTTACAAGCAGGTTTAACATTACATTTTCTTGCTCACATTTATAAAACATGGGAAAGTAAGTTTCTTTTAGTCTTTGAATATTTATATAATTTAATTTGTGTTAAAATTTCTATTTTTATGTTACATAATTTATATTTTTGTTAATAATTCTTGCAATACATATGAGTTTTTTTTCTCATTATGCACTTTATTATTAGATTGAATTTTTGTGTCTTTCCTATAATTTTTACATTCCCATTATATGAAAATTGTATTGGTTCGAATTTTATTAACGTTACTCTTTGAAGCTACACAAGAGCTATTAGCGACGGACGTTGCAATTTTAAATTATTTTCAAGTGACGAGGATGATACCTAAGCTGGTATCCCATTTTTTTAACATCTACACTCTACCTAATGTGAGGATTAACCCGTTCAGGACCATCACACATTTCCCCCTCCTCTGGCCCATGATCACACCGGTTAAATCTGACTTAGGAACGTTTTTATATTAATTTTTCTAAGACACTAGATGGCGGTTCAAGTTCGGTTTTTTTTTTTTTTTATGAATAATGTTTTACAAAACTTTGACCGTCAATATGTGCTTTCGGCTCCGAGTTTTTTTTAAATTAAATTCTGGATATTTATGAATGTAAACTACTGCGCATGTATAGATTTTTCGTGAGAATCGGGCATTTAAAGGTTCGTGATTTATCTCGCTCTGGATTTCTGTTTGCATTCTGACTAAGTTGGAAAATTTATTAGTTTATTGGGCATCAGATATTTATAATAATAGTTTCAGTATTTATTCTATTTATTATTCGTGTTTACAAAGTAATTTTAATACTCAAACGCATTTAAAAAGCAGATCTCCATGGACAAACGCGATGACTCATTTTTAACGAAAAGGATATGTTTCTTCTCTCTTACTGTGACTCATTTTTAATTCAGTAAGAACAAACGATTCTTTCTCGTTGCTACCGCAACCAGAGTTCCTATAACCATAAGAACAGAAAATATAATACTAATGTAAATGATCAATTAAAAATAAAAAACGATATATTAGCTGTTATTTTTAAAGATTTGTAGCAGTTCAAGCCCTAACAAGTTTATGTGAGGGTAAATTTATCGTTTGGAATTTGCCAGATAGCATTTTGTAAGTGTTGCGTCTATTTATTTTAAACCATCATGGCAAAAAGAGTGCTTTTCTTTTTATTAAAATGAAGACATTTTCTTTAAAATTCGCAATTTTTTTTTTTTTTAAATATAGCAAAATATATTCAGATATAATCAATGTATATTCAGATATAATCAATGAAAGTAAATTTTTGTGTATTTGATTGCATTAAAGATTTGTACGAATTTTTTAATGAAATTAGGTTTAGCAGGGAAACTCACCTGGTCCCGTGCAATCGTATACCATTGGAACTTGCGGGCCCGTCGCCCATCCGGTATAGTGGTTAGCGACGCTGACTGCTGTGCCGTAGGGACTGGGTTCGAATCCCGGAGAAGACATGGTTGTTTGTAAATGTATAGTGCCTGCGCGGCATGGGGGTACACTAAATAGCCGTCGAGTCGCAAGTCCTCTCGTGTGGTTGGTGGAAGGGGAAGAGAGGTGGGAGGCCTCTGACCACACCCAGAGTGTTTTCCCTCTAAATTGAGGCGGAATCGAGCCAAATCGTAATGTCACCTGTATGGTGCTCAAAGTTCGGCTAACGAAAAGCGTCACTGTCATTAGCTCGTCATGACAGCAATTTTCCATGATGAATTTCGTGGGCCTTTGCCGATCAGGTGGCATTGGTAACAACAACAACGTGCGGGCCTGGGGAAACTCTTCTTTATCCTTCCGTTGGTTCTGAAGAGGTTAAGAGCTTCGAAAAATGTAACATGTATCAGCTCCTCTACACTACGGGTCTTCAGTACTCTAAATAGCCATCGAGTCGCAAGTTCTTTTGTGAGGTTTGTGGCAGGCCCCTGAACCCTACCTCCAGGGTATTCTCCCTCGAAATTGGGGTGTTTTTGAGCTAAATCGTACTGTCACTTGTATGGTGCTCAAGGCTACGGCTAACGACAAGCGTACATCTAGCCCCTTGCCATAATGAATTTCGTGGGCCTGGATCTGACGCTGTCGAGATCAGATGGCATAAGAAACAACACCTACTCCCGCGTAGTTTTTGTTTCGGGAGAAGTTTAACTGACTGAGTTTTTCTGACTTTTTGCATCGAATATATATAATTATATAAGACTGAAAAAATTTATTAATTCTGCCTTATCTTCCGAGTTATTTGTCATCAGCTCGATAGTAAAGTTTCCGATCTGCTCATCTAATATCAAGAAAATGAAACCAAATCGACGGTTTTTCAAAACAAATATTATTTCAGCTTAAAAATGGCGACATGAAGCTGTGCATACATTTTGGAGATAAACGATTAATGAGAGTCATGCAAAGTTATTTCAGACGAAGAAAACTCATCAAATGCAGCGATTGTTACGTCTCGAAGTCTGATTAAATATGTATGTAAATTTGACTTTTTTTTTTAAATGGATGATGAACCTTTTGAACTATATTTGTATAACTGGAAAATATCTGAGCCAGTTAATGCATAATGTTAAGTTAAATATCGACTAGTTTTATTTATTTATTTTGCGAAATAATGCAATACAAAATTTAGAAATTGAAAAACTTTATAGTTATCAGTATTTGGTTGGTTTTTCTTCCTGACTGCACCCCTATACTATAAAGTGGTGGACTTCAAACTGTGTTCCACGGAATCCTGGGGTTCCACGAGGCATACTCAAGAGTTCCATGAGTCACAAAAAAACCGAAAAGAAAATCATAAATGTGTATCAGAAATGGATTCATGTTTTCTATGAAGTTTGTATAACCTCAAATATGTAAAGCTCATTTCAATCATTAAAAAAAAACTTTATGTGTACATAATAATTTTATGTTTTAAAATTCTTAAATTTTTTTTTTTATAATGTAATAAAAGAATATTAAAACGTTCTTTTCTTTATATGTACGACTTACTAGATCACATAAATTTTATTGTTTACTATCCCAGATTCCTCGAAAGAATTTTATACTAGTTATAACAATGATTTTCAAAAAAACTAAATAGTTTTCTAATAGAAAATACACCTTTTTTCATTTGTGGAAAAAATAATGAAGCAGAGAGAACAATTTATCGAGACATATTGCTAGATTCGGCTTTAAAATCTAAATTTCGGCAAGAACTACTCCTAAATTTCAGGTTACAAATTCAAGCAACACACACAGGATTTCTCTCGCGTTTATAAACTTTTTAATGCTGTTCAGAGCAGTGTATTTCCGTAAAAAATATTTCTCAATGTGAATGGTTATAAAGCCTAAATATTATTTATTTATTTATCCAACGCCCGTGCTTGGCTTCTTGACCATCTGACGCCGAGCCTCGCAGTACCGACTGACGATGTCGTCAGTCAGGTAAAAAAAACCAAAGTATAAAAACAAATGAAATTCAGAATAGGAAATGCGCGCGACTGAGAGGATAACTTCAAAAAACCCATACTTCAATAGTTTCTGTAAACAAATGCAAGTGCATATTTCAGTTACTAAGTCTAATACATGAATAGGTGACACTTGGATCGCAGATTTATTTTATAAATAGGTAAATTGTATTAAAATTACAATTTAAAAATTTTTAGTAACTTAAGTGCACATATTATACTTTACATTATCTATAACCTATTGATCTACTTTAAATACTATTTTAAGATATAATTCTCTTTTAAGCGTGAGTGTGCGAAAACACATTATATTCTAAGGGGTTCCGCGAGTCAAAAAGTTTGAAGACCACTGCTATAAACCAGTGTTACCTCTATTACAACCCTGCTCTCAAGAAAATGATCCTAAATCAGAGGTGTATAGGCAATACTGGTGTGTTGTGAGAGAATTTGATTATGCTGCGAAAATTATTAAAAACCATAAATTATTTTTTGGAAAAAATCCAGTACTCTAATTTAAACTTTTAAATCCATTAGGCTACTATAGCCTATCTAAACAAACTAATATTGGTTGATTTCTAAAGTAAGTAAATATCGCAAAATCTCTAAAGTACATTAGAGTACATAAAGGGAAGTGAAAAAAAAATTCCATTCTATAAAAGTCATTTTTATATGAATCAAACTTTTCTATAATTAATAATATAATATATAATGCTATATTTATTTTTCTACCATTAAAAATAAAGATTAAATTCAATTTTTGGAAAAAGGTTTTGAAGTATGCCTATTTTTCCCTTCAACTTTTCGAAGAAACATTCTAAAAACATTTCAAATGCAAGTAGCTCATTAAATATTCAGTTATAATGATCGAAAAAAATGCAAATGTTTATGATGAATTTTAGTTATTCTTTTTATTACAAATTATACTAAATTATTTTGTTTTATTTTCTTGTGTTGATGGTGAATTTTGTTTGTCCCTCACATACGAACTATGTACAATTTAGTGAGTTAGTATTGGGACATCAGGAGATTCACACAGTATTTAAATTATTACGAAATTATATTTTTGACGAAAAATAAAGTAAAACATAGTAAAATAAAAAAAAATAACTAAATCATATTTATAGTAAAATTAGGAATTAGGGAATAGTTAAAATTATATTTTAAAATGCATTTGATTCCCTCGGACTATTTTTTTTATTTAATAAACATTTTGCTAACTCACAAAACATTTAAAAAGAAACCAGTGATGAAAAAAATAAAAAAAGTAAAGCACGTGTTTGGTGGTTTATTTGCAACACTAAATTATTTTTATTAAAAACCACTCGCTTCAAAATATCCAGAAATTTAAGTGAAATATTTTTCTAAATTCCTTGAAATCTCAAAGTTAAATGTTTTTTAAAGATTTCATACCGCTTGTTTTCCCCGGTAAAATTATAACGAACTGAATTTAAATAGTGCAATTCTATTTATATCACCAATATAGTAAATTCAAGATTTTTTTAAACTAGTATCCCTTGTGTGTATTAAAAAATGGATCGAAAATATATCTTCATGTCCTTTTCTTTTTTTAGGGTTACATGTGGAACAGAACAAAAAACTGAAGTAATCTCCATGAAATGGCCGTTTTCAATGTCATTAATAACGGGAATAATTTTTGTATCTTGAATCACGGTTTATTTTAAACGCGTGTACTTGTTATATATTTTTCAGATTTTTCTATTCCAGGATTTTTATGCACTTGTCGTGCTGCCATCTATTGATTAACTATAGACTTAGAAACTACTTTTTTTAAAAAAAGAAGGAATGGAATTAGATATGTAGAAATTCTCATACAGTTAATATAATTTTTCTTTAACGTATTATGACCTTCTTTTAAAGTTAAATTACATTTACTTTCGCACATATATACGTGAACCCAGAGTAACGCGATTTTCAAATCTCGTCAATTCGGCTTTAGTTTGAGGGGGAAACAAAAGAGAAAAGGTGAAAAATCGGTAATGTGATTGAAGAAGTTGTCGATCATGCAAGCGAAATAAATTTATAAATGGATAGTGATGACGTTCAAGAACTGCTGTATCTAAAAGATGATTTTTTTCAAAAAAAAAAAAAGCAAAAGCCCCTCCCCCTCTTTCGTGAAGTGTATATGAATTGCGCTAGTAAATTGAAAGATATTTAGTGTCTGTAATACCCAATAAAAAAGCTGTAAACCTTTGAATAAGTATTTTTACCATAGAGAATATTCCTTGGCTGTTATTCTACGTATTTTTTAGAATATAAGCCTCCCACAGAACACTGAGTAAGTAAAATAAGAAAAATTGAAATATTTTGGTATTAGTAAAAGCAGTGGCATAACGGAGAATGTTTGAGCCCCCTTCAAAGTCAGGTTTTGAGCCCCAAGTCGGATCTTACAAAAGATACCTACTTGGCGTTAGTCAGGCTTTGCCCCCCTTGCAATGCGGAAGTTGTGGGGTGTATGTTCCACCACTGAGTAAAAGTTTTACCTTCAGCAAAAGATAAGATATATATGTTAAGGGAAAAAAAATACAGAAAGAAAATTGAAGGAATTGAATATGATTCTATTTGAAATTCTCTTTATAAATAAAAAATTTTTCCAACTTTTTCATAGGATTCATAGATGTAACCTACACAAGCATTAAAGCACTTTTCTTCTTTTTTTGTTTTTCTAAGACCATTAATCATTATTTGCTTTCATATCCTTATCTCTTACAGTTGTTATTTGCTTATCATTTGCATAAACATATGACGAGCAAATCGCTATACATTATCCTTCAAAACTAGTCTTTATTTTTTAAAAATATAACTGTTAAAAGTAATCACACACACCACATCATAAACCTTGGCAAAACCAGGTTTGAGAATTAATAAAATAATTTGATTTTGAGGTAAAGCATATTAGTTCAAAGGAGAGAGGCACGTATTTGTCAAAACTAATTGACTTCAGGCAATGTTTAACAGACATGTTGAACAAGGGTTAATTCATTTACTCATGGTTCGATGAAGTGAGACGGGTGCATTTTGGAAAACAATTAAGTCTCCTTATTAAATTCGCTCTAAAAATTAATTAGTTGATCCTCACAAGAAAACGTAATTTATTTTTTGGATAGTCATAAGCCATGCATGCAGTTTTATAACATTTACATAGTTAATGATGAATATATAATGTTTTTCTTATAATTGGCTAATTGTTTAATGTTCATGGTTGCTCTGTATCTCTTCTTGCCTTTAAAGTGTTTGTAACATGCCATTGAATTTAATAAGGCTGTGAAAAATATATATTTCATGGGAGAATATAGTAGACATGAGTAGTGGCGTAACGGAGATGATTAGCCCGCCACCCCTGCAAAGTCAGGTTCTGGGCTCCAAGCCGAATCTTACAATGGGTGTATACATAACGTCAGTTAGGATTTGGGCCCCCTAGGACCCTGGTCCCCACCGCAATGCGGGGGTGTACATTACGCCACTGGACCTGAGACTGTCCTCCAGTCAGGTTCATTCAATTATTTTGGCATTCACATTTGAAAGGATGGAAATAAAGTTATAAAAAATTATTAGACTTTAACATGAATGACTTTAAAATCAGACTTAAAAGGAATGTGATATAATAAGACTTTTATCAATTATTATCAATAAAACAATTATTATCTCTCTCTCTCTATCGCGATATATTTCTTAATAACGAGAATTCTCATTACATGGATTGTGTTCATGTAACAGATGTCAATCTATGAATTCCTGGTGTAAGGTTTAAAAAGTAGAATCCGGAGGTAACGAAAAGAGCTGCGACCATAAAATACATACAGTGAACACATACAAAGAGCGAAACATAGCCAGTTTTTAGAAATCTAGCTGATGTTATTTTGCTTTTTAAGAAAGATTCGGAACGCCAACGAGTCAGTGATTGATATCAGTGGTTCCAAAATCTATATTTGTGGAGATAAAAACTTTAAAAGTTGGTGTAAAGTATGTCTTCAATAAGGATCATATATCCACATTAATGATTTTAAAGTACCGTATTATTGGATTAAGTTTAACTTGTGTCATGTTTCGAAGTATCAGATGCATGCATAACACATGTAGCTAAGTGCAAGCATCTTAAGATTAAAAAAAATCTAGGCTATTAAAATTTAAAAAAAAGAGAAATAAAATTAAATGAACTTTTTACGAAAGAAGAGGCTATGTATATAGATAATGCTTTAATGAATGTGGTAAATATTAAAAACAGAATCGCTTCAAAACTTTTTAATGTTTTCTTAAAATTCTTTTTCACTTAAAAAAATTTTTTTTTTTCACTTTATACATCTTTTTGTTTAGAAACTAGCTCAAGTATGTTTCTCAAATTTTCATTGGGCATAGTTTTAGTACGTTTACATATTTTAATGGAAAAATAATATCTTGCAAACATTTTTCATAAGTCTTTTTTGATAAAATATATAAAAAATATGCATATAAATTCCTCAAAGTAAAATAAAAGATAGAAAGAAGAACGTAGCCTAGTGCCTGAGTGGTAGTGTATCGTGCTTCCACACCACAGGTCCAGGACCCAAATCCCGGACTGGGCAAGGTCAACTCAGCCTTTTACCCCCTCAATGGGTCGATAAATGAGTATCACGCTTGCTTGGAATCTGAATACTGGAGGTTTCACGTCAGGCTGACCACATGACCGAAACATCTGCTTGTTCAACCTGTTCATTCTGCATCGAAACATCTGCTGTGCATCTAAGGTCACGAAAACTGAGATAGGCACAGTAGGCCTTGGCCCTCACGGGCTGTTGCGCCACTGAGTTCAGTTCAGGAATAAGAGAGAAAGAAGATTTTTAGGGCCCCTCTGGAGTCTGAAGCCCGAACTCACTTCAAGGTGGTGATAAACCTGAGCGGCTAATTTGAGATGAAGATATGTTAAATGAATCATTTCGATTATTAAAATAATTTTCTTTTAGGAAATGATTGTGTATAATCCAGCAAGTCGAATTTCGTTTTGGAGCATTAATCAAAAATATTTATTTGTTTGACTTGCTTTTAAATGTATTGTAAGCTATCAATATTTCTGTTCACATTATTATTTTCGGAGTTACCACTAATTGAAATAATTATTCGCGTTTTTTTCTTAAAATTGCTCTCCTCTGTTGTCGTAAAATATGAATAAACCCACTTCTAAGCTATATTTTTCAAAAATTCTAGTTGAGCCTCTGTAGAGAGGTCTGAGCCATATACAGTCAAAGTATTATTATAATAGAAGCATCTTTCTCAAAAGGAGAACATTTGGAAAAAAGATTATTTTAAGTTAATTTTTTGCCAAAATATTGTATTTAAATAAATTTTTTTGTCAAAATGTCCTTAAAACAATTTTATGCATATATTCTAATCTAAGTGACACTAAATATCATGAAAATTATCCATTTATGCGCTTTTGAAAATCACGGTTCGGAACGTAATCGGATACCGTAAACAAAAAAAAAAGTTTGTGTGCTTATGACCACACGATAGAAGTGATTACTTCCAATTTTGTAATGTTATTTCAGGGATTAGTTAGGTGAATAAAAAAAAACAAAAAAAACAAGGGTATATTATATTAGTATTGTCATATGAAATTATTTATTCATATGTCTGTACACATAAAGTAATATTTTTTTGCTAAATATACATATTTGTTAATTAATTGTATTCTAAGAAAGTAACAAAAGGTTTATGGTAGCTGAAATAGGTTATAAATACTTTAGATTCAAAATTATTTAAATATCTAAAAAAACTCCGTCAAGCGTTGTTTCGTACTTTGTCGTGCTTTCATTTGGATCATTGTTTTTCTTGTTTGAGTTGGGCTAGGAAAACTTATGCCCTGAGAGGAACAGAGCATGAGACAGCTTTTTGATGACGTGACGAAAGGAAGGAATATTGCACTACTCGCAGTCGCTGTCAATAATATAAAGCTTATGACATTTATTTCTTTTTAGGTCACAGACTAATATTTCCACATTTATATTAATTTTTTTTTTATAATTCTCACTTATAATATTTTCAGATAAAAGTTATGTATTAATACTTTAGAAGGATGTCTAATATTTTACCGGAAAAAGGGACAAATATCACTCATGAAAGGCTCATAAGAATATAAGAAACATCTCAGAAAAAACTGTCTCAAAGTAAAATAATTTCAATCAGATAAAATAAAAAATTCCTGTTTACACTAATAATTAATCTTTATAAAACTGTTCTTGCATAGAAAAGGGTGTATTTAGAAGATGTATTCAAGCAAAGAAATCCAGTATTGATGCATAATAATTAACATAAAAGTACTACAAAAGTGCATTGAAATATATATATATATATATATGAATGAAGACAAAAATCGTAAAATTAGATGATGTAAAACGGAAAATT
Organism: Trichonephila clavipes; assembly: GCA_019973935.1. Lineage (NCBI taxonomy): Eukaryota > Metazoa > Arthropoda > Arachnida > Araneae > Nephilidae > Trichonephila > Trichonephila clavipes. The sequence continues at coordinate 393,492 of BMAU01016339.1, read as the reverse complement.
TACAAATTTTTTTTTAAAAAAAATAGATTTCATTAAGCTGAACATTATTTTCACTGTCACCTTTGTAAAGGAAAGCAAATAATAAACATATGTTTTGATTTTACCTTAATATGATAAAAATATTTGTACATATTTTTAAGTCTTAAGGGAAAATACAAAATTAATCAAAAGTAATATCATAATTACCGTTTGCAGTTTTAAAAAATTGAAGAACAATTGAAGAAATTGTATGTGTGTGCTTGCTGATTTGAAATTGCGTCAACTATCTCTCTTCGAAAAAGAGTATTTTCTGAAGGGTCATTTCAACCCTCTTTTTATTAGCCCTTGAGCAGGTCATAAAATAAAGAATATGTTTCTGTTGGGGGGCTTTGCAGAGGGAACCCTTCCAGGGAACATTTTCCCACGGCGGTATTTTTACCAATAAAATGGACTCTGCCTGCTTTAGGAATAATCTGAATTCTTTTCACTGATTTTCTAAAAACTTTGTTGACGAGAAACAATTTACTATACGAGTAATTGTCTTGAGCTAGTCTAATTTTTAAATATATAAGTAAATACAGAGAAATTTTTCAATACATAAAGGGAAAAAAATATTTTTTTAATAAAATATTTATAATTTTTATTGATACAAAGAGGGAGAAGACTGGAGAGCTTCAAACGTCTTTTAAAGCACAGAGTAAAAAAGCAAATCCATACAAAATATTTAGAAGCTTGGATTTACGAATCTTATTGACACGATAATTTAATAATAAAACTTGTAAACTGAAGCAGGGCGTGCACATAGTTTTTTATGGGAAAAGAGGAGGAGGGAATTAAGTTTTTTTTTTTTAAGAGATAAAAAGGTCTGAGCCGTAATCTTTATGCTAAAGATTAAAAATTTGTTGGTGTATGAGGAGGGGAGGGGGGAGAATTGAACCCTCGGCGTTCTTGTGAACAGATATCCTGCTTAGAATCTAAAGGGATTAATGATACCAAAAAGAGTGTTGTAGATTGCGATAAAGCAGTGCTTCTCAAACTTTCAACATTTGCGACCCAATTTTCAGTCAGAATATTCATCGCGCCCCCCTTCTTATAGTAACACTGTGTTGAATGTAATTATAATGTACTTTGATGGTAAAACCACGATACAATACGACTTTAATTATAAACCGTACTAATTATCAAGATACATAGTAAGTTTTATATGTAATTTTGTATATGACAAGCACAAGGGAGTCACTAGTAATTACTAAACTTGATTTTAATTGAATATTGATAAATTAACCATAAAATACTTTGTGCAGTACTGATTCATTTATATTAGTGTGCATTATATCAGCGTGAATGTGTATTTAATTTTTTATTTATTTAAGAATGTATTTTATTTTGTAATTATTTGAAATTGCAATTTATTGTATTAAATTGCTAATTATTTTAAATATTTCATTTTCGATTTTTCGCGATATGATCGCGCCTCCCCCACCAAGTAGGGTTATCGTGCCCTTATAGGTAGGCGCACCCCACAGTTTGAGAAACGTTGCGATAAGGATTTTATTTCGAGTTTTGAGAACAATTTAATAACCGTATGCATGAAACAAAATATTATTTGAGAAGAAAAGCCAAGTGATTTACATAATAATTTGTCCGATAGCGAAACGAAGATTTAATAATTTAGATCTAAAACATGAAAGAGAATAAATAATAATTTTAAATAAATACTAGGCAGTTGTACGCGTTCTCTGTAATTTTAATTTTTTCTCCCTCCAATTTTTGCACCCTAGGCATGGTCTAATTGCTGAGACAATCTGAATTCGTGTGTGATAAATGTATAATAAGAGATTTCTAAATATTACTATAAATTACTATTTCATTATTTGGTTAGAAGTAAGACTATTTTAAGACATTGTGAGTCGGAATATATAATGGATGTATTTTTGTTATTCTTTTAATTTAGGCATACCCATGCTGGTGTGCCAAAGATAAGAAACAGACGCATTTTCGAATATTCTTCAAAAAGGATTAGTCTGCCAATAATAAAAATTTATAAACATAGCAAAGAAAAGATATTTTTCTTAATTTTTCAAACAGATATATTTATATCTTTTACTTTCTTGAAATTAAGTAAACTGATAAGACGAATATTTCAAACACTACTTTGTATATTTTTAGTTTAGCTAGTGTTTCCGAAAGCTTATCATTTTTAGAATTTTTGCAAATAGTTGTACAAGACCAACGTCTGGGTATCTGATTACCATGAAGAACTGTTGGAAGACTGAAGGTAGGTCAATCAAAAGCGGAGGTAACCAGATGGCTTAAAATGTTCGAAATATGGTTTCGAGATTACGGAATTGAAACGATATCTATGAGGGATGATTAAAACTTTCCTTTCGAAGGATGTACAGTCCAGATTTTGAATGCATTTCATGCAAAATCGTATTGAGCATTGAGACAATCGTTCTACTTCTTCACCAGGTTGAATACGACCCGCGATGGAAGTGAAAGTTAGAGAATTATGTTAAAGTGGCATTTTTTCTAGCAACACGAGGGCAATTGGTAATGGACCCTCGTAATTTTGAACATTGGTCAAATGACGAGGATGACTTCTGAGCTGGCAACCCCTTTCCAAACTACCATACTACTACAACATACCTCTTTAGAAACCTCCTCTCTATGCTGCTTGAAGAAGTCTGAAACTACCTGTTGCTTTTTTATTTTCGACCTTTCAATAACTTTTTAAAGGGATCGAATATGTAAAAATTGCATAGGAGAGAGATCAGGGACTGTAAGGCAGGTGTAAGTGCTTTACTTTAGTGTGTGTAATTCCAACATTACAACATTTGTGATACATCAATGTGGGTTTTTATATATGAAGCACCCCATTTTACAGTTTTCCTGGATGTTTCACCTTAATTGCACTTCGTACCCTCGCCAGCATTTCGCAGTACTGTCCCTCTGTGATGGAGGAACTTAAATCCCCTTGAAATTAACGAGTAAAGGGTCCTGGTAATAGAAGAACAGGGTAAGCACCACTTTTCAACGATTGGTTCTTGAACTTTTTGGGACGAAGGATAAAACCTCTGCCTGGTCGACTCTTCTGACTCAGGTTCCCAGCGATGGAACCAGTTTTCATTACCTGCAACAATGCATTCAAGGAGTGTGTTGCTTTGAACGTTGAAACACATTAGGTACTTTAGGAAAAACAATACCAGGTTTTATTTTTATCGAGAATTCAACGCACTGACTGCTGATCTTACGACAGCGTTGTTGTGTAACACGCTACCGAAGCTTATAACGAGATTTTTCGAAAGCGTACGAATGAATTTGCGACGTTTTTCCCTAATCGCACTATTAACTTCCCACTTCTTACTTTAATAGATGTAGATAGTTTCCCAGATCGACTTACATCAAATCGCGACCAGCACTGAACATTGAGTTCTATTCCGTTTTCGTCAGGCATGCTTCTTCATACGCATTCTTCGTTCTTCGATGATTGTCTGCAACTTTTTGTGTGCTTCAGCATCCCTCCCCCTTCCGTAAAAAATAGATTACTTTTGGAAACATTTCATGAAGACTACCGTGAAATGTTTCGAAACATATCTAAGTGGGAACATTTCATGACGTATTTTCCATACGCACTTCGGAAAGAAACGAATGCCACAATAATCGCATTTTTTGACGTCGAAGCTTACATACTCGTGTCACCGGTGCGCTAATTTGCATATATACTGCAGCCACCCCCTTGAACGGAAACAATTTGATCTCCCCTTATAGAAAACCAGTTATAAAGTTCCCAAGAACAACCTCAAGCTAAGATGATTGTTATTTGGCTTTAACTGCAAGACGCAATAGGGAATAATAACTATTCAGTTCACAAATAAGTTTTCCGCTGCTTCTGATATCTCAATTTCGAAGTATACTGTTTACCAAGAAATTAATGAAGCATGGCTTTATGCCAGGAGACCAATGGTTTGTATCGAACTCATTAAAAGTCCCAAGAGCCCTCCACCTTTTGACGGTAGAGACAGGGGACCTTCCAACACCATAGAAGGGAACCACTAAGGACTGGTGGTGTTATGGTTTGGGGCAGCGTGATATTGAAGAGTACACAGAGCTTTACGTCCTTCAGGAAGACACCTTAACTGACCTGAGGTATAAAGATAGTATATTAGAGCCCCGTGTGAAGCTCTCTGAAATCAAGAAACTTATGAGAAAATCTCAGGAATAACATATGGCTATGTAATAACGAAATAAATGGACCAATATCAGTGTTAGTAGAGTTTAAAGTTTCGAAATTTTATTTGATTTGCTGCATCGGGGACTATGCAACTAATCCACGTCAGTCTATAAGGGAAAATGTATCTTCCTCTGTCTCTTATTACGTAATAAAAACATTACCAAAAATTATGAGAATTTGAAAATTTCAAAAATTGCTATAATACCCACTCCTTTTAATGTGATATTCATAGTATTACTGCAAATTTATGAAATAATGCAGAAATAGTTCTCATCATAAAGTGGAATAAATATATCACATCCATATTTCTAAGGAACCATTATTTTTTACAAGATTGAATGATATTTGCAAATATAAACATGGAAAATTCTCAAAATATATTCTGATTTTAATTAAACTTAGATCTTTAAAATACAAACAAACGTTTCGATTAGCTTAAGAGAAATCTTTCTTAATTTTTTTAACTGTGTTTAGAACCTTTGCAATTTTTCGGGACACAACAATCGAATATACTCAGTAAATAGGGGAATATTAATCGAAAACTGGCTGATTGAATTTTAAAACTTAGAAAAAGTAATGTTCCTATGAAGAATAAATACATCAGTTAAAATATATTTGATCATTCAATGTATTATCTAAATGATTTAACTTCGAATGGATTTGCAACACTTTTGCATCGTTATTATCTAGCAATTATGTTACACCACTCCACTCTTTTCATATCTCCCAAATCAGATCTTCATTAGAAATAAAAAGCAATATTATTTATCTGTTGTATAAAATTTTATATAAGCAATACGTTTCTATTTCCAATACAGCAGGCAATACAAACATTGTCCTAACCCCGAACAGAGATAAAAGGAATACAAAAATTTAAATATTACCACATAGAACATTTAAATTAGGTACAGATTTAATAGAACAGATAAAAATTTAAAATACAGAATATGTCGAACACAGGCACAGAAAAATAAAAAATAACATCGAACACAGAAGCTGAATAAAGTATTAGAGCATGAGAAACACATAAAATCAAGAAGTGAAATTGTTCAAAGAATCTCTAGCCTCCCTGTATCGGAAATAGATGCAGTTCTTCGTGAGAGCTGAACAGTTGGGGAGATGATCAACATTCATCACCACACCACTGCAGTAGAGAAAACAGGCAGGACAATCCACTAATCTGAATCGGCAAAAATGTGCATATGAACCAGGGGTGTCCAACATTCTTCCCACCAGTACGTAAGTTGCGGCCCATCGACTCTTTTTAAAAAAATTTTAAATATATTTTTAAAATTTTTTCCTTTTGAAATTTATTTGAGGGGAAATCTATATATATCTGCATTTGGGTCCAGAATCTGGCAATAACTTATTTATTGCACTCAGATTTAGCGCGGGCTCTGCATTTTCAAGTGCAATTTTTAGGTAAGTTACCTCTATCTTGTAATGGATTTAGATATTCCTATCCATTACTTTCAATAGGTTTTTGCTCAGTATTATTTACATAAAAGGGGAGGGTTGGCTGGCCAAAAAACACGTTCAACCCCACTTTTATATAAATTATTTTTAATATTAGCTGTCCTAAGTCAGTAATGTTTATAATACTGCAGCATCCATTTTATAATTTTTAATCTCAGTTGCTCATGTGTCCTTCATTGAGTCATTTTCTTACTGTCTATGTGTTTTTCGAATGTGATTGTTGGATGTTTATCTCTTGTTTGTAGAGAACAAGACTATATATATATATATATATATATATATATAAATGTAATAATTCCCTCTAGTATCCTTTTTGTTAACTCTTTGTACTAATATTTAAACAAACTTGAATTCTTTGGTTTAAAAATTCCACTGTAATCTTAATCGTAATCGGCTAGCCCAAAATCCCTGTCCCGCCCATTCTATCCAATCAGAACTACTATTACGTAATAACCACTGCCGGTATAAAAGCAAAAATCTTGTGTAATCACTCTCTTTGTCTGCTCGCCTTCATCACGTAAGAATGTAAATAACTGTAGCTCTTTTCTTTGTGTTGTGTCCTCCAACATACCGCTGCTGCTTGTCGTTGTCTGCTTTGCTTGTTGATCGTCGAAAGTTTCTCTATTTAATGTACCGCAATTGTGTTTTAAGCTATAGGTGTGTGCTTCAAAATAAAAAGATGAAAACCAATTCTGAAGTTTTCACTAAACCAGATATGACAACAATCAAAACAAACCAACACCGGCCAACTCTACTACAATACTTAACACACACATATATATATATATATATATATATATATATTTGCCTGTTACCTGTTCTTGCTTTAAAATAAATCCTTTTTTCTAATAGAAATGTTCTTTAGATTAAAATAGATTTATATTTTATCAAACAGTTACATTTGATTTTACTATAGTAAATTACTTTTTTTTTAATAAATTTTGAATTGCATTATGCATGTTCTTTACTATGGATGGTACATGATTCTCTGTGTGTGCGATTTTCGTTTCTCCTCTTCCTTTTCTGTTTGGAGTGCCCAAAAAGCAAGAGGCAGTCAGAGATGTTTTTTAAAGTTAAAAAAAATATTCAGGATGGTTAAGATAAAGGACAATGTATACTTAATCGTTTGCGAATGACTGCACTACTAAATTTCAACAATGAGTAATGAGATATCAATTCAATAGGAGCACCGTGATTTTAAGGAAAATATCAATTGTAATATTTTAAACATTATTTGATCATTTTATTATTATATTATATAAACATGTTTATTATCTATGTCTGTATATATGAAAAATAATGAAGGCAATAATACTGATTCATTCTGCTTTAAATTTTCACTCCAATAAATGTTTTTTTGTTTCCAAATCTGATGTAAATGTATATATTTCTATGTGCAGCCCGAGAGCTTATAATGTTTTTCCGAAGTGGCCCGCAAGGTCATTTGGGTTGGACACCCCTGATATAAACAATCATGCTTAACCGTGAGACGAAAGGCAGCTACAGCATTGCATCTTGGGCTATCGGGGAGATTAAGGTTAAATTTTCCCTACACAATTCTTTCTCTCAATTTTTCTTTCGTCCGTTCTTTTAGTAGTGACATATGCGTTGTTTTAGGTGTTTGATTGATTATTGATAAGGCCGATATATAGCTAACCAGGCTACCTGAAACCTGATTAACAAAACAGCCTTTTTTGGACAGTTCATCTGCTGTTTCGTTACTGGTGATACCACAGTGGGATGGGATCCATTGCGGGAGACAATTGCTTTATATTTTTCGTGCACCTCTCAGGCAGAGCAGCGTTACTCGTGTCCGTAGTATTTTCAAGCTACATTTTCTTGGGTGGTGCTAAATGAGTAACAGTTTTGCAGCCGAGATGTAAGCAGTAAGTTGAAACTAGAATATGTAAGAACTACCCCAATATGTGTTAAATTTTAAAAAAAACATAGCAAAAAGACTTCAATATTCTTTTAAATAAACAAATATGCCATAAAAATTTGCTGGAATTCATTGTTTATAAATTGAAAAAATCTGCCAAAATCTGGGATCTGACGTTGTAGTCCACAAAAAAAGAACTAATTATGAATTTATAAATTCAGAAATATTAAAATGAAATAACTACAAATTAATTATGAAAAGTAAATCAGTACACAGATATATATAATGCAGAATAATTTAAAATTAACAGAAAAAAGTTTTTAAAATTTTGGTAAATGAAACTGATGTAAATTGCTGCTAGGACTAATGGCTAATTAAATTTTTAAATGCATATTCTATTTGGATCAATCTTATTATTTAAAATTTGGATAACATTTAAAGAATCTTGTCAAGATCAATTCTTTCTCACCAGAAATCTATCTGCGTATACAAGGTCTGTTCATAAAGCATTCGACCTTTGGCCAGAAAAAATATCTTAATTACTTTGTGGGATTAGGATCCCAATCAAATTCAAAACAGGCTCCTTGTGCCTTCACACACTTAGCCCACCATTCCTTTCACTACCGAAAACACTTCTGGAAGGCTTCTTTTGGCATAGGTTTCAACTCTGCCCGACGCGTTCTGCCTTATCTCGTTTCTACTCTGAAAACGGGGTTCATGTAATCGAATTTTCATTTTCGGGAACAGCCAGAAATTGCAAGAAGCCAAGTTCAGCGTTGATAGAGTTCAGTAGATCCTGTGCAACTGCAAGACGGATTTCTTTTCGTTCCACGGACAGAAGCTTGGAAATAAATTTCGCTGCCAGTCTGCGCATAGCCACACAAAATTGCATCTGGAGAACCTTTACTGACCTCAGCTGGTTCAGTAGTCTCTTGTACCGTCAAACAAGGGTCTTTTGTTATCAAATGGTCGACCCTTTCAACAACAGCTGCGTTTCGAGTGGTTTGTGGCCTCTCAGAACGCTGGTCTTTGTCTACCACTGTTGAATCAGTTTAATCCCTCCTTTTAATTTGTGTGTTCCCCATAGAAGCGTCTCCAAACACTTGCTGAATCTTACCGAGTTGTTTCACTTAGAAGATTTTGAAGCTTTTGACAAAAAATTTAATGCAGTACTTCTCCTCAAGTCATTCAGTTATCTTTAGAGAAATAAAAATCCGGCGAACACGAATAACAGCTCCTCACTCGACTGCCTGGAGGAAATGATTGGTGCACTGAAATGAAGGGAAAAAATTCAAGCATGTGCATTAAGCTGTCACCTCCCGCTGTGCACAGTGGCGTCATTTTGCTATCTCTACTGTGCTTGGGAAAATTCAAGGCCGGATACTTTTTGAACAGACCTTGCTTGATTTTTGGTGTTAAAGACGTTTTAAGATATACATTTCATAAAGTGGTTCTTTTTAAAATAATTTATGAAAGATATTATTATGCAATTAATAGAAATTCGACTAAATTTTACATGTAGCAAATATTAATAATGCACGTAGAGAAATGGCAATATTTTAACTGAGTTGAAGTTTTGCTAGTCACATAAGAACCAAATAGAACAACATTCTTTTGATACATCCAAGGGAAAAAATGTGACAGATTCTTCATGCTTGCTTCATGTATGGTTTTTAAATAATATATTATAGGGTGTTTTTTTAGAGGTATAGAACTTTAAATTGCAATAAAACAACGATGTATTATTCGATTGACATGAATTTTCTTTTATTCGAAAGATAATCTTGTGGCATTACATTTTAAATATGATTTTTGGCATATGACTGCCACGGCTGGCTCGGATGTAGTCCAATCTGGACGTCCAATTTTCGATGACTTTTTCCATCATTTGTGGCCGTATATCGGCAATAACACGGCGAATGTTGTCTTCCAAATAGTCAAGCGTTTGTGGCTTATCCGCATAGACAATGAATTTACATAGCCCCACAGAAAATAGTCTAGCGGTGTTGAATCACAAGATCTTGGAGGCCAATTCACAGGTCCAAAACGGGAAATTAGGCTGTCACCAAACGTGTCTTTCAATAAATTGATTGTGGCACGAGCTGTGTGACATGTTGCGCCGTCTTGTTGGAACCACAGCTCCTGGACTTCATGATTGTTCAATTCAGGAATGAATGAGTTCGTAATCATTATTCTATACCGATCACCATTGACTGTAACGTTGTGGCCTTCTTCGTCTTTTTGAAGAAGGATTCCACCAGCCCATAAAGCGCACCAAACAGTCAGTTTTTCTGGATGTAACGGTGTTTCGACATACACTTGTGGATTAGCTTCACCTCAAATGCGCAGTTTGTTTGTCGACGTAGCCATTCAACCAGAAGTGCGCTTCATCGGTAAACAAAATTCGCTTATGAAAATCGGGAACAACGGCAATCTCGTTTTGGGCCCATTCGACGAATCTACGCCTTGCTTGATGATCGTTTTGATGAATTGCCAAACCAAACTGAGAATAAATCACTTGACAGCTGTTAAATCGGTCGCCATCTTGGAAAGTAATGCCAACTTAAACTTCTATACCTGGAAAAAAAACACTTATAAGATGAAACGTGAAGTTAAGCATTATTATTATATAAGAAGACAGCGTAAGACTTTCACTATGGGGCGTACCGAAGAGGAGCGTTTGGGGGTTCAACTCTCTCCTCTAAACCAACATTTTAATTTTCACCATAGAGATTATCCCTACGCGCTTATATACGTCTACGGTTTTTTAGAATGTACCCCCCACACACATAGGAGAGGTCTGTGTACACCACTGATCTGAAAGTGAAAGGATCTTAAGGTCCGGACACTTTATGTAATTCTTTTGTCTTAACAATCAAGAGTAGAACAAAGAATTCATTTCCCAAAGATCTTTTTTAATATCTGAATAAAACATATCAAGTATTTTGGCATGGTTTTTAAGAAAATTAATATGTTGTGTTAAGAAAAAGCTCTTGTTGAGTCAATTGAAAACATTTATTATATTCTGAGTGTTGAAACGGATGGAACTAACTAATTAATAGAATATTCATATAACAGATAAATCTAATTATTAAAGCAGAAAAGACTTTAGTTCGTATTATTTGATATAACTTTATTTAAAATATTTAACGTTTTACCGGCCTATCAACGAGCTTTAAATATCGTGAGATGTCTCTTATCATACTATTTTAGTCCACACCTTTGGCAAAGAAAATTAATTTGTGCCAATATTAATTCTATCCAATATGAGGATAATTCACCATGTTGGCGGTAAATAAAGGCGTGGACTAAAACAGGATCCCCAACCCATGAGGTGTATACGGATTTCCTGTGTATTTGATAGAAAGCAGAATGATGCTCTAAATATCGAGCTATTAAGAACCGAATGAACCCATAAAACAGAAAATGCCACCTTTCACAAATGGGTCTTAGATGAGATCTGCCAAAATGGTGAAGAACTACTGAACATATCATTAGTAAAAAGCTGCGCATCCGGCAATCTCCCTAGTAAATAATCGGACAGCTGAAAAGCAAACCAAGACACCAAATTGAAAATGGAAACTGGAATTCTTACGTGAGAAATTAATCACATAAACGCCAGTCTGATCCGGTTTGATATCCACTAGAAAATGTGAGCGAAATGGTTCAAGATGGAACCGGCCCACATACTGGACATCAGGGTCATTGCACTGCTCCTGACCCAAAGTCCCACTGACCTTTCCTTCTTTTTTGCGACCCGTCAATGTCAGCTTGACTCAACAAAATGACTCTTCCCCATCAGAAAATGTCTGTTACAGAATTTTTCATCTCGAAGCACAGCAGGTATTTTATTACTGAAAACATTCTAGTTAGCTAGAAAGAATTTCCATTTAAGTTTACGTAAGAATAATATACAATTGGTAAAACAATAATGGCTTTCATTTTTATAAGTAGAACATTACTTTCTCTTTTTAAAAATCTTATTTTGAGAGCCTATTTTTATACAATACTGTAAAAACTGATGTATATATGTTGATGCTCTTTTCCAACACAAGCTCGTGTATGTGTGTGTGTAGGTTTGTTTCTTTAAAACCCAGTGACTTTTGAAATTGTTCTAAAAATTCAAATATAATTCTTTATTGTAAAGGAGACTGCTATTATATATATAACTCCATAATCATCTTGTCTTTGGATCAAGTATACCGTAAATAATATTAAAGAAAACGACAAAGAGAAAGAAACCCCTAAGAATATGTCATAAAGAAAATTGACAATTTTCGAGCGATGAAATGACAAATAGTTTAAAATCGAATGAAATATTAAATAGTTATGCTAAGCAACCAAAAAAGTAATTATAACGAAAAAACGACACGGTGATCGGTTTTCATTCAGAAAGTTGCAATCTGTTCTCGAAAAATTCCAAAATCAATGAATTTTTTGAAGTATTCCTAAAATTAGATAAATATCGTTATGAGTTGCTGCATTTCGTATAATCAAATAACAGGAACGTTATCCTTAAGGTTGATGGATTTATTTTTCAACCATATTTTGTACCACACCACGCGAAGACTGGATGCCCAGCTGGAATTAAGATACAAAAACCCTTATGATAGAGTATTGGATGAAATCAATTTTCAAAAAAAAAAAAATCCATATTTCTAAGTCTACTAAGACCCGATTTAATCCCTAGATAAAACAACCCACCAGTGTTAATCTTGCATCGACACCAATAATCCATTTTTTATGATGGTTATTATGTTAAAAGGAATCAAATGAAAATATTTAAATTGGAATAAGCACACAACTTTATTTTGTTACTTTAAGTTATTAGTTCTTTGCTCTTTTTCAGAGCAGAAATTACTCAGTTAAAACTGAATCCCTTTTTAATATATATGTATAGGAGTGTATTTTAAAACCGTTTAATTTACTTCTTATTTGTATTAAAGATTTAATAATTACCGAGACGTTATCTGATAGCTCCCGCGATGCTTTCCAAATAAACACCAGTAAATATCGATTACTTGCTCTAAATAGATAGATGACTATTTGGAAAAACTTCTGCGTTTTTGTGTGTTTACCGACCTCCCTAATCGCGGTTCGCTCTTGTGGAACATCGAGAGGAGCAAGGAAAAGTGAAGGTTTCGATGCGAAAGGAGGAAGAAAAAGCGATTATATACTTCTTTCTCTTTGGCGCGATTTTCTTTTTTCTTCTTTGTTTCAGCCCAAGAAACAGGCGTATCTAGGTTCTGATGCAGGAAAGCCCGTCGGCGAGGCTCAGATGTCGAGAATGTCGAACTTTGGAAGGGCCGTGAAAGAGGAAGTGTGATTTTCACTGTCGCCAACGTGTCCAACTGTGATTGCGCGGGACGAAAAACTTTCTACTGTGAAATAAAAAAAAAGAAAAAAGAATCGGTTACAAATGGAATGAATTCGGCCCAAATATCTTTTAAAAGGGATTGTGGTTTGGTTATGGAGATTTTGGTTTCATGAATATGATTGGCGTGGTTAGTCCTATATTAAAATTCTATGGAGGCGTTTTTTTTTTTTTTTTTTTTTTTTTGTGAAATGATCCCATAAATAAAAGTTATGATTGCATTAATAAAAAGTATTTGAAAAAGATCGTAAAAAGTAAAATGAGTGTACTAAAGTAAAAATTAAAAGGTAAAAAGTAGCAAAAGATGATCGTATTGATGAAACTGAGTTGAAAGCAGTGGCGTAACGTACACCCCGCATCGAAGGGGGCAGGATTCTAGGTGCCTAAAGCGTGACTGATGTCAAGCCCTAATATTCACCGTCACGCCACTGAATGAAAATGTCAAAATACTACACATATTGGGGCCCCTATCATTCATACGGTGGTAGCTACAACCTTATTAAAAAATAAAATTTGCATTATATGTCTCTCGGAAGAATTACGGGGTGTCATTATCATTATCATTATATCATTTAACACTAGTTAATTTAGAAACTTATATACTGCGCTTTATTTGTTAATAATTGCCTTTGAAGACCCGCCGTGTAGAGGAGCTGATACACGTTAAATCTGCTGAGTTTAAAGTCCTCACGTTGGCGTGGAGAGGGAGTTTGGAGAGGGAGGGGTGCCAGCCCATGCGCTGTCCTCTTCACTTGACTCTGGTTCAAAATTAAGAGGTCCATCACCAATAGCCATTGTGTTGGTTTACAGTGCAACGTTAATATAACTCTCACTTGCACTTAACAATAATAGATAATATAATATATTGATAATTAATAATATATAGAGAGGGATAACTTGTGTGTAATAATATAAAAATAATTTATAAGTAACAATATATAAATAATTTGTATTTTCAATTCCTGTTTTTCAATAATTTTGATCGCATCGTTCTAGAGTTACATGAGGTTTGAGGGTCATGAGAGTTGGTAATTTTAAAGGCTGTCAAATTATAAAGACAATATCGAATCAAACATCTCACACTCCTAGTTTCCACACCACTTCATGTAAGGATTTGGAATTTTGTTTCATTTAACGTGCATCATTACATTTAATGTGATATTTAGTGAACCAAATCTTAAACTCACAGCTTGACTTGGAAAACGCCGGCCATGGAGATCGGGACCATGATCACAAGGTTATCACGGCCTGTATTTATTTTCACCTCTTAGTTAAGTGTTTGTTTGGTTAACAAATGTATATATAGCAGATTTTGCTAGCAGATTTTATTTCTTTATGTAAATATTTAGTATGTTTTAATTTTTTAGTTTTTCTTCGGATTAACTATTAATGTGAAAGTATCATCGAAGAAAAAATTCTGATAAAAATTCTTTGATAACGTTTATCAAAAAAATTAATGGTAAGAAATAATTGCACACACTATACATTCCGCCTCAGTAGTAAAAAAACGTAAATCTTTAAAATACTTTACATTTGTATAAAATTTTTCTTTTTGCTACGCCTTGCTATTTTTTTTTTTTTTTTTTTTTTTTTTGCAAAATTTAAAAATAGTAACAATTTAATAAAAAATAGGTGAACAAGTAATAGTGCAACTACTTAAATTGACAAAACAATAGTAATATTAAATGCTATTGTAAAGTGAAGAATAATGCAAGAGACTTAAATGATGTATTTGTTTTGACAAAAAATGTTATGTTGTTACATATAAAGACATAGCAAAAATTAAAAAACAAAAATGTTTTCAAGTTATCTGCATTAACTGAAACAAGATAATAAAACTACCTTTTGATTTTGGCATTTTTCTTTGACTTTGTAAGTTCACTTATATATGTAATTTTTTTCCAAAGAGTAAATTCATAAAAGTATAGGAAGAATGTTCGTTTTTCTTCCAAGTATAGTTTCTAGTCGAACCTTTTTATTTATTTGCTATTTGTATAGTGTACATTTCCATATTTTTAAAAAACGTACATTTCCTTTTATAAAGTAAGTTAAATAAAAGTTAAAAAATCTAAAATTAATCACATAATAAACTATAAAATTTCTTAAACCTCATGCTTTTGAAATTCTAAATCACAATTAATTTAAGCATATTTTTTACAAAGTATATTTATATAATTTTTTTTGTACAATTTAACAGATATTAATAGAAATATAATTTATATAAATGGGAGTGAAAGAGAGAATAATCAAGCTAATAAATTGAAATAAATCAAATTTAAATGTATTTAATGCATAGTTTTATTTCTTTAAAAAAAATCTAGTGTAGTTTTCAAAAAAAAAAAAAATCTCAATTGCGTATGACTTTGTAAGTTAAAGCACAATAAATTTATAAAGAATAAGGACTCAAAAGTTGCATTAAAATTTTCCCATTAAGTAATTGAGCTAATAATAATTTAAAAAATTGAGTAATTTGCTTAAAATAATTAAAAGTAATCAAATAAGAAATAATCAATTTAAATAATTAAGAAATACTTGTACGGCTGATAATTTTTGGATTTTACATTATCAATATAAAAAATGTATTTTTTCACAATCGATGGGATAATTTTTATAAAACTAGAATAAGATTGTTTGACGTTTAATATTTTGAATTTTTAATGTACGAGGAATCTGATATAGAGTACTTGAGCCACATTTTGAAAAATTGACAGCAATTTATGTTTATCACTAATGAATATTTTAGATTTATGTCAATAAAATTTTGAATAAAAATCTACAAAATAAACAATATTTGATTCCTATGTTCTAAAAAAAAGTACAATGAGCGAGTTCTTAAAAGGGAGGGGGAGTTCAAATATCTTATGAAGGCGAAAAACTTGAATTTAACCTAGATGAAAAATTTAATAAGATTTTATTTAAAAATGTGATATTTATATATATGTAAATACGGCATTTTCTGAATTCTTTTTTCTTTCTAATGGGCTGTATATTGGCAACTAAGTATGTGCAGACACGACAAGTTTCCACAAATGTGAGAGCCAATTCATGGTGGAACCATCTAGTGGTGGCTTCCACTTATACTATTATTTGAATTCTAAAACCGGATGTGTGGCGGTAACTGGCTAAATAAGCCAGTAACAGCCTCCGGACAGAAGTGATCACTTTTGTCTAGTGGTAAGTTACGTGCTTAGGAATCCATAGGTCGCGGGTTTTAATCTCCGACATTGGGGACCTTAGCTGAAAAGAAAAACGCAAACCTTTTGATGTGTCGTGGCGCCATCTACCCGCAAAAGGATCAGTCAAAAGTCTTCAGACCTATTTGACCCAGCAAGCAAAGTCGTCAGACTCACTTGACGCTGCAAAAAGTCGCAAGACCCACTTGACGCAGCAATCAAAGTTGTCACTCATTTGTCGCAGCAGCAACAACTCACACACGCTCGCCATAACAAAAAAAAATATCTCGTTCGTTTGCCTATCCACTGACTCACTGGCGGGGGAGTCTGTGGCGGTATCTAAATAAGCCAGTAACAGTCTCCGGACAGGAGTGATCACTTTTGTCTAGTGATATAATACGTGATTACGAATCCATAGGTCGCGGGTGTTAATCTCCACCAAATGTGTGGGATAATTCTTTTACTAGAATTATGATACATTTAAAAAAGTTATTTTACTGTTCATATTTCAATAAACTGATTAGTAAGTAATGGATTTTTAGTAAAGGAAGTTTTGACATTGACGTGCAATTATTTAACGATGGATGACTTTTTAAATTTACGGAAAAAAGAACAATCGTCGTTCTTTTTTCAAATTAAGGCATACTTTTAGGTGCTCTGAATTTTTATAAAATAAAAAGGGATGGAAACTAAAAATGCATTTTATTCCTTATGTTTTCTCTACGGTTTTGAATTATAAAATATGTTTCCTCTTTAGGAGTTATATTAGTGATCATGTTATTAAATCAGCTACAAAATGTGTTTCATGACCAGAAGATCAAATAAAAAGGGATTAATTACTGTGAACAGTAACACGATAGTTTAAATATTCTTAGCAATATAAGAGTTTTTAATCCTGGTTCCAAGTCTCTCCTTTCAAAAGGATCAGAAGACTTCTGCCCTGCTCAATTTCATCTTTGCTGAGTAATAAAACAAGTAATATTTAAAAAAAATGTCAATTCCTACTTAGGTCAATAAAGAAATTTTTTTATTTTAATATAAACATGTATATACATATCACAGAATCACAATATAAAGTGGCAAAATATAAAACGATTTTCCATTTTCCTTTCTATATATGGAGTTGGACTATAATTTTTGTTTGTTACTTTTTATTCATTAATTAACTTTAATTATTCTAATAAAAAGTATTGTAAAAAGGAAATCACATTCTCAGGTGGGACTCGAATCCTCGACCTTTGGATTAGACGTCCAACGCGCTATCCATTGCGCTACAGAGACACAACGAACAGTTTTCCTTTCTCTGTAAGCTTTTGGACCATTATTTTTGTTTATTACTATTTATTTATTTTTTAAATTTAACTAATGAATTAATATCTTAAAAAACTGTATTAACATCAAGTGTTACCCACTACAAGTATAAAAAAATGCATTTGAACTTGAATGTATGAATAGGAAGTATTTTATTAAGGACTGAAAACTTGAACAAAATATATACTTATATATATATATATATATATATATATATATATATATATATATAGGAGAGGGTAAACTATAATAGTAGGAATTGAAAAAAAGGAAGAAAAATAAGCATGTAAAACAGTTGATATAAGTAGAAACTGTACAAAGTAGGAAAACTCTTAAAGTAAAAAAAAAAAGTACAAACTAAAAATAATATTCGCACGTAATATGCCTACATAATATATGCATATCTTTGTAAAGACAATCACTAAAATAAGGTAAAAATTGAGAAAGATATTTTAGATGATTCAGATTTCCCAAGTACAAGTACTCTGAAAATTCCCTGCATACCTTCGATTTCTAACTTCCAAGTAATACTTCATCGAAAAGATCTTTACAAATAATTTCATATAACAAAGTACCCTATATATCTAACGAGATTACATTTAGGATACATAAAAGGTGTTTTATGATTAAAAAAAGAACGATGTAAGCAGTATTAACTCAATCAAAATAACAAATCAGAAAAAGAATCACCAAAAGTAAAACTTAAGCGAAAGTTACCCAGATCTTCACTATCTGATATGTAAGTAGGACAAAAAACTTATTTTTATCATTGTTTTAAGCACAAATCGATATTCGAAAAAAGAAAGAAAAAAAGAAACACAGCAGAGAGACGACAAGGAATCTTCAAGGAATATAAAAGCTTTTTTTTATTCTTATTGTTTTATTTTTACGCATTCTGCTTCCTTAAAAACTTCACCATTTTGTTCTTTTTTTTCAAACCAAGAAAGTTGGGTTCCCTTTGGATTTATGTTATTCAGGAATGTAGCTGTTTCTAACTCTCATGGCAATTGTTCCCTTACCCAGACCTATTATCACATACAGTAAATTACCTTACAAAGTGACACTGGTCCACATAGGAGAAGGGAAAACGACGAAACTGAAGTAGTTTTTATAGTTCATTGGGAACACACATTAATGATCTAGCTGAAAGGATACGAAACATTTCGTTTAACAAGAACAGGAAAGTTTTTGCTTTTTTTTCCTGCTTTTTAACTCTTTCATTTAATGATTGTCTTCATCCTCAAAAAAACATTTATTAGCTATTCACAAATAAAGAATAAATGATTATTTTTAACCAGAGAATCATCGCAGGATCATTGCTATTATTATTCCCGATGAGTTAATAATAATATTCATAAAATGGCAACCAATATGGCACGCGATACAATTATCAATGGCTCTATACTATGCGTTACTTTACAAATTTGTCAATTTTTGAGTGGATGGAAATTAATAAATTTGTAATGGACCTTATTTGACAAACTTCGGGATTATGGTCAATTATGGAATTACAAAAAAATTTTAAAGTTAACTCCAAAGATAAATTTACAGCTATTTTGCAAATTATTGAATGCCATTGCTGGAGAGATTTAAGTGTTTGAAGAGAGAAAATTGCATGTGTTGTGCTTTCCCTGCTTTTGATTCTATATATCAAAGTCAAAAATAAATAAATAAATAAAAAACAAAAATATTTCGATTCTACAAAGAAATTGTTTAACAACTGAAAGCTCAAAATCATGTAAAATTGAAAGTCATACATTATACTCCTGATTTTGAGACATAAAAGTAGATTGATGTAAGCACTAGATTCTCATTAAAATTTTTATTTAACTGTAATGAAGAGAAATGCTTTTTTTCCACGTTGTTTGTTTCTTATTTTAATAAATATGTTTAAAGATGCATAATATACGTACAATTTTATTTTTATTTTTATTTTTAGTGAAGAAATAGCTATATTTTATGCTGCTTATTTTTATGTCAAGAAATATTTTTACATGATGCAAAATTAATGTATAACAAAACTGTAAATATCTAAATTATTGAAATTTACTCTCTAATTCAGCATGTATTTTCACGGGAATCGAATTGTTTCAAAAATGTCTTACTGTATGACACGCTGAATCCTATTGGTAGATTAGTTTGGTACGCCGCAGCTAAACGGTTGCCGACCCCTGGAGTGTAATGAAGTAGATTAAGTTAGACAGTCATGGAATCAGGAAATAAAAAGAACTATTAAAATAAGAGAAAGAATTTATTCAGCTGTGTGTGTGATTTGAATGATTTTCATATAACAAAATTTTTAATGTGAGGAATTTGCAATGAAAGAAAGCTCTCATTTTCTCTTGAAATTTTTAACACTGTCCTTAAATTATGCTAAAGAGCATAACAGATATTCGAAACAGTTATGCAGACAAAAAAACTTCTTTATTTTTAATTCAAATTCGTATGACTGTAACACATACATCCATTTAATTTTCGGTGTTTTTTCAAAATTAAGAAGCATTCTGTAAATATGCATTTTTTTCATTCTAGTGGGCAATGCCAAATATCTATTTGACAATGCAGTTAAAAAAATAACATGGAACACACATTTACGCAGCCCACCCCTTATCTTCAATGATTCCAGCAGAAATGACGAGAGAGAGAGAATTCAATGAAATACACACACACACACACTCAACTCTTTTTTTACACGAATTTGAAATAACACGGTACACGAATTTAACTAATTTCTTTAATTGGAATTTTTTCGTTCTATCACGAATTTCAAAAAAAAATTGGGAACTCATGCCTTTTGAATGATAGCGATTTGACAGAATTGATGACATTTTTAATAATAAAGAAGTCGCGATAATGACGAAGTCGTAGTTGAAGTTCAGCTATTAATAGCTATTTTAATTCGCGAAGGCTTGAAATTTGCTTCAAGTAGGGAACAACATTTTCTTACTCATGATCCTCCCATAGAGCGTGCATTATAATTTAAACGTAATCATAAGTTTTGTGTAGCAGGATACCGAGAATTATATAAGCAACTTAAACCCCCCTCCCCAAACAGCCGCCAATAACAGATTTTGTTACAACAAAGGAAACGATAATTTGAATCAAAACCCACAGTAGTACTAGACATATTATCTGCCACATCTACTGATTATAGCAATTTTAATCCAATTCGTAATACGCGTGCACCCCAGTGGCGTAATCAAGAATGTTAGGGCTCCCTTGCAAAGTCAGTTTTTGGGCCTCAAGTGGTATTTCACAAAGGATTACAAAATCATAACATAACATAGGTTTTGAACTCCTTATAGTCCTGTCCCCACTCCCACTGGCGTGCGCTTGTTATCAAGCAGCAATGCGTAGTGTGAGTAGTTTGATTCCTAATTTCTGTTTGAAATTTTATATGTCGTATGAATTTATAGGAATCCCAGTGGCTGAGTGGTTAGTGCATCGCGCTTCCACACCACAAGTCCGAGGTTCAAACCCCGGGTTGGGAAAGGTTGACTAAGCCCTTCATCCCCTCAGTGGGTTGATAAATGAGTACCAAGCTTGCTTGGGAACTTAACACTGGGGATTTCGCGTCAGACTGACCACTTGACAGAAACATCTGCGCATGCATTCCAACGCTTAATGTTACGTTAACCGAGGTAGGCACAGTAGGCCTTGGCCCTCATGGGCAACTGTGCCACTGTATATTAATAAATATATTTAATATGTATAAAGTCTTCGTACGTATTAAATATTTGTAAGCTCTTCGTCTCGAAAATTGCCCCTCAGGGCTTATGGTCACGTATACTGAGTTGGGCACAGTAGGCCTTGGCCTTCATGGGCTGTTGCGCCGCTGAGTTAAGTTATGAACTTATAGATTGAATTTTCGCGGTACATTAATTTTAATTTTTTTGTAATAAAAAGGAATTCTTTTTGTTCTATAAATATGTACAATTGATTTTATTACTACTTTTTTTTGTACGATTTTATGGGAAAATATAAAGAGATCTTATATCTTACACGATTTTTTTTAAAGTTGTGAAACATATCCCTAAATTTGCCATACATCGTATGTACTTTTTTACACGACCTTTTTTGCCCAGTTTTCTAAGAAACATATCTACCATGTAAAAAAAGAATTGATATAATTGATCTTTTAGATAATCTATACAATGAAGTCAGAATTCAATAATAGATTATTTTCTATTTGTAAAATGTTTCAATTTTAATTCCCATCTTTTATTTTTGGTCAAGGTGTTTGAAAGTTTGGTCAAGTTTGAAATACTTCAAACTGCTTGACCTCACCGAGCTAGGCTAATTGAGGAATATCTCGAAAATTAAGTTTTGGAGTGAATGGAATGTTGAGTAAGCTTGATGTGCGGAAGAGCCTAGCCCAGTATCTCTCTGGAACTATACCTCAACAGACAAGAGTCTAAAGCATTTCTCTTAAAATCTTTAGTGAGTTGTAACAAGGTGTGGAGGATATCCGGTGGACAGAACCCGTGACGCTCGGTTCCGTAGCTGGGTAACATGATCACCATACAAAAGTGATAATCCCTGTCCGAAGGCTGTATTGACATAGGGAGGTACCACTGAAAAGGTTTGCACCGTATATGAACATTTCTTTCCAATCCAGAGTCTTGGAGCTTAACAGACAGTAAGAGAAGTTGATGCCACTAATGTATTACAAGTATATAGGCGGACGCAAAACTTTGAAAATTCCTTTTTTTCTACAAAAACTGCGATAGATTATTTAAATTAAATAACTGCATTTTTCAAAAACTGTTGTCTTTGATATTTAAATACATTGCTAAATGGGAATGGGAATATCGTTTTCAATTCAATAAATAACTGTTTAAGGTATCCGACTACCCTAAAATCATGATTTTTTCAAAAATTGACAAATTTTTTTTTAATGATTTTATTTTATAGGCCATCATATAAGCTTATTAAAATACCAAGTGTTTTATTTTCCAATCACTAGAACAAAAATTACAAGTGTTTTAGTAAAAGCAGATGCCATAACTTTACAAAGATGACAAACTTTAAAATGCGTTTTACTCGAGATGTGTTTTTTGCGAAAAGTTCAAACGGGGACAGCGATTGCTCAAAAAGTTTTGAAAATGATTTGCTGAAATTTTTGTGTATGTTATGTATAACAGTAAAAGTGTTTTGATCTTCAGATTTATCAATCGCTGCTTTATTTTAAAATTTACAGTCCTTTATGTGGATATAATCACTTTCTTTTAAGCAATTTCGTATAATCACTAAGATAAAGTGCTCTAGGTTTTGTAAAAATTGAAATATCTGTTATCCTGAAGGTCATTTCAAACACGAATAATAAAGTAACACATCAAAATTGAAAAATTAAGAATTTTCTCATAAATATTTTGTACAGAGCGGGCCCCGTTTATGTAATTTTTGTACATTTTTACCAGTTTTTTCCCATTTTAATAATAATAAATTTTTTTCTGCTTTCAATTTTAAGATTTTTCCTTAAAATATACTAAATAAATCTAAAAATCACAAAAAAATCCTTATATTTCCATTTTTTCAAAAAAAAGTTGTCGCAAGTAGTCGGATACCTTAAGGTACAATTTTCATAATTTCATGTTTTTATGTTTATTGTTTTCAAACTAGATACAAAAGTATATACACATGTGTTGGAAATACTGTATTCTAGAAAAAAAATCGGAAGTTATAAGGAAAGTCAATTCCACATTCGAACAGTCGGTAAACGTGCAAGAGAGCCTTTGAATCGCAATAAATTAAGAGAACGTCTAACATTAGTAAATTTAAATTAATGAAAAAAATTAAGTTGCCTTTTCTTTTTTTTTTATTGAGGAAAGTTTTTATTCTTTTATAATTCAAATGTTTTCTTACTGAATTCAAATTTCTAGAAATTTCTATTTTTCAAGTTAAGATGTATCTTCTGATTAAATTAAGTAGATTACTTGTATAAATATTGTTTAGTTATTGTCCTTATTTTCTCTAACACGCCTAACTTACACGTCAAATGTATTATATTTTTGCATTGTTTAAAAAGTTATTTGAATGAGTTATTTTTTTTATCTATGCTAATTCATTCTCAGATAGAACTCATTTTTGACTTGCTACAATGATAAAAAGAAAAGTAAAATAGAATATATGTCACTTATAGAATCTCTCTCACTCTCTCTCTCAATTTTCAAGCACAAAAGATAAGAATAACTTCGACGCCTTAGGAAGCAGTGATCAATCAAGTTAGATTCGAACTCTTCTAAATTTAAGCTTAGAGAACAAAACAAGGTGTTCCTCGAAGATACTACTTCATTAACATAAGAGCAGTTCAGAACCAAGTTCAGCCCTTGATTAGCTAGCAGGGAGCCTTTATCTAAGAGAAAGCAATAGAAAGTCACAGTGGTTGTATTTTATGCCAGAGATCAAAAGGTTTCGTAAACGCAGCATGGATTTTGGGCAATGAACTGAGATGACAAAGAACTAAAACGTTCTGTGTTTATCTCTCAACTTGATATAGTTTAGACATCGAAATCTAGAAAGACGATGGCAATGGCAGTTCACTTTCTAGTTCATCAGAGACGTGATGTTTTGTGGGCGGACAATGAAAAATTTCGCCTGCAATTTGGTAAAAATAGAATTCAGAGAGCTTAATTCACTGACCCTGACTTTCATGTTTTGTCAGGGCAAAATGATCAAAGGATTGTATAATACATTACCGTTCTTCAAAGTTACGCAATCTTTGTTATGAAGAAAAAATAAAGGTAATAATTATATATTCGGTTTTATTAAAAGAGTGCATTATACTTCTTATTCATTCATATAGTTACTAACAGTTCCGAAGCTTCTAAGCTAATGCTTATTTGTTTTTAAAAGTATTTTTAGATTCTTTTGGGGGTCGTTTTTTTATAAATATTTTAGCATCACAAGTTATTACTTTTTTTTTCAGAAAAAGTTGCTTTGGATGCGCAAGGAAAAATTGAGCAATTTTATGAAAACAATATGAAATGATATTGGTTTTTGAAATGCAAATCAGAGAGAATAATACTTCTAGAAAAATTTGAAAAACTAATATATATATAAGACGATTAAAGGAAAAAACTCTCTAAATATTTATAAAAATACAGTCTTGAACTGAAGTAATTTGTCTTCCTGATAAAAGGGTTTTAGTCTTTAATAGAATATTAGGAAGTACATATTAAATGTTATTAAACTAAGTATTGAATTGGAAAAATATTCATTGCTACAAAGATAAATATTTCACAGTACTTACACAGCACTTTCACAGTACACAGTAGTTTTATGAATTATAGTAATATGATAAAAAAGGAAATACTTTTATTTGAATATATTTTTACTTTCTTTTTTTGTTATTTAATACAAATTTAAATATGATATCTGATGTTGTTACCAATACCACCTGATCGGCAAAGGCCAGATCAAGGTCCACGAAATTAATCAAGGCAAAGGGCTAAGTGACGCCTGTCGTTATCCGTAGCTTTGAGCACCATGCAGGTGACAGTATGATTTGGCTCGGTTCCACCCCAATTTAGAGAGAGAACACTTTGGGGATGGTCAGAGACCTCCCACCTCTCTTCCCCTTCCACCAACTACACGAGAGGACTTGCGGCTCGACAGCTATTTAGAGTACCCCCATGCCGCAAAGGTACTATACATTTACAAACATCCATGTCTTCTCCGGGATTCGAATCCAGTTCCTATGGCACCGTAGTCAGCGTTGCTAACCACTATACCGGTTGGGTGACTGATATCTGATATTGATGTTAAATAAAAAGTTGGTTTAAAAATGTATTCTGAATTTCTGTATCTGAGATATCAGGTATCTTTTTTTAATTTAACTGACTGTTTGTTAACGAAGTTTTCAAATAATACTTATTTTAATTAATACTTAGTAACTAAAATGATTAAATTTACGATTATAATTTTTATATATTCCAAAAATAAATCTTTCCTATAAAAATCATCAATTCGTCTAAAATTCACTATTAGCAGTTTTCAAGTCGACTTTTCAGCTTTCGAATTATAATATAACCTTGGATTTTAATTGATATCAAGAACCGGAAGTATCAAAAACACAGTCTCCGACAATGCAATTCTCGTATATTTGATATTAATCTGCTTATAGCAATGAATAAAAAGTTTAAAGATTTACTGCTAATTATTAAAGATACTTATATTGCCAATTATTAATGAAAAAATTATCCTAATTATAAAAATAAATAATTTTAGCATGAAGTGATGAACGAATACTAAGCTTGCTAAAAACTGTTACAAAAACTGGCTCGATGAAATGTTATGTTTTTGTTCCATAAGCTTGAAATATCCTGAAAAGAAAAGGGCTTGAAACCATTTCTGTGGTAAAACAGATCATTCATAAAAAATTGGAATTGAATTTTTTTTTATTTCATGAAATCAGAAAAAAAAATTATTATAGTGATGACGGAGGAACTTTCAATAAATAAACAAATAATTATATGTGAATACACATAAATTTATTAATCTGTTTAAGTAATTCAGAAACCTTTTAGCAGCAGGGACTACTTTTAAGGAAAACGGGTTAGTGACGGATAGTTTTATGAGATGGTTCATGCACATTATAATAAATGTACATTTTAAATCTAATTACTTAATATTTTGAAATGAAATAATTAAATATTTACACGCATTGTAGCTATAATCGGGTTTTAGAATCTAATCTATTGAATTTTCAACAATATTAGTCCCTTTTCTTTTTGCAATCCCCCGTTTCTGTTATCATAAATATCGCTTATGTCTTTCGTAAAGGACAAAAACTATTTCAAATTTCTTCTCTCTTGAAATCTAAATCTGAAATAATATATTCCCATTATTTTAACACAGCGATAAGTTCCTACGAAAGACTGACTCAAGCATATGAGTGAAAGATTTGTTATTACTGAGAGAAAAAAAAGGTATTAAGTCAACTGAAAAATATATGTAACGGATTATCTTCATTACAGCTATAGAACTATCAGTGTAATATATACGTACACTTTAAGGTAATCGACTACGTTTGGAACCGTGATTTTAAAAAAGCGCATAAATGGATAATTTTCATGATATTTAGTGTCACTTAGATTAGAGTACATATATAACATTTTTTTAAGAATATTTTGACAAAAAAATATTTAAATACTATATTTTGGCAAAAAATTAACTTAGAATAATCTTTTTTCAAAATGTTCTCCTTTTACAAGAAATGCTTCTAAAATAATAATATTTTACTTATATCAAGTAAAGACTTCTCCAGAGAGTCTGAACTAAAATTTTTGAAAAATTCGCATTATTTTGAAAGTTACAACCAATTAAAATAATTATCAGCGTTTTTTTCTTAAAATTGCTCCCCTCTGTTGTCGTAAAATATGGATAAACCCACTTCTATACAGGCAAAATATTATTATAATCTAAGCATTTTTCACAAAAGGAGAATATTTTGAAAATTTGTCATTCTATGTTCATTTTTTGTCAAAATATTGTACTTAAATAATTTTTTATTGTAATAATATTCTTAAAACAATTTTATATACATTTTCTAATATAAGTTACACTAAATATCATAAATATTATCCATTTATACGCTTTTGCAAAATCACGGTTCCGAACGTAGTCGGATACCTTAAGAACTTTTGAAGGATTGTAAGGGCACCCCCTCGGGTGCCCTTACAATCCTTCAAAATTTCTTAAGGTAGGTCAAAATTTCTTAAGGTTCTTAGGAGAAGGGCACCCCCTTGGGTGCCCTTCTCCTAAATTATCTGCGTGAGCTAGAGGTGTAGGAATAAATGAATCACTAGAAGTTTCCATAATCTTAATATGACTTTATTAAGATCATAATTTAAACTTATTACAAATTAGATAATAATTTGATATGCGAGAGAATCTACGGTAGCTAAGCACACAATATATAATACCGAAATAACGTAACTCGGACCACTATTGATAACTAACTGGCCTAAGCTCAGTTTCAATGTAAACATAGATCCGAATATTAAAATGGTAACTCCTACCTTAATGTCTGACGAAACGGCAATCTATCTGATCCTAGCTGAAGTTGCGGTTCACTGGCATGCAATGGTATGCACCTTGACTAAAGGCTCTCTGTCACGGGTGACCTCTCTTGACTGTCACTTAACTTCTCGAAACACTCTTCATGTTTCAACACTGACTAACATAACACTCCCCAAATGCCACCCCGTATACTTTAAACTTCTGTTATTTAAAAGCTTCCTAATTTGCATCTTTCATTCACGTTTTACTTCTCGGGTTGGTTGGAAAAGAATTGCCATTTATTCTGGCCCCAAATAACCCAAATGGACATGTTAATGAAAAAACGCAGTCCGTCACAGGTTCAGAAAATAGAAAGAAATACATTCGTAAATTTTTCTTTGAATGATTTTCTTCAAAAGGTTTAATTTTTTCTATTTATTCAAACCTCGCCATTTAATATTGCCTCTTTGACTCAATACCATACACATTTTTCCTTTTCTAAGTAAATGTTTGCTTGATGCCTTTTAAAATTTCAATCATCATTCGTATAGGGAAAATCAAATACAAAGAAGATTCTCACAAAAGTCTAGAAAGCAGGTATGCATTTCATGTATGGGGTTGCCAAAGTAACGACTAACAGGTTCAAGGATTATTTGGTGAAAAATTTAGCAAAAGAAAACACAAGTTTTTCAAAGTTTGAAAACAGACTTCTAAGCAGCCTTGTTTTTTTTTTTTTTTTTAAAAAAAAAAACTTTACAGAGAACCACATCACAAATACTTTAACCTTTGTTGCCACGATTAAACAAATGCTTGGCACTTTCAAATGTATATAAATATATTTGCTTGGGTGCTTACGAAAAAAATAATCAGAGTTCTACCCAGCAGTTGTAGTATAGTGTTTTTTGAAAGTAATGATTAAGAAAGGAGACAAATAAATAATTTATATGATTTTTTTATGTATAAAAATGTGTGTTTGTGTGCTTATGAGCTTCACTTGCGTCAATATATCGTTAAAAGTGTTTGTATTAGTGTATTCGTTAAATCTCTAAGCCTTTGTAATAAAAAGAATCTTGTGTATTAAAGTAATTCGAAATCATTTGAAAGTCTTTTTATGCCATTGACATTGTTTTTGGAACTACTATATATAATATTATCTCTTATTTTAAAAAAATATATATATTATTTTGGACGTTTGCCTACAACCTTGATATTAATGCACTGTTTAGCAAATATAAAGAAAGTAGCTTTCTATGTTTTAAAAATATATTTTTTAAAGTAAACATCGAATGATTTATAAATATTTCATTATGTGTTGTGTAGTTTATCTATCGCAATAGTAGGTAGACATAACATACAAATAAAGAAGGGCTCAACATAAACAAGAATTCAACATTTAATAAATTAAAAGATTTTACATTTTTTTCCCTTAAAACATTTCAAATATAATTTACTAAAAAAGTCTTCCTTGAAATAACATATTGTTACCTTGATCGGGGTTCGAGGATTTTGTGCATATCAGTCGCAAAGAACAAGACAGTTCTTTAAGAGCAATGAGAATTTATTGTCGAGAAAACAATTCTTGAAATATAGGATTCAGCCGAAAATTCGTAGAATAAATCTCAGAAGGACTTCACACCTTCTACAGCTCTCAGACACAATATCAGTGTCTAAAATACAAGTAAGCTAGATTATTCACAAACACCACTAGTCCTACTCAACAGCCGAGCTAATTTCTATTCTACTCTTCACGGTCAAGGCAAGACTACTAATCGCTAGTCAAAAACCAATACTAACTCAGTTCCGGCAACTGTCTCTGTATTTATAGGTTTCACAGATTCTTCGAGAAAGATCCATCTGAGTCATATATCGTGAAATTAATTTATTTCTCCCCAAATTTCCAGAAGAATCCATAGGATCACGAACTCTCCAAAAATGGTCGCAAAATGATGTTAACTTGGTTCGATCTCCAAGATTTCGCCAAGTTCCCATTGAATTGCCATTGTAATGCAAGGGACGGTGTTGCTTGCGAATATTACAATTTTAACATAAAATAAATAGAACATAGAGTCATATAAATGCATTACACAAAATTCGTATACACACTATTTTTACAAAAAATTCGTTAGTTAAAAAAATACTTATAAGGTTTGAATTTGGTCTACTTATAAAGTTTATGTTGTAATACTTATAAGGTTTGTTTGTGTTTTATTAGAGGAAAATTGTACTTTTTTATTATACACAAAATAAACAATATTATTTAAAAAAACATAATATTGAAAACAGTTATTTTTCAAAATTGATGAGATAAAAGAGAAATATAATTAAATTATCGAACGGTTACTGTAAGTTATTAACCTTAATTCCTTCAAGACTTTAATTACGATGGTTGCTTTCAGCAGCAAAATGAATTTCGAACGTTTCGGATACTTAGTGCAATTTGAATAAAATTTGTATCGTTACAGCAACATTATAAAAAAAAAGAAGAAAATTTGACGCTGTTTTTTCTTTTGGTTACGAAAAATCGATTGGATATATTTTCCCCCCACTACTCTTCAATAGTTCTGATTTTAATTTTTTTCAAAAGAACTTATATATGTTGATGTAATGAGTTATAAAATATTTGGGAATTTGTAAAGATTTATCCTTCCATGTTTTCTAGGACCTTAGAAGTGATTCAAAATTATATTAAAAATATAATTGTTATAATAAATAGTAATACTTGATAATAAATAATAAATACATAATAATAATAATGAAATAATAAATAATTTTTAAATATAAAACAACTTCTAAACATCGTCCAATTTATTTATATAAATATATTTACGTAGTAGGATTCAAAGGTTCCCGGACTGAGTCTAAAACTTAAAAAATATTACCAATTTAACTGCTGAAACACATCCTCCTTCGAAATAAGACCCTTGAATAACAACACACTTTTGCCATGACTTGTAAAGGTCATGGAAATATGTATGGAATTCATTTTTAGCCATGTCTTTTGATTCAACCTGTAATGCACTTTTAACTTCATCTGTGTAAATTGGTCTTCGTTTAACATGTGGGAAACGAAGTGTTGACACACTCTATGCATGTTAAGATTATTAGTCAGTATCCATTGACATGTGACTGAGGATATCACAACAGATTCTGTTATTGTTCGAATTCTTACGTACCTCCGGAGAAACCTTTTCGATGTTTTGAGTGGCCCCGGAAGTCTGTGAACGTCCAGAGCGTTTGTCGTCTTCGACACTTTCCCTGCCTTTTCAGAAACGTCTATACCACTCAAAAGCTTGCGTTCGCGATAATGTATCACATTCTTATAGATGCTTCAAAATTTCGTAAGTCTCCGTAGCACTTTTTCCCAAACGAACACGAAGTTTAATATTCATTATCTGCTAAGCAAACGCAATTTCTTTCAATCACCGATGGCTAAATGTATCCTCCTACAGAATACAACGTCATGGCGAGCCACCGACCTCGTGATTTGGAACAAACATTTTTAGAAAAGAGGAAGAATGTAATAACACAGAAATGTTATTGTATGCAAAAAATTCCTACGCTATAGGCTTAGTCCGGGAACTCTTGAATTCTACGTCGTATAGAGATAGATTGATAATTATTGTGTATTAGTGGTGAACACAAGGGGTGTTCAAGTCCCTTTCATACACCAAAAGAGTTACAATTTTTAGCATAAAAATTACGTATCGGCGCTTTCGTCTTCTTCTTTTTTAAATGGAAACCTCCATAAAAGTAACTTGTGTATGCTATTGACATTTACACACACATATTTACAGTAACAATTATTTTGGTTTAACAGTTTCTTGCTTTGCTCTGATAAACCAATACTCTATCAGGATCGCTTTAGATTAAATCTTTTTAGCACAGAAAATAACTTTAAATTTTAATTACAATTATTCTCTGTGATGTTAGATGAGTGTATTGATTTTATCCTTTAGACAATATATAAAAAGGTTTATCATTTCCCAAATTGTCCATCAATGGAGCTATCTATATGGCATAGTATAAGGAAACAAAGTTGTCCACTCAACCAGTAGAAAGTAGTTTTTTAGAAATTAAGATTTTGAAGTAACGCTAAAGTATATAATCCTTCTAAGCACCAATTGTTCCAAAATGGTGGGAATCCAATTTGGTCAGCGTAGTGAGAAACAATTACTTTTCCGAGATGTTTATCAATTGCTTGAAAGGAAGATAAAGACAGTGAAGAAGTGAAATTGTTGTGAAAATTTTTGTAATTCAAAGCCGATTTCTAATTCTGCGGAACTTGTGACATCGAAATGGTTCAATTTATACAATGAAAAGGAAGTTTGTGGAGCAAATAAAGTTTTCAAATGAAATTGCTGTCGATGTAGAATTCCAGTTTCTCGAGATGGCAATATAGTTTGGAATGTTCTAAATTCCAGATTTTCAACTTTTTTAACTTAAATATATTTCATTATAGAGGAATTTTTTTAAACAAAAATTAAATTATACTAAGGGAGGAAGTAATTTTGTACTTCCGACAATTGTTTTTGAAGTACTTCATTTCTGTAGAATAAAAGTATCTATGAAATCAGTGAAGATATTTTTAATTTAAATAAATATATATATATAAAAACAAAAATTTAACAATTTTTTAAAATGTCTCATTGAGTATCAATCCATTAGAAGAATAAATATCTAAAAGAAAAATTGAACTGACAAAACATTGTTTTCTCTATGCTGTTCAAATAATTCATTTAATTTATAAATTTCTGAAATCTTTGTGTAGATTTACTTAACAGATTAAGAATATTTAAACCAATTAATTTTTCCGTCAAATTTTCAATTATTTTCTATATTAAAAAGATACAAGCCTTCTAAATAATCGGTAACTAATGTATTTAATAAGAAATGAATCTGTTAAGTGTTAAATGATGTTAAAACCCCAATTCAGCGTCCCTTGATGATGATGATTTCTCGCCAGAAAAATAGTGATAACCTGTATTTTTAAAAGTGTTGTTTCTACTAGGTGTATGAATCCTTTTGAAGCGAGTGGCTGGCGCTATATCTAGCTCTGAACCAATCTAATATTTGATAATTTATAGATTATGAAAGATATTTTGTTGTTGTGTTAATTTAAATTGAGCTATTATTTGTCATGAATTTATTGAGTAAAGCATATTTAATTAAACGAACCTGCAAATATATACCGAAAGAAGCCTCAAAAAATGAAATCTGGTATTTAAGATATTTCTCAACTTTTAAAAAAAATAATGCGATTACTTTGAAATTGATAACATAATATATTATTTTTCTTTATTCTACAAAACTTAGATATCACAATTTTTTTATTAATTGCAAATTTTTTAAAATTGGATCGCATTAAATTTTATACACGGTTTTGTCATTAAACAGAAAATATTAGAAGAAAATAATTTACTACTGATTTTTCCAACGAATACAATTTTCAAAGTTACCTCAAACCTGTGGACTTAGAAAAATTACTAAAAGTTACGCAAATAATAAATCATTTTTTGTTTGACTTTATTCAGCAGAATAAAAAGAAAATCTGTTGATCAATAGCTGGTAGATAAATGGAAAGTTTAAATTACTTTATTTTAATACTTCTTTTTAAAGTTGTGCTCTTTCGAATTAAAGTTTTGATAAAAATGTTTACTATAAGGAATATATAAAAAATAGTGACCTGTAATGCCTATTTAAAGAAACGGAATATAATGGTGACAGAATTTAAATAAACTTGAACTAACGATATTTATAAATATATATCAACAAATTACTGAGTAAGATATATTGAAAATGGGGCAAAAAAGAAGTTGTAATATGACTGCTTGTAATGCTGCAGTATACAAAGTTCTATATACTTTACTCTTGTTGATGCATGTAAGAGTTCGATATAGCGTAGAATTTATAAAATCGTGAATATTAAACTAATAAAATACTATTGATATTATTGATGTGATTCTGCCTTGACCCCCTTTTCCATTTGATGTAGTATCTCAGTTTCAATAGTTTTCCCAATTGTGAGTGTTTTTCTACAATCGTCACCTTTAGGAAGAAAGATGGCCAAAGATAGTTTTACACTAGGACTTATGAAGCTTATAAAGCATATAACTGTTGAAGCATAGCTTCTGAAAGATCGAAAAAGTGCGAAAACAAAATGATCTGTAATATCCACTCTGGTTGCTATAAATTTTTGGCACTATCTATAAAAAGAATCAGAATACAAAACATACCCTCTCGTTATCACGATCAGCCTAAAAGTAAAAAATGGCAGTAAAATATAATATTTTATTTATATTACCAAGTAATTAAACGTGCTAAAAGCTTCTAGTCTATTCCAATCAATTTAAGATAAATAATCGTAAAGGGAAATGCAGCGTCTACAATGAAATTAAAAATTTATTTAAAGAGATTATTGAGTGTTACAAGCTTTCTAAGATATTTAAGTATGTAAATTTAATGCTCATGTATATCGATTTTTTACTGGTTAATTGTAAGTAATATATATGATAGTTTATAGTTTGTTTTTCGTTTATTTTACCACTAGCTTAATATACAAATAATTTTACTTATGTACAATACTTTTAATAGCTTTGTAACATACTATTTTATTTATTAGTATATACTATACTATACTTTAATAATATTACTGAAACAACTATTAAAATATCTATAATTCTAAATATAAGCAATGTCCAATAACAATTGCTCATCAGCATTCTCATGATTATGTTTTTCATTTCACATACTTGCAGATGAATAAAATACGCATTATTATTATTATTTTTAAACACATTTTTGAGTTTTGTCTTCACGAAATCCAGTTTCAAAATCTAGACAGTACCGTAAATAATTTCGATATCATCAAAATGTACTTCTGATAGCTTTTCTTTTTTAATTTGCGATCACACATTTTCATTCCTGTAAGACAGCGTTTCTCAGACTGTGGGGCGCGACCCCCAAGGGGGGGACGTCATAATCTACGAAAGGGGCACGACCCCTAAGGGGGACGTCATAATCTACGAAAGGGGCGTGACCCTTAAGAGAGGGCGTCATAATCTACGAAAGGGGCGCGACCCTCAAGGGGGGCGTCATAATCTACGAAAGGGGCGGGACCCCAAGGGGGAACGTCATAATCTACGTAAGGGGCGCGACCCCCAAGGGGGGCGTCATAATTTACGAAAGGGGCGCGACCCCAAGGGGGACGTCATAATCTACAAAAGGGGTGCGACCCCCAAGGGGGGACGTCATAATCTACGAAAGGGGCGCGACCCCAAGGGGGACGTCATAATTTACGAAAGGGGCGCGACCCCTAATGGGGCATCATAATCTACGGAAGGGGCGCGACCCCTAAAGGGGGGCGTCATAATCTACGAAAGGGGCGCGATCATATTGAGAAGCGGAAAACAAAAGATTATTTAAGAAAATCATTAATTTATAGAAGGTAAACGAACAAAATACATTCTGACATAATAAATAAAATACGCATTTACACTGATATAATACACTTATAAATGAATCAGTACTGCACAATGTATTTTATAACTAATTTAACAATGCTAAGTTAAGAACAAGTTATATATAAATAATTACCACTGACCCCATGGGCTTGTCATATAAAAATTATATTTAAAAATTGATATTTATCTTGATAATTTGTACGGTTTATGATTAATCCCTAAACTGCTGATTTAAAGTTACGTGATTCGGTCTCCAATGCCACCGTTGTCCACGTAGGCACGCGTATGTGATGTATTGGAGGGGGAGAAAAGGAATTAATAAGCAAATACTCTGAAATAAGAGTAAGTACTTCGCAAACACTTTATATCCTTTCATTGCATTCCAAAGCTTTCGGAATAATTTTATGGATAACAATGCACAGAAAAGGTCGTACTTTGGAAAAACGTATATATACGTCTGAGACAATTAACGCTTTGGCTGAACGAGACGTTTATATACGCTGGTGGCACTTACGAGGTTAAAGCCATATTGTAGATTTAGCTTCAAGTATAGTGTTATTGAATTCAATACATTGTTGGTGTCGCGATGAAAATTATGATTGAAATTTGGGTCGCAAGTAGTGAAAGTTTGAGAAGCACTGCCATAACATGTTTACGTCGCAAGAAATATCGCGAGAAACAACAAAACAATGTTTTTGAACAGCATGTCATAGAAAGTAGAATATACATTTCTCTTCTCAAATGGAAAGTGATTCATCTTGCATGTTCTTGTTAAATGAATTACACTTCATACAATTTGAAACATAAGGTCATAGAAAGTAATAACTATTGTTTTCATATCTTTTGTTCATCAGTTTGCTCCATTTTGCTTAAAAAATAATATTCAAACATTACTTTGTAAAAAGATATGTAATAGAAAAGAAGTTCATACTTAAACATGGGGAATTCCCGATTAAACATTATACAACACGAGATAAGCATTTGCAAGGGAAATGAATGTAATAAGTGATATAAAAAAATTAAGTCAACTTTCCTACTTAGGTCAACAAAGAAATGTTTTATTTTAGTTACTTTTTATTAATAATTACAATTAATATAAATATGTACAAAACATATGACAGAATCACAATATTAAGTGGAAAAATAGAAAGGGATTTTCTGTGCAATTTTCCATTTTTCTTTCTATATATGATGTTAGACTATTTTGTTTGTTTGTTACTATTTATTCATTGATTAAATTTAATTATTCCAATAAAATAACATAGTAAAAAAGAAATCACATTATCAGATATTAGGCCATTCCAGGTGGAAATCGAACCCACGACCTCTGCATTAAAGTCCAACGCGCTATTCATTGCGCTACAGGGACAAGGTGAACATTTTTCCTTTCTATATATGTTGTTCGACTATTATTTTTGTTACTATTTATTAATTCTTTAAATTTAATGAATGAATTAATATTTAAAACAACTGAAATAACATCAAGTGTCATCCACTAGAAGTTTAAAAAATGTGTTTGAACTCGAAGGGATGAATAGAAAGTATTTTATTAACGAGTGAAAATTTGAACAAGATATATATGTATCTTTATATATAAAAATTACGTGTCACAGTGTTTGTCCGCGATGGACTCCGAAACTACTCAACCGATTCTGACATAATTTTGGCTATTGTGTGTCATTTCATCCAACTTAAAATATAGAATAATTTTTATCACAATTTTTGACGTCATTATTTCTTTATTCCTGGAAATGCGTAGAATCCGGGAAACGGGAAAATTTGCAAGAAATGTCGGAATGCGTGTGTGCTTGCGGAAGTGAATTTTGTGGATCACATACACATAACTTTGCCGGACTATGCCGGATGACCGTATTTTAGACACTTCCTGGCAGGGCTTTACCTTAAAAGCCATGAAGCGTGAAACTTGATCCCTGGCGAATTTTGAGATGGGCAATTTGAATCCGATATCCGAATTTTCACAAATTTGCCGGATAATTCTGGATGACTGTCTATTACGCGACCGTGACAGTAGCTTTCCTCAAAAGTCTTGAAACGGGAAAAGTACTTTTATAATCATTTTTGGATGGTGAACGAGATTCCGAAATTGGATATTAGAAATTCCAGTAACTCTGGCGGATAATGCCAGGCGATTTTCAGAAACTCTCATAAATTTGCAGGATATTGCCAAAATTAGGTGGGATGGTTTCGCGTTTGAGTCCCACTTATGAATTTTCATTCCCTCTAGCGGCTGAATTTACAAGTGCTAGGGCACTGAAATTCAGCCCCGTGTCTGTTTCGAAGTGGAGATGGAAAATCTGAAATCATATTTTAGGTGTTCCGGCAACTTTATCAAATAATGCCGGACGATCGTAATATGTGCAGACAGAGGTGTCAGTCTTAATTTGCAAACGTAGGGACGCAAAAAGTGGGCCACTGACGTATTTTAAGACGGCTGATCCGAATATTTAATCCAATTCTAGAAATTTCCGTGTTAAATAATGCCAGGCGACAATATTTTAAACGAACTATGGCAGGGGCTTACCTTAAAACTTTTGGAGTGTGCAAAATGCGCTCCCGGTGTTTTTCTGGGTGGGGAACAAATATCTGAAATCAGACTTTAGAAGTTCCATTAGCTTTGTCGCATAATGCCGGACGATAGTACTGCCGGACGATAGTACTAGATAGCTAGTTCAGGGACGAAGCTTGCAAGAGCAGGGTCACCAAAAGTGGGCAGGGATAGGGAAAAGTGCATTTCGGGATAGGGAACGAGAATCTGGATTCGGATTTCGAAGACTCCGTTAATTTTTCTGGATATTGTCAGAATGATGTCAAATCGCTTTGCGTTCGAGTCCAGTGTCCATATTTTTATTCCCTACAGTTACTAAACTTTCAGGCGCAGCCTTACAAAAATATGACCAACAGAAAATTGCATTGGTAATTGATTATTCAGGTATTGCTGCCACTTTGTTAAATGGTAAATGGTGGACAAATGCACATTCAGCATTCCAGCTGCCATTTAACATGTGTAATGTAAAAAAATGCAGAATGGCTACTGTATTGCAAAGGAGTTCAATCATAATCTGCAATGGCCCATTAATACTCACTCGAAGCTTTATATATAATTTTGTATAATTTAAACAGCAGCGATAAAATATTCAGTGGTGCACTCCTATTACTGTCTGGTGATTTCCGACTGACATTGCAAGTCCTTCCTTGCTCTATTTTTGCTCACGAGATTAATGTAAGTTCAATTGCAAGATGATTCATCGGCGCAAATATTTTCTAACCAACTGCCGGATATTGGAAATAGTGAAGTAGAACTGCTTCGAAATGCACAATGTTTCAAATTGTCAGGAAATTTCTGTTCTGTTGTTCATACAAAAAAGGAACTGATTGAGAGTGTCTTCCCGGATAGACTTTATAATTATCTACGTAATGAATGACTCAGTAATCGTGTTACTTAGGAAGAAAAAAAAATTTGGTATTGGCGAAATAAACTTCCATATACAGAATTGCTGCCAGGGGATCTAATGCATTTTAAATCAATCGACACTATTGTTGATGAAAACGAAACCGTAATACTTTTGAATTTCCTGGATTATAAGAAATGCCACCTATAAGAAATGCTTTGGATGAGAATTGATTCACTGGTTATTTTGCTGCGTAACTTAAATAGACTTATATTATGTAACGGTACACGTTTGATCACATCAAAAGAGTTATCGAAAATCTTCTTGAGGCAACAATTTCGATTGTAAAGTTTAAAAGAAAAACTGTCTTGTTGCCACGTATTCCACTGATACCGTCAGAATCTGGATACGATTCAAAGGCCTTCAATTCCCAATTCGTTAGGCTTTCGCATGACCATAAATACATTGCTGGCCACCGTAAAGGCAACACCAAGAAAGACAAGAGATAGCGTAACAAAATTTATTTTGTAGATAACATGTTGACCAAGTATCAAATGACTTAATTTATACTCTTCTGTGAAGTATGGTTCCTGCCAGAATCAGTAGTCAGAGTAGCCGCCATCGTTGGAGATCACCGCTGCCACACGCCTCGGCATTGATTCAAAGAGACTTTGAATGTGTTCTTGGGTTACAGCAGACCAAGCAGCTTCCACACGTTGCCAAAGTTAAACTGATGTGGCATCTGGGGGTGTAATCTGGGTGAATCGTTGAGCAACCATGGACCACATGTTTTCTAGGGGTGAAAGATCCGGAGAGCGAGCCGGCCAGGGAAGTAATTCAATCTGGTGATGGACGAAGAACCTTTGTACAATGCGTGCCACGTGTGGTCACGCATTATCCTGTTGAAATATGGCTGTGGCCAAGCCCTGAAGGCAAGGAAGGACAACTGGCTCCAACACCTCGGAGATGTAGCGATGGCTGTTTAAAGTACCAGCAATGAGTACTAGGGGAGTGCGAGAGTGATATCCAATACCGCCCCATACCATAATACCCGATGCGGGACCAGTGTGGCGGTGCATAACGCAGCTGTTCAGCATCCTCTCTCCAAGGTGTCTCCAGACTCGAATCTGACTATCGTGGTGCTGCAGACAGATGCGTGACTCGTCAGTAAAGACAACTTCATTCCATTCTGCTGCCCACATCCTTCTTTGATCGCACCACTGGCGGCGGAGACGTCTGTGGTTCTGCGTCAAGGGTA
Organism: Trichonephila clavipes; assembly: GCA_019973935.1. Taxonomy (NCBI): domain Eukaryota; kingdom Metazoa; phylum Arthropoda; class Arachnida; order Araneae; family Nephilidae; genus Trichonephila; species Trichonephila clavipes. The sequence continues at coordinate 353,936 of BMAU01016339.1, read as the reverse complement.
GACCAAGCAATGGACGGCTTGCGGAAAGACCACTCTGCTGTAAACGGCGTCGAATGGTACGCGCAGACACTGAATGATGCGTTATAGACTCAATGTGCTGTGCTACGGTTCGTGATGTGACTTAGCGATCCGTCACTGCCATGCGCACAATTTGTCTGTCCTCACGTGAAGTGGTTCACTGAGGTGGATGCGATAGACCACGTGGGTCCATCGTACCCTCCTGCATCCAACGGTCACATATCCGCATTACAGTTGTTTGGTTTCGTCCAACACGACTACCGATTCCCCTGAAAGATAATCACAATCTCGGTAGGCCATTATCCTTCCTCTGTCGAACTCGGATACTTGATCAAAAGCTGATAGCTGTTTTTTACGAGACATAACTGATCGTTTTTTGAAAAAACCACAAGCAAAACACAACTACCGAACTTGAAATCTTCGAAATCTCCAAGCCTTAAATAGCGCTTTGAGGTGGCGCCACAGGCACGCGTGATGTGTTTCTGCCCTGAAATTCTAATCATTTGCATATCTCATCTCCTCTAATGCGTGTTGTAAATTTCATATTCTTTGCATGCTTCCTTCAGGGTGTTGCACTTACGGTGGCGAGAAACGTAAATCTCAAAGTCAAACAATGTCAATTTGGGGCTTGGATTTAGAAAATCCGTGTTTATCGCATGGGCACATATATGTTGCATGGTTACGTGTGGGGAAACCACCGAATCTATTGCGTAAGCAAAAGCCAAGTTACCAAAAATATTTTGCACCGATTAGCGATTAATTATAAGAAAGTTATTTATTGTTGTAATTTAAAATGATAAAGATAATATTAAAAATTGCTAAAAATCAACGTTATTAACCACATTTATAAAATTAAATCTTGATATGTTGTTACTAACATCTTCGTAAATAATTCAAGCATTATAATATACTCAAATAAGAGATGAATAAAATGCAAAATTAAAAAAATTATGTTGTTGTATGCTTAAATTAACTCTCCAAAATTGTAAGCACAAAATACTTTTTACTGCATTTAATAGCGGAGAATAATATTTAATCAACGTAGTAAAACAAAGCTGTAGCAACGCGTGGCCGGGTCAACTAGTATATATTTATATACTAGCAGTCCCGACAGACACACGTCCGTACACTCGTCTTAAATTCGAAAATTACAAACTTTTTGAATAAGCTGTAACAATCAGGACCATTCTGATAAAAAAATTTTTATAAAGAAAGTTATTACAATACCTGACATCATCACATGTACAGTTAAAAAAGTTCGACCTATCGATTGCGTGTGAGTATGTATTTACTACGAACTAAGTTGAATATAGAAGCTATTCTGAATATAAACTTATAAACTTATTTTGATTAAAAGGTAAAAAAGGTAAAACTCAAGCTATTTTCATAACAGGTAGATTTTTTTAATGCACAAAAAAATTTATCGTAATGCTATTGAATGTACAATGTTTTTCGTTAATCCTTGAGGGGTAAAAGCAAACAAATGCGATGGTTTGCCAAACTTCGGACATGCAATATACAATTGGCCGTACGAAAAGCAAGGGTTTTCTAAATCTAAGCCACAAATTGTCATTGTTTGATCTTGTGACTTATTAATGGTCATAGCAAATGCCAAGCGAATTGGAAATTGCAAACATTTGAATGGTTAAGTAAGTCTGAAAGAATCAATGGGAGCTGTGGTAGAAGCAAAACTTCCCCTTGAAGGTTGCCGCTCAAAACAGTGGCCTCAAGAATATTGCCCATGATTTTTTTATGAACAATCGCGCGCCCTTACATAATTTTAGAGCATTTTTAACTAATTGCGATATCGGACTGAATTGTGAATCTAAATCATTCTCGAATCCACTTGAACCCACACAAAAGGAGTTCAGTCACATACACACGAAAAGAAGAATTATATATAAAAAGAGATATATGCCGTATATCGTGGCGAAATGAATAATCTTTCTGATTCTGTAATTATTTTTTTTGTTTGATTTTGATAGAAAAATTAGATTGCAATTTTAAAAACGGTGAAAATATCGGAAAATTCTCTCTTCTTTCTTTTTTTCTTGCCGCGCATTAGCAGAATAAATAGCATACAGGGGTAAAACAATTATACGTTTTAAGGTTTTTAATTAATATCTTTTTAACTAATTGCGATATTGGACCGAGTTGTGAATCTAAACCATTCTCGAATCCACTTGAACCCCCACAAAAATGTCATTAAAATCAGTCCAACCGTTTAGGAGGAGTTTAGTCACATACACACGCACAGAAGAATTATATATAAAGCTTATTTGAAAAGATATTAATTAAAAACGCTAAAAAGCATGATTCGTCTTCATTTTTGTAACAATGAAGACCCGGTTTGGCCAGTTTGGCTAACAATAGAATTTCCACGCCAACTTACATCATTTTTATAACATTAATGTTACAACAATGCAGGTAAATATTGAGTTGAATGTTTTTAATGTTTTTTAATTAATATCTTTGTTAATGGAACATTATTTTGATAGATAATTAAGAATTCCGAGTCATCAATCCGAAAATCCCTTAAAAAATGTAAAATTCAGAATACGTAGAAGATAGAAAACCCAAACCATAATATATGATGTTTCAAACCAACAAAAGAAAACCAAACAAACAGAAGAGGAAAGTAGTTTACTGTTTCGACTATTTTCGAAAGAAGGTCAGTGATCGTAAAGAAATACTCAGGATTCAAAGAACAATTGTCGTATCTTTTAGTACTTTTATAAGAATTGTAAGTAAGGTAATAAAAAAAGTTTTGAACTTTATTTAAAAGTCGTAAAATATATACATACTTGTTTTTCAACACAAGCACATATCCGGACATAGAGCATACGAGGTCGACTGACAGAATGATAACTATACAGTCAAAGAGAAGGAGGAAAAACAAGTCACTATTGATAGCATATATCCAGGATTTATCGCGTTTAAATCATTCTTGACTATGAAGAGTATCCACTGCAAAAGAAAGGCGATGCTTTGAAAAGTTCATCATACACGTTGTTTGTTGTATTTAGCCCAGTGTTTCTCAAACTTTCAATATTTGCGACCCAATATTCAATCGTAATTTTTCTCGCGCCCACCATACAATATCAATGTATTAAATTAAAAAATAGTATATTTTGACGCTAAACCTACAATTCGACTTTAACTTCTTAAATGCTGCCGGCGTATATATACGTCTTTCCGAAGTACGATATTTTCTGTGAACCACTATCCATAAAATATTATTCCGAAGGCTTTGAAATGCAATAAAATTACCTTGATAGTGTTTGCGAAGGATTTACTTATTTATTCCTTTACTACCCCCTCCCCCAATACACCAAATACGCTCGCCTACATGTTAAACGGTGGTATTTGAGAGCTAATCGCGTAATTTTTAATCGGCATTGGAAGAATTAATTATAAACCGGCAAATCAACAAGTGTTAATTTTTGCATAGAATTTTACATATTAAGAGTCCATGGGATTGCTGGTAATTGTTAAACATTCTTAATTTATTATTGTTAAATTAATTATAAAACACATTGAGCAGTACTAATATATTTATAAGTGTATTATATCAATGAACATGTGTATTTCATTTTTTATTATGTAAGTATGTATTTTGTTTGTTTACTTTCAGTAAATTAATATTTTTTAAAAATAATCTTTTGTTTTCGACTTTTCATTATGCTCGCGCCCCCTTGCAGGGTTATGACGCCCCCATGGGGGCGCGCCCCACAGTTTGAGAAACACTGATTTAGCCTCTTCAGTGGTTATTTTTCTTACCCAAAATACTTTTTTTTTTTAAAAAAAAGGTGCATTTTTTTATCGTTTATAAACAAACATCATATTAATCCCTGCCTTCACCCCTCAAAAAATGCCGGATGAAAAACATTTCAGTACCATAGAGCAGTGGTACTCAAACTGTGTTTCGCGGAACCCCGTGGTTCTACGAGTCACAATATAAAAACCGAAAAGAAATAAATATGTATTCAAAATGGATTCACGTTCCCTATGAAGTTTATATAGTTAAAAGTATCTAAAGCTCACCCCCCCTCATTCATTAAAACTGAAAATGTTATTTATATATAATAACTTTAATTTGCAACACTTTTTAAATTTTTATTATAATATAATAAAAGAATATTAAAATGTGTTTTATCTTTAAAAATATACCTCCTACTAGATTGTAAATATTCTATTGTTTACTATCTCGGGTTCCATGAGAAAATTTTATACTCGTTAGTTAGCACAATGTTTTGCAAAATTATGTAATTTTCCGATGGAAAATGCACCATTTTGCATTTGGGGAAAAGACAACTATAACGAAGGAGAGGAAATAACTTACTAACAAATTCGATGTTAAAATCTAAATTTAAGCAAGAACAGCATCTAAATTTTAAGTTGTAAAGTCATGCAAAATATACGGAATTTCTCACACAGCTATAAACATTTTAATGCCATTCAGAACGTTGTGTTTAAGGGAAATATATTTCTCAACGTAAGTGACTATAAAAACAAAGTATAAAAACAAATTAAATTCAGAATATATAATGTGATTGCATTTAATCTCAATTGACACAGACATCAACACTTTGTGTGAAAAAAAGCAAGCACATATCCCAGCTACTTTACTAAATATAATGCATGGATAAGTGACACTTAGATCACAAATTAATATTATTAACGAGTAAATTATATTAAAAAATTAGATTAGAATTTTTTAATATAATAAATGCAATACTTTTTTTAATTGCCTTTATATAAAGTACCTATAACATGTTGATCTACGTTAAATATCATTTTGAGATGCGTTCTTCGAAATATGTGTATGGGGTCCCACGGAAACACTTTCTAGTTCTAGAAGCTCCACGAAAGTGCCTTCAAGTTCTAGGGGTTCCGTGAGTTGAAAAAGTTTGAAGACCGCTGTCATAGAGAAACTGCATCACCTTTTCAAAATGCTAGCACTGAATAATACAGGATAGGAATTAAAAATAACCTCACAAATCAAATAAACAAATAAAATATCAGTGTCTTACAGCGTATGGTCAAACCAGTTACGGTCAAAGTTTGGTAGCCCGTATGTTGTACGAGCAAACCGCTTAAAAGGTTGAAACTATCAACTGTCAATTTCTGCCCCCCAACACTAAGATCCACCAACCCAAGGATTCAAAAAGTGGTCTATTTCGACCCTCAGGGGTCTACAACGTCCGTGCAATAGGTCCACGTCAGTAAAAAAATAATTTGGGGGTGCATGAATTGCAAATGGGGGGTTACGCGATAATAGTTCTAATTAAACCAGATCATGACTTTAATTTAACTAAAATTTTATCAAATGGAAACCGGATTTTATCTAACAAATATGTTTACTAAATTTAATGAGGTTAATTTGCAGTTACCAGTGGACAACATAAATTTTATTATAAGGAGGACTATCATTTCATCGTTTCTTGCAATAATTAAGCTAAATAAGTATAATATTGGACGTCACGAATTTTCCCAGTTTCTCAACTGTCCATCGACAATCTTACAGGAAAAGCATGTTTTAATATACGTCTAACACTTAGATGCCCTTTATTCAGATTTTGAAACTAGGTTTGAGAATGCTTTGACTATGGTAATACCAAAGTAGACAAAGAATTCATATGATCACACTGGAGAAAAGGATAAATGTCATATTATAACAGGAAGTTACGGAGATTTTAAAGTAAAGTTTAAAAATGGATGCCTCTAATGTTGTGTTTAAGAAGACGTATCTGTTATTTATTCCAAAATATGGAGTACGGTGAGAACGTTTATAATTGCTTTTGGTGAGGAGTAGCTTAAGCGCGGTTGCCAATCTCCAAAATAAAGAAAAAAAAGGGAGGAAGGAAGAAAAATATTGTACACTACTAACCGAAGAGATTTAGGGTTAAACCTGGCAAAAATGAGAGAGAGAGAGAGAGAGAAGCCAAATATTGAATTTTTTTATTTAAACGCCCAATCCATCCCTTCCATTAAAACAGTGGTTCTCAAACTTTCAATATTTGCGACCCAATTTTCAATCATAATTTTCATCGCGCCCCCTCCATACAATAGCATGGCATTGAATTCAATAAAATTGTACTTTGATGCTAAGGCGACAACACAACTTTAAATATAAACTGTACAAATTATCAAGATAAGTATTAAATTTTATATACGACACACAAGCCAAGGGTAAATTAACTTATATTAACTTAGCCCATTACCTCAGTATTGACGAATTAATGATGAAATACATAGTGCATTACTGATGTATTTATAAGTATATTATATCAATGTAAATATGTATTTTATTTATTATGTCAGACTGTATTTTCTTTTGTTTCCTTTCAGTAAATTAATATATTTTTTAAATGATCTTTTATTTTCGACTTTTCGATATGCTCGCCCCCTAGTTTGAGAAACGCTGCATTAAAAGCATTTTTTTGTTGGTAAGTTTTTCATGTATTAATTAAATATTAGTTTAATTAATTAATATGTGTTTCTTACGTTTTATACACTATACTTCAGTACAGTTAGAAAATTTCAGTCTTTTAAAGTAAGTAGCTTTATATCAGCTGTCAAAAAGGCAGGTTAATAAATCTGCAAAAATTTAACATTAAATAAGCAGGGGTCTACCCCAAATCGAAAAACATGGCAAGGAGTCTATGAGACAAAAAGTTTGGGAACCTGCACTAACCACAGCCACTACTCCTTAAGTGAGCGAGTGAGTGTTTATTAACGTCGCGCTATAAGGCAACATCAATGCTATAACACTCCTCGAGATTTTAGACTATGGTTAGATGTCAAGGCATCTCGACCTTTTATCTTCTCTTCACATCCACGTAACATCAATGTGAGGACTTTGGGCTTCAGAAAATAAACATAAATCTACACCTCGGATCTTTATTGGAATTAAGATTCAAACAAGTAGTTCGAATGTGGAATATTGTGGGCTACAAGTTTTCCACACTGACCTCTTGGCTTCAGCGGCGGCCTAACTAATAATACAAGGAACTCGTAAACGAAGAGGAGTACCATACTATGCTTTCGTCCTTCCAAAGACCATTGTAAATCCTTTTAAACTTGTCAGTGAGTGTAAATCTTTATATGAATATAGCTTTTATATTACGCCACTTATTTCTTCTCAAAATTTTCAGCTAAATTTTATTGACTGTTTTAGAATTAACATGTATATAAAGATATTAAGAGCAACTGCAGTTTTTTTTGCAAAGACCAAGAAGTCACATAATTATTTTATTTCGTATTTTTCAGTGCGAATCAACCTAGTAGAAATAGCATTGAGATTGATTTTTTAAATATTTTTCTCCCTTCAGATCTCTTTAAATAGCAATTGCTTATTTACATTTATCACAGCTCCTTTCCAAGGTGAGGCTCTCAACTTGTCAATATCATGAAGAAACCTTAGAGATTAATCGAAGATGAAAACGCGTAAGAACCCACTACATATTAACAACCTCATTTCGAAACCCTTACACCTTTCTTGACAGGAAGAAGCTTGATATGCGCTACAATCCAGTTACTGCAACGAGAAGACCTTAGCAATTTAAAGTATCCAGTAATACTCCCGAGTAAACTTCCAGTTGCGAAATTACTTTATATACGAATATATTTATTGTACTTCGAATTATAGCCATCTTACAATAGTGGGGGATTTTATGTACACCTTCTGGATATTTTTGTATACTTTGCATTATATTTCGTATAAATATTAACATTCTGTTAAAGAGCTTTAAGCATTTTAGAAACTCTTTTTCCAGTAGGCTAAAAAATACCATAAAATTCTGAAAGTTCCATGCTGTAGTTGGGAAAAAAGAAGCATTTACCTACTAAAATGCGAAAAATATTCGTATAATCACTGCTAGCAGAAAAACTTTTATCGCAATATTATGAATTATTTTTTACTTGCTCAAAGACATTTCATTAGAAGCGATATGAAAATAAGTTTTCTACGAATTAGTTATAAAATGCGTTGCATACTTTTATTATTACAGCTTGAGGTTGAGTCGGCATGAAAATATCTAGTCCTCTATCGATTACGTCATTCCTTCTTCGTCATCTCAAGAAACGCAAGTTCCGGATTAGATCGGAATTCGAACTGGCGTCAATGTTGTAAATTCTGAAAGTTGAATTAGTCTAAAATCTGTATTAGGAATTCACAAATGGAACGCTTAAAAGTAACACTAAAATATTTCTTTAAGGTATTATCCCTTATTATTTTTTTGTATGTTTTATTTTTCTACTTTATGACTAGGCTGGATTAGAGAGGGAGGAGAGTGTGTGAGGGGAGGATTTGTTAGTGTTGAAAGGCAGCATTCCATTATTTTAAAATCTAATTAATCAGAATTAACATATTTGTGAAGTACACTGATATAAGTAAAACAGAAATTGGCTTATTTGCAGAAATTTAAGGATTGCAACACACATACGTGCACGCCCATTTTTCTGTTTTATGGTATTTGACTAATTGAGATAAATTGAATAAACAGACATGCAAACATGTTATGATTCTCTATTTCCATTTTCTTGTGAAGGATTTTTTAAAATGATTTATGGCCCTGAACTTTTCAAGTCATCACATGCTTGATACTTATTAATTCATTTTATTCACTCGTCTAACGGGAAATACAATTTTAACTGCAACTTTAATTCTTAAAAAAGTACCACTTAATTAAATTTTGCGATAACATGATACGATATTGCACCAGCCACCGGATTTGACCAATCAGCATGCTAAGACGAAATCATGTGAGAAGAGAACGTTCTCGAAACTTCCAGATAGAAATATGTATGTTCTTTTGAATGATGAGAAGAACGTTTTTGTCCTTTGTAAGCCTCGGGCTTGTGCTTTGTTGCTACTTTTATGTACAAAGTGTGAAACCTGTTTGTATGAAGTGTTCTCAAGAATTATGGTAAATAAACTCATGTTTGCAATCAAAATACCAAGAAGTAAAATAAAAAATAAATTTCAACTATAAAAATAGATATACACTCAGGAACATTGAAAATAGCGACCCAAGAAGGAAGCTAAAAACAATCGCGAAACTTTGCAAATAAGTACAGCGTAATGTGATATGCAAATGATCCAAGTTTTGTGCCAATACGCATGCTCATACACGCCGAGGTGGCGCTACAATCGGTAACCGGGTGCTATATAAGCCAGCGCAAATTCGAAGATTCATAAACGTAACGAATACCCGCCGATTGTAGGAAGACTTTGGTAAGCGAAACATGCCAGGTAAACGTGCCAGAAGACATTTCTCACAGTTAAGCGAGTTTGAGAGAGGCCTGATCATCGGGATGAAAACTGCAGGTTGGTCGACGCGCCGTGTTGCTGGCCAGGTGGATCGTTCGGAGTGAGCCGTTAGAAATTGTTGGGAGCAATGGACACGAGAAGGTACCCACGCGTGGAAAACCGGGTCTGGAGCGATCAGGACGACCACGAAGAGAGAGGATCGAAGGATCGTTCAGCAAGCACTTGTGCACCCCACACTCAACGATACGAGCAGACGCAGGCGTAGCAATTGTTCCACAAACAATTTCCAGACACCTTGCAGAAGCAAATCTTAAATCCAAGCGCCCTTTCCGTGCACTCCCTTTAACACCGGAACATCGTCAACTGCGTCTACAGTGGTGCCAATGTCACAGATTGGCAAAAGGTTGTGTTTAGTGATGAATCCCGGTATGTTTTGGGGACAGAGGATAACCGTGTACGGGTGTGGAGGCGCCCTGGTGAGCGGTACAATTCCCCCCACACTGTTCTACGTCACACTGCCCGCACAGCTGGTGTAATGGTCTGGGGGCCATAGCCTATGATAGCCGGTCCCCTTTAATTGTGATGCGTGGAACCTTAACGGGCCAACGTTACGTTGATGATATTCTTCGACCCCATGTAGGACCTTTCCTAAATGGTATCCCAGGGGCAGTTTTCCAGCAAGATAATGCTCGTCCGCATACAGCAAGAGTTGCTCAAGACTTCCTACGTCCTTTTCAGACTCTTCCATGGCCGGCTCGCTCCCCCGATTTGTCCCTGTAGAGCACATATGGGATAAGCTAAAATGGCAGATGCCATCGTTTCACTCTGTACATGATTTAGAGTTGGCTGTTCAAGATTTGTGGGCCCATCTGCCTCAGGACAACATAAGGTGTCTAATCAACTCAATGCCGGACCGTGTGGTGGCATGTATTGCAGCTGGAGGTGGTCCAACGCGCTATTGAAGTTGCCCAGTATTTGTGTCGTTGCACACCCTGTATTCGGTTAATTGTCTTGTTTTTGAGATCAAGTGAATCTCTCATCTGTGTCATTATGTGTATTAAATTTCATTTCAATACGATGCTTTCTTCTTGTGTCGCTATTTTCAATGTTCCTGAGTGTATATATGAGGCGCATCCAGAAAGTAAGTTTCCCGATGATTTCCCCTTTAAAGTAAACGTAATTAACCTTGTCAATTGCGCATGCGTAACAGATCTATGACGTATCAATCATATGCCAGCCGGACAGGTCTTGCCTCGTGCCAATAGCGTGGTAGCATTGACCCGAAATGTAAACTCTTATTCCTTCTCCCACCGGCTGCGAGGTTCGGTCGGTGAAAATGTTCTTGAATGCATAAAGCATTGCGCCTATTGGAATTCATCGTCAGCTTTGTCATGTCTATGGGCTAAACATCATGAGTAAGCAGATGGTACATCGCTGGTGTAGGCAGTTCTCAGAGAGTCGTCAAAGTGTCCATGATAAAGAGTGCAATGGGCGACCGTCTCTCATCAATGTTAAGCTTGTGAGGGAGCGCGTGATGGAGAACCGTCGCTTTACGATTATGGAGCTAAGTATCCAATTTCCGCAGTTATCACGATCCTTGTTGCATGAGATTGTCATTAAGCACCTGCTGTTCAAAAAATTGTTCAAAAAAATTCAAAAAACTGAAGACGTCTGTCACACGCTGGTTCCATTCACAGGCGGCAGAGTTCTATCACAAAATGATACAAAAGTTGATCCCACGATTCGAAAAATGTCTCAATTCTGGTGGTGACTATGTTGAGAAATAGCTGAAGCATTGCTGTACTTGTTGCCAATAAATATATTCCTGAAAGTGTGAGTTCTTTTTTTAAAAAATAGGGAAACTTACTTTCTGGATGCGCCTCGTACACTATACTGTTCGAATTAATTGGGATAAACATGTTTTTCTTGTTTGAGTTGGTATGTATGTGATTACTAGTGATGTCCTGAACCACCTCAAACCCGTTATATCTGCCTGTAGGTAGAGTGTGACAGATCGATTTTGACTATAATTTATTCATTTTAATGTATCAGGAGCTAAATTGTGAACCTTTCAGTGGGCAGCTGGTAATTTCAATTTTGCATTCTGTAAAAGAAATGTTACTTTTACTTGTTTAAATATGGATATTACTCCAAGGAACCGTTTTAAATTAAATCGCTCTCAATGAACACACTTCTATGACTGTGAGAGATATAACTATGGTAGTTGGTTTGATCGAATTAAGTGATTTAAGAACATTTCAAAATTCTGTGTGGATCATTGTCTCCAAAAAAGAAAAGAAAGATGTGGGTGCAAGTGGAAAACTACTCCAAGAATTGATAAAATTTTAATAAGAAGTAGAAAGAAAGACAATCATATACCTTTGAAGGAATTTATTGGATAATGATGTTGAAGTGAGTTGAACTCAACTGAACGGAAAAGGCTTCTGGAAGGTGGCCTTAAGGCAACAAGAATGAGGAAAAACACTATTTCTAACTCAGAGATGAAAAAACGTTTAGCATGGTCCAAAAAATACCGATCATGGACTGTTAACGACTGTAAGAAGGTGATTTTGTGTGATGAAACATTTTGTAAACTTGTGGGCTCTTTTCGGATAGTGTTCGAATTGTGAAAAGAAAATAATTGCAGTCAGGATTTTGTCCCTCTTTTTTATTCCACACCTTCTATGGGACATTTCTTAAAATAAAGAATATATTAAGATGCTACAAGATTACAATACATCGTCCAGCCGTATCCTCTTTATCCGACCACGTTTTTTTTTCGCCACCGCTTTCCTTTTCTTCCTCGTTCCGACGCTCTCTCCTCTCGTTGCCAGTCCTCCTCTCTATATCGTGTGTCTCGTTCGACCTGTTGCCAGGTGCAGGCAGTAGATCCTTACACATTTATTTGTGCAGGGATACAAATCAAGTGTAGTTAGACGAAAAGAAGTTGAAATTTTGTTACCCGATCATATTCAACAGATTGTAAAACATCCTTCTAAATAGATGTTTGAGGGTTTTTTTCACAAATGGCCCTGGAAGCTTAGTTTTTCTTAAATACGCGATGAATTCTGTCAAATATATAGAAATATTATGTAGTAGGTTTGTTCCAATCATGGAAACATTTGATGGAACATTTCCACATGACTTGGCCCCTTGTCACAATTCGAAATGGATCCATACTTTTATGCAGAAAATAAAATAAAAGTACTCGATTAGCTTGAAAATTCCTTAGACTTAAATCCTTTTCAAAACTGATGGCATATTCTCAAGAATCATTTCGCTAAGATGAATCGCACGACAACAGAGCAAATAATAAAAAGGGCTATACTAGTGTGTTTCCAAGATGATGGAATCAAGAACATGTGTGCTACTCTAATGGAGTAAATGCCCAGTCGGGTTGAAAAGGTCTTTCTGCTAAAGAAAGACATGCTTCGTACTAATATACAGATTTCTTAGTCTATTTAAGGTATGTAATGATAAAAAGCTGAGGTTTTAGTAAAATTCTTTTTTTCCCCATTTGTCCCAATTAATTTGAATAGTATATATATATATATATATATATATATATATATATATATATATATATATATATATATATATATATATATATATGTATAATTTATGCATATAATAATGTTATTCATTATTAATTTATCAACAATCTAATACTAAAAAACTAATTTAATGACATTCTAATAAGAGCTTGCATTCATGAACATTAATATTCGGCATAAATAAAAACTTACATTTTTAAAAATAAATCGATGATTTTGTGAATTAAGTACCACTGAAGTCAGTTGTAAAAAAAGCATATTGTAAAAGAATATTTGTATGTGTTAGAAACACCAGGTTCTTAAGCGTAGAAAAGTCAATGAGAAGACAAAATAAATATTTAAATTTTAAATTTCATCAAAAAAACCTCTTTAATGCAAGCACTTCAGTTACAGTTAAGACATATAACAAAAAAGGAAAAAAGTTACAGTTAAGATTCCAAGGATAGACTGGATTGAAACACAACACACATTTTAATCTCATTATAATGTGATATCTAGTTCGTATAAGTTTTATAAGTGCATTTTAAATGAAGATAACATCAGTATTAATATTATACTTACAATATTTTGAAGTAAGTCTGATGCCTGATAAAAAGATAAACTTAACATATTAAAGTCTCAAGAATAAACAAAATTTAGCAATAAAAATGGGGTCGTAACCTTAAAGTCGCAGCTGAATAAGACAATACTTATGATGAAGCAAAATGATAAGCGTTTTTCTCTTTCATTGCTTTCTAAAAATTTGAATGCAATTAAAATATTTTTTTCACTTATTACTTTTACAAAAAGTGAAGTTCACTTTCTATAGAAAACCGAATTTTCTCCGTCTTCAGAGTCACAATTTGTCACTAATTTGATAAGATTTTTCATCAAGATCTTTAGTGACGGATATTTTGACATTGATAAATTGCACAAGTTTCTTCTGTTAAGGATTTTGCATTTCATATGCCTGAATATATTATTTTAATGCATTACGGGTTAAACTGTCGCAATAGATTATAAATATAATGCGTTTGGATTATAAACACAAATAATATAAAAAAAAATTAAGTCAATTCCTACTTAGATCAACAAAGAAAAATTTTATTTTAGCACTTTTTTATTAAATAGTTACAATTAATATAAATATGTACATATATACATATGACAGAATCACAATTTTAAGTGATAATTAATTTTTATTAATTATCATTAAAGAATCGTATTGTCATCCAAAACAATCGTGAATATAAAATTTCAGCTCAACTGATTGCTTTAAAACGTGAGAAAAAAACCTTTTCAAGTTTTGACACAAGTCGCCAAAAGGGTCGCTAAGTCGCCAAAAATGATGCCAACGTGGCCATATTTGTAATTTTTTAAATAATTAGTTTTAATCAATTAATTTTTATTAATTATAATTAAATTATTGTCATCCAAAATAATCACGTATATAAAATTTCAGCTCAATTGAGCGCTTTAAAATTATTTTATTAACGATTGAAAATTCCACCAAGATAAATAAATAGATATTGTGAGCTAATAGTAGGAATTAAAAAAAAGCAATTTCAGTTTTTTAAACACAATTTACAGTTTTCCGATGCCTTATTCCAGAAACATGGACTTTCATATTTATCAGGATAACACTTATTACCAAACATGAAGTGGAAAAAATAGTATTTTCCATTTGGGTTGAAACGCTTACGGGATCGACTTCGACTTTTATTTCGAGTTTGATTGGAATTTTTAAATTCGCTTCTTGCTTTTCTCCTGTTGATGGATAATTCTGAAATCTGTTTCTCCAAAAGGCTGACTTTATCCAGGATATTTTTCATAGCAGAATTATCTGCTGTATCATAATAAATTTCTGGCGAAGAATTTATTTCAAAAATTTTATCTGCCATAACTGACAAATTTTCGAAATTTTCCAAACTAATAACTAAAATATTTTTAGTGGAGTCTGGTAATTTATCTAGCCATAATGCTCTTAAAACTTTTTCGAAGATATTAACTCCAGCCAACGAGTTCATTTTTCTCAAAAGTTGACTGGGTTTCATGTCACCTAATGAGATTCTAGTAAGGATTTTTTTAATGCATTTTTCTTCACTTTCTTTGAAAGTACTTAAAAGTCCATTTTTAGCACAAGAATATTTATTTTTTTCATCACTCTGAATGATATCCCATATATTTTCTATGAATTTTGCGTGAAATTTCTATGAATTTTTTTTTCTGACTGCGCAACAAGGTAATTAAACATAGTTTCTTCTTGTTTAATATTAGCAATAGAAAAACTGAGCTTCAACTTGGAAAAACCATATTTCAGGTTTTTCTTCCCGAAAAGAAAAAAATTTAACGCCTGCCTTATTTGCTTCGAATGTTTTCTGATTCGAATTTGCCACAGCCATTTCATTAATCTCATCCATCATTTGAATACGTCCGGGTCACCAGTTTGTTGACGATTTAGTCACAAATTATACATGGGATTAGCAAAATAATTATTTAGAATTAATTCATCCTTTTTAAGAAGAAAACTAGTTTAGATCGTTAAACATTTTATTCTTGTTCTTACATCGCGCTACAAAAAATGTCAACAACTTTTTGTTGCCAGATCATGAAAACTAAATTTATAAAAACAAAGATATTATATAAATAGAGATACAACAGTTTATTATTAAACAGTTGGCGTTTAATTTTTATTTACCAGTATGTATGCCAATCATATTACTAGCTATTAATAAATCAGTTAAAAAGTACATTTGTTACACCCAAATCAATCATTTAGTTCGAGCGTCAGGCGCCAGGTTAAAATCTATTTAATCTAGTTCACTTTTTTCATTAGCGGAAAAAACGTGATTCTAGCTTTGTTTTAACGAGGGCTGACATTTATAAGTTTGTAAATCTATGCGTTAAGTTTATTAATATGATCGATATGAGCGTATGCGTCACCCCATTTTTAGTCATAGGTAGTGTTGCAACTTTCCAGAATATCTGGTAATTCATAATACAACCCATATCGATAATACAAAAGAGAGGGAAAAAAGAAATCAATGACTAATTTTCATTAAATAATATTGGAAGAAAACAGGTGCAAAAGTGAGTGACGATTGATGGCTATTCCTGATCTTTAAAATTTATACATGAAATGTCAATTTATTTAAGATCCTCAATGTCAAATCAACACGCATAATACCATGTAGTTCAAAAAGAGTATTATTTACTTGCCGGTCATTAGTAACATATTGGTTCAATGCTTCGGAAAAAAAGAAAGAAAAAGGATTTTATAAGCTAAGGTGGAATAAGTCACTAAAAGATCATTGACTTATTGATGTTATGAATTGAATATAAATCTATCTTCCTCTAAAGAGATTTATCGAACTTAAAATGATAAAAGAAATTGTTCAAGGTAGGTTTGGAAAAAATAGATATTTGCCACCTATTTACAGGACGTTGTCACCCAAGTTATGTTTAATTATGGAAATAAATAGTGAATGGATAGCTTCATTTTTTTTTAATTTTGTATTTCTCATACACAGATTACTTTTTAACTTTATAGAAATTATTTCTTCGTATATAATCTTCCAGGAAATCTTCGGTATTATCATTTAATTAAACATAAAATTTGATGTTTTTAGCAATCACGTGTTCATTTAGAAAGAAAGGGATAATGGTCAACCTCTTGTAACAAAAATTCAACGCAAGGATGAATCCACTCAGTAATTCAAATAATTTATGTAAATTTTTTAATACTAAAAGAAACTAGAACTGTGACATTTTTTTTTTATTTGGTGATGTATTGATTAAAACCATAAAAATAGTATTATCTATTACTTGTGAGAGCTGTAGTTAAGACCTTCCACGCACCAGTCCACATCTGATAAGTTGTTTTAGGTTTATTAATGTCATTTTAGAGCACATGCGATGGTTATCGGCAATAAACCTCACAAATTTGAGCCACGCTAAGTGATGAGACAAGACTTAAATTGGTATATCTCACTTTCCTAATGTCTATTCCCTTCAACATGAAGATTTTGAGACTGATTTCTATTCAACGTGGCAGTTGCGGTAACCGAGTGGTCAATAGTTAGTGGCTTACGGTTAGTGTTTTCCGTCGATTTGTAGATTCATACCTCTATAACAATGGTCTTCAAAATTTTTGTGTGTAGCTGAACAGTGCGACGTTAATATTCACTCACTCAAAATTTTTTGACTTATGAAACCCTTAGAACTATAAGACAGTACTTCTCAAAGTTTCAATATTTTTGCGACCTAATATGCATTAATAATTTTCATCGAGGCCCCCCCCTCCATACAAATAACAATTCATTGATTTTACAATACTATACCGTGACGCTAAAGCTATAATAAGACTTTATCATCTAAAGTGCCACCGGTGTATATAAACGTCTCTCTCAACCAAAGCGTTAATTGCCACGGACGTATATGTACGTCTTTCCGAAGTACGATCTTTTCTGTGTACTGCATCTATAAACTAATTCTGAAGGCTTTGGAATGCAATAAAAGGACATTGATAGTGTTTGTGAAGGATTTACTTATTTATTCCTTTTCTTCCCTCCTCCCCAAATACATCATATACACGCGCCTACTGGGAAAACGGTAGCATTGTGGAGCGAATCTCGTAACTTTTAATCAGCAGTTAAGGGATTAATTATAAACCACACAAATTATTTTGATAAGTGTTAATTTTTGAACATAATTTTATATATGACAAGCCCATGGGTCACTGGTAATTATTAAACTTGTTCCTAGCTTAGTATTGTTAAATTAGTTATTAAATACATTGCGTGCAGTACTGATGCATTTATAAGCTTATTACATCAGTGTAAATATGTATTTTTTTATTACGTCAGACTGTATCCTGTTAACTTTCAGTAAATTAATATTTTTTAAAATAATCTTTTGCTTACGACTATTAAATGTGCTCGTGCCCCCCTCGTAGAGCTGTAACGCCCTTTAGGGGAACGTGCCCCACAGTTTGAGAAAAACTGCTCTAAGGTGTTTTCGAGGAACCCTATTTAATACACACACACACTTAGAAGAATGTATCTTAAAATAGTACTTAAAGTACTTCAACATGCTAAATAAGTACATTATGTAAAGACGACTAAAAAAAACTATTGCATTTGTTATTAAAAGTTTCTTATATAGTTTAGTCATTAATGGTATATGTTGGTAATCCAATAATCACCTACCCATCGATTATATTTAGTAACTGGAATATGTGATAACATTTTTTTACACAAAATATCGAAGTCTATTGGAACTATCGCAGTCACATCTTATTTTTTTTTATATACATTTTGTTTTTATTCACACTCACGTTGAGAAATGTTTTTCACTTAAATACATTGTTCTGAATGGCATGAAATTGTTTATAGTTGTGTGAGAAATTCTGTGTATTTTGCATGAGTTTGCAACCTAAAATTTAGAAGCTGTTCTTGCTTAAATTTAGATTTTAGCGTCGAATCTGTAGATATGTCGATAAGTTGTTCAATCGCCTTTATTGTAGGTCTGTTTTTTTTCACAAATGAAAAAATGTGCATTTTCCATTAAAAATCTATTTAGTTTTACAAAGCATTATGCTAACAAGCATGAATTTTTTTTTTATGGAATCTGGGATAGTAAACGAAAGAATATTGGCAATCTAATAGGTAGTACATACAAAAAATATTTTAATATTTATTTTGTCATATATTATAATACGAGTTACAAAAGTATTAACAAATAAAATTTTCAGTTTTAATGACTGGGATGAGCTTTAGGTACTTGTAGTAATACAAACTTTACAGGGATCATGAATCCATTTTTCAAACACGTTTGTAATTTTATTTTCATTTTTTTTACTGTGATTCGCGGTACCCCAGGGTTCCATGGAACACAGTTTGAAGACACCTACCTCTCTTTACTACTAAGAACCCGTCAGGTAGTGGGGCTAATACATGGGAAACTGGTCAAGGCATAAAGCTCCTCACATTGGTGTGATATGGAAGTTTGGAGAGGGCAGTGCCAACTCAAATGTCACTTGAACTATGGTTTTAAATTTTGCAGTCCGTCTCCCCAAAAGCTCTCACATTGTTCGATGTAAGTAACAACATGTTTAAGGTATCCGTTCGGAACCGTAATTTTACAAAAGCTTATAAATGGATAATATTTGTGATATTTAGTTTCACTTAGATTGGAAAACAAATATAAAATTGGTTTAAGAATATTATTACAATAAAAAGTGATTTAAGTACAATATTTTAACAAAAATGAACATAAAATGACCCATTTTCAAAACATTCTCCTTCTATGAAAAATGCTTCTATTATAATAATATTTTGCCTGTATATATATCTCAGACCTCTGTACAAAGGTTGAACTAGAATTTTTGAAATATATCTTAGAAGTGGATTTATTCATATTTTACTGCAACAGTGGGAAGAAATTTTAAGAAAAAAACACCGATAATTATTTCAATTGGGGGTAACTCTGAAAATAATGTGAATTTTTTCAAAAACCCTAGTTCAGACTCTCTGGAGAAGTCTTTACTTTATATAAGCAAAATATTATTATTATAGAAACTTTTTTTATAAAAGAAGAACGTTTTGAAAAAAAGGTTATTGTAAGTTTATTTTTTGTCAAAATATTGTATTTAAATATTATTATTATTATTATTTTCATAATATCCTTAAAACAATTTTATGCATGTATTCTAATCTAAGTGACACTAAATATCATGAAAATTATCCATTTATGCGCTTTTTTAAAATCACGGTTCTGAACGTAGTCGGATACCTTAAAAGTTGATTTATCATTACGCTTTATTCTATTTTTCGAATTTATATAAAACCTTAGATATCAATACAAACTTTCAAAACACTTAGCAAACAAAATGTATCAATCATGATATTTATTTTTCCATAATATAAGTTAACGATTTCTTTTTGATGTCAAAACATTTATCTACGCAATTCTGATACAATAACATAAAGATCAAATTTTTCATCTCACCTAAGAATATTAACACTGGGAGCGCAAGAAAATTATTTCAAAGCCTTGGAAATCAATTCACAAAATTCAATAACCCGCAGCTTATGTAAATGATGGTTTGATGTATCTGATCTCCTCAGTCAAATATTTTTTTTATATATAGAAATTAAAATATACAATCAATTGGCATACGTGAAGCAGTTTTCATTATTCCGCCCAACAGGCAGCGGATTATGACTTGAATATTGATGTTCATGAACCAATCAGTTACCTCTCAGTAGGCTGACATGATCAATCTGTTACCTCTGTTTCGTGACTTATAAAAAACTACAGTAATAAAAAAGTTATAAATAGAAGTATGAAAAAATATTTAAGAAAAATTATTCGATATTATCTTCTTTGAAGTGTTTTACTTATTTTTACATACCAGTGTTTACTGAAAAATAAAGAATTTATTTAAAAGAAACAAAAATACTTCTTGTTTGAATGCTTCTTGTAGTTGAAGAGTGAAAGGGGTTCCTTGAAGTATCTTACACATGTGGTTCTTTCAAAAAAGAAGATTAGTTTCACCTTTTTTGTGTAATATAATTATAAAGCGCTAAAAGTAATGCTAGAGGTTGACTTTTTAGAATCGGTTTCATCCACATTTTCTGGTAACAGAGTCTGACTCATCCTGCAATAGTTCAGTTTAACGTTAAAAGGATGAGTCAACTGTCGTGTCACTAGTTAATGACAAGGATGATAAATGCATAATGGCCTCATGATTAATGGTCAGACGTTTGATAAATAAATAGAATGGTAAAAGCCAAATACAGCTGCTAAAATCAATTCATGGAAGATCATTTGTACGAATGAAAAATTTGTATCGTGTAGGTCAGTGATTCTCAAACTGTGGTACGCCCCTCTAGGGGGCGTGATAACTCTACTTGGAAGGCGCGAACCTATCGAAAATGAAATTGTTTTTAAAAAGCTATTAAGGTATCCGACTATGTTCGAAACCGTGATTTTAAAAAGGCGCATAAATGGATAATTTTCTGATATTTAGTGTCACTTAGATTAGAATACATATATAAAATTGTTTGAAGAACATTTTGACAAAAAAATTATTTAAATACAATATTTCGGCTAAAAATTAACTTAGAATAACCTTTTTTCAAAATGCTCTCCTTTTGTGAAAAATGCTTCTATTGTAATAATATTTTGCCTGTATATAGCTCAGACCTCTGCACATAGGCTCAACTATGAGTTTTGAAAATTTCACATAATTTTCAGAGTTACAACCATTTGAAATAATTATCGGCGTTTTTTTTCTTAAAATCTCTCCCCTCTGTTGTCGTAAGACATGGATAAACCCGCTTCTAAGTTATATATTTCAAAGATTCTAGTTGAGCCTCTGTACAGAGGTCTGAGCTATATACAGGCAAAATATTATTATAATCGAAGCCTTTTTCATAAAAGGAGAGTATTTTGAAAATTGGTTATACTATGTTCATTTTTTGTCAAAATATTGTACTTAATTAATTTTTTATTGTAATCTATTCTTAAAACAATTTTATATACAATTTCTAATCTAAGTAACACTAAATATCATAAATATTATCCTTTTATTGGCTTTTGCAAAATCACGCTTCCGAACGTAGTCGGATACCTTAATTTACGGAAAGGAAAGAAAACAAAATACATTCGGACAAAAAAAATAAAGAACACGCTTAGACTATATAATATACTAATGTATAATACTTAATGTATCAGTATTGCACAATGTATTTGATAATTAATTTATTATTACTATATTAAAAGCAAGTTTCATAATTGTTATTGATAACTATAAAATAGTCTTGCAGAGCAAAAATTTTCAGAGGAAGGTTTAATATTAGAAATAAACATTCTAATTTCTTTTTCTACATTTAGCTTAGATCTATATGGATGTATGAGGAAATAAATATTTAATTTTATTCAAAGTTATTAAGAAATCTGTTCCAGTTTAAAAATTAAAAAGGAAAGTAGGAGAGTAATGGTGATACATATATTACTTAAAAGTAACATATACAAAACTTAATACTTATGATAATTTGCACAGTTTACAATTAAGGTCGTATTATAGTTTTACGTCAGAGTGCATTATTATTGCATTCAAAATATTGTTATTGTAAGGAGGGAGTGAGGAAAATTATGATTGAAAGTTGGGTCGTCATTATTGAAAGTTTGAGAAGCACTGATGTAGGTAGTACAGACAACCATTCAAGATTTGCATATATATTTAAATATTTTGATAAATTTCATAAACAAAAACAAATACATTTTTTTAACTAGCTTAAAAATGCACAATACTTAAATATTGTTAAAAAATTTTAAGATCAAAATTATTTTTATGCTACAATTTTATTTTTATATTTTACGTTTGCTTTTTTATACATTTTGTAACTTATGATGGTTTCACTAATTGTTCTAAATTCGATGAAGGATCGATCATTGAAATACAATTTTTTTAGTAAAAAAACTATCAAAGAAATGCTTTTGTGGTTTCTTCATTTTCGAAATAATGTTTGTCACTTTATTTTTCAGAAATTATTTGTGTTTTAATTTATAGAGAAACTCCAATTCTCTGCAACTATAGCAAACATTTATGTATTTTAAATATTTTGAAGGAATTATAAAGACACTTTTATTATAAAAAAGTACAAAAAGAAGGAAAAATAAAATAAATTCTATCTTTTATTTTCATCGCTTTCTTTAACAGGATACTATTCTCGTTTGTCGATATTTTAAGGAACTTGAATTAATTTCCAGACGATCATTTATGGAAAACACGCTGAAACGTTGAATTTTAATTTTGTTTGTGCAGCCGTCTCCAAATTGATCACGTACCCCTAAACCGAAAGTAATGAATTTTTAATATCGTGACAGGGTAGCGTCAAAGGTCTCACAGATAATTTCCAGAAAACATTTTATTTCTAGAGTAAATAATAATTAAAATATAAATCCAGTATTAAAATATTAAAGAATACAGCCTTTCGCTGAGGGAAAGTTCATGTTCAAAGTTCGTTTCGGGTATGCCAGTCGTTGCCGCGCTGACTCCAGCAATCCATATTTCACCATTTGCCAAAGTTCCTCAGCGAACAAGGTTTATCAAAAGGTCATTGAGCGCGGCTTCGTTCTGTAACTCAAAATTTGAAACGCGACTAAAATCAGTCAATGGATGGAGATCGAGAAGTCCCCCTCCACTTCCGAGCTTTAAGTCCGTATCACACGTACACGTTTCAAGCAATTTTTCGTCTAATTCGTGCAATTTTTCCTCGGTTGCTATAACAATGGCTTTCGAACAACTTTTTGCTAGTGAGCTCAAAAAATTGTTCCAAATAAAAGTGGCTTGAAATTCTAGCCAATGGGGTTCTTCGGCGCCCCACGTCATAAACGAGAGGGCGGCTTCGGTTTCGTCTAACACATCAGATATACCCGTATAATATTTTAATGGTGTATAATATTTTAACGACTTAAAATATTTTAAACAGGGTGGTGCTCCATTTCTGTTTACGCCCATCAACAAAAGCGCAAGCGAAATAAAAGAAATAATTTTAGATGTTCGTTTTCCGAAGCAGAAAAATCGGCGAGTAATTTTTCAATGTGGAGATAGAGCGCGGCTGACGTCAGAGCGTGTGATACGGTCTTTCGTGAGCCTACAACTTTGGAGTGCCCCCTCCAAGTATCATTTTGAGACCACTGTTGTACAGGACAGGCAGCTGCATTTTCCCCCGAAATGGCACGGATTTAACTTTAAATTGGTATTTAGATTTAAATTTAGCTATTAGTTTGATTATCTATTTCAGTTATTATGTTTATTTCCCAACTTTCGTTTAGTTGGTTGATATAGGTTAATAGTCAAGGTTTTTGTTATACTTCTAAAGATGAGATTTTGCGATATATTTGGTCTACAAATAAAAACAATTATTTAGTATTCACACACACACACAGTCTATTTCTTCACTGTTTTACTCTTCAAACCCTAAGAACAAACTTTGTAGCTATTCAAATAGACAAAACAAATATAATAAATTTTAAACATATTAAACAAGAAGAAACATCCGGATATATTATCAATTACTTATTTTTTATAATGACTTAATTTTTTTAAATGCGTGTACTCAAAGGGAATAATTTGATGCTAGTAAATAAGAA
This sequence comes from Trichonephila clavipes, assembly GCA_019973935.1. Taxonomy (NCBI): domain Eukaryota; kingdom Metazoa; phylum Arthropoda; class Arachnida; order Araneae; family Nephilidae; genus Trichonephila; species Trichonephila clavipes. Next base: position 329,948 of record BMAU01016339.1, on the reverse strand, counting down.
TTTTTTTGAGTTTTGTAAAATACACTGAAATATGAGAAAGACAAAGAGAAATTCAAATAAGAACAATGACAAACGAAAAAAATCTTTCTTCAAAATTAAATTTTTAGATTTATTTTCATTTGGTACCAATAGGAGAGCAGGTGATAGAGAAAAAGAGGAAAAATATAATCATGTTCTTTCGAAACAAAGTGTTTATATAGCACAGATGTTCTTTCCCACTACTTTATGCCTAGTAAATACATTCGCATTGTGAATTTGAATAAATAACTACTCTAAATATTTAAAATTTTGATGCGAGTTCATTGCACTCGAACAGATCGGCTTTATTACATTTTATTAAGATTTTTTTTGGGGTAAATATTTTTCACAATATCAAGAAAGTTGTGATGAGCCCCTGGGTCACACCTTGAGCACCAAGATTAATTTGAGGCAAAGAACCACTAAGAGCCATTTTGCATAATAATAATATTTATTTATTTTATTATATTTTTCTCATAATAATCTCTGATAACATATAATAAGATAATGTTACGTCACTTAAAGGGATTTGCCTTTATATTAAATTAAATTACTAAGAATGCAATTAATTAATAATCAAACTCAGGCTCAAGTAAGGTTTACCGAAATAGGAGATCCGAGAAATACACGTATTCGAATTCTTAACTTTCATTAACTTTAACTAAGTCGCTTAAACTGACGCTTATTTTAAGCGTACGTAAATTATATTTACCGCTGGCTTATATCAGCTTTCTGGTACGTCTCGCAGCACGACGTCTTCACGAATCTAATCTTGAATCTTCTAGTAATGTGTTTAAAGTTACTGGCTCAATAGCCTACCATCACCTCTCTTGCTATCTCGCAATGCTCGACTTAAATACCTTATCTAATTTAAATATCCCGTACATTTTTTGGAGTTGATTGGAAATAAACGCGAATTTATATTCCCCAAAAAGACGCCTAAGAAGATTAGTGGAAAGGTTCCGTACAGATTCGTCACAAAGTTAAGAAGAATAGAATTTTACATCGAAAATTTGCCAGTAACAACGATGTATCTGGAAAAATTCAGACGAATAACATAAGTTTATCAACTTTTGGTATAATAAGTTTTGTAGACCGATTAATATATTTGCAAATGTACAAGTATGAAACAAAATGTTTTAATTTCAAATAATTTGCTTAACATATTTTGTTTATTGTGTGATCTCTAGTCTCTAATACTACTCATATTTTTAATAGATGTGCCTAGATTTGTTTTTATAAGTCTTGTAAATAAAAACTACTTTGCAATACAGAAATGTTAATATAATAATAATAATAATTATTATTATTATATACATTCTGATGTATAGTGAAAATCGTTTAACACTAAACTGAGAAGACTAAAATATTTTTTGCGTTAAAAAATTTCATGTTGAAGGATATTACAGAAAAAAAGATGAAAAAAACATGTATTTAACAAAATTAAGTTTTGGAGTACATTTTATTTACATAGATATGTGTATATGTATGTATTTAATAAAAAAACGTCCAAGTATTTACGTAATTTGCTCTTTTTTTTAATTAGTGTTGATAAAGGAGAGTTAGCAATACCAAAAACTTTAGATTTCCGTTTTCATCTTCTGTTTTTGATCAACAGCCTTAAGGTTTCAAAACACCCTAGAAGAAAAGTACTTGAATTAACCTGAATTTTGCCTCTAAATGCATATTTTATGACCTTATGGGTCTTTAAAATCAGAAAAACACCCAAATAAAGTTTTGTTAATGCACATATTTACAGTTAAAGGGGCATTTTATAAAGAAATAAGCAAAAATAAGACTTTACGCAAAACATAATAACTGAATATAAAATAAATATCTTGACATTTAGTAAATTGAATAATATAGCATACAACCTTATCTAGGGAATAGACTCTTATTTCGGTAATATAAATATTTCGTGGGAAGATATTGTGTTTCGAGCTTCTGTGTGAACGTTGAAATTTTCTTTAAAAGCTATTGTAATTTTCCCTTTATTGCTACATAAAAAATTTCTACTCAACATAAAATCTTAATAATGATTTAAAAAACCTGTATAAGTATTTAAAAACACACACACACACACACACACATATATATATATATATATATATATATAATTTTTATTTAATTCAAGCATAACTTTAGAGGCATTGTGTTTTGCGGTAAGAAAAAAATGTAAGAAAACTCATTTTGAGAAAACGGTAAAAATAACTTTAAACTAATCTGATTACACTAAAAGCATTTACTTTCTTATTAAAATACACCAGATTTATAATTCTCTCCATCTTTAACTTCTAAAACACTATTTTTTTTTCATTTTAAGAGCTCTTAAAATTTTTCTGTTTCCTTCTTTTGGGGTCTGCGTTATGAATCGATTAGCGGATTCTGCATTTATCTAATTGTTTATATCCCCGTAAGGCAAACACCCCAGGATTTTCTATATTCATTTTATTAAAAACTTTGAGACACCCATTTAATCCTTCATTGAAGTGTATAATAGCATCATACGACCCAAATTTAATTGTTCTGAGAGAAACAAATACTTCCTTTGGTACTTTTTGCCAAACTATTTCATTCAAACACTCATTGGAATTTTGCGTGCATGTATGTAAGCATTTACTTAATATCTGTTTGTCGCATAGTTCTAAATATACTGGTTTAATTTTATTTAAAATATCATTTGATAAACTAGCATATTTTGTGGTAAATTTTGTTGCATTTGCCACCACTCGCTGAAAATAACACCAGCTTTCTTTCCCTATTGGATATTGACCGTGCATCGGTTTCTTATCACTTGATGCACAGTTATATAACGCAGCAACTACATTTTTCTGCATGACATTTAAGTTACCATTGCTGCCTACAGCAATTTCATAGCAATTTTGAAGTCGGTTGATAAAATTATCGGTTAATTTGCCTTTACCAGACAGTCCTTTAGTTTTCGTTTTTAGCTTTCTCAGACGCGAGCCCACTCTTTTTAGCACATGGCCAATGTACTCAAACTTTGCCACACTGTTTATTCCATAAGTGTTTTTTACACTCATGAAAGCTTTCAAGTTATCATCCCCATAATATTGAGTGTATTGAAGTCCGAAGTTTTTTTCTGGCCGAAGAAATATTCGTGAAGCTCTCACAATTTCCATTTTTGACGAAGATCCTGTAAAGTTACACTGACATATGTGATAGACTTTTGACGAATCACATTCAGAGTATCTAGGCATAGTCTAAAGTCTCTTACATGTAGGACAGTAGGACGACACAACTTTACTCGAGGTAAATTTAAATGCACCAGCAAAACCTTTGCCTATCTGCAACATACCATATACACTGCTGGCCACCGTAAATGCAACACCTTGAGGGAAATATGCAAATAACTTGAAATTTGCAACATGCATTAGCGGAGGTGAGATATGTGTGTGTGCAAATGATTAGAATTTCAGCATAGACACACTTTACGCGTGCCTATGGCGCACCTCAAAGTGCTATTTAAGGCTTGGAGATTTCGACGATTTCAAGTTCGGCAATTGTGTTTTTCTTGTGTTTTTTTTTTCAAAAAACGATCAGTTATGTCTCATAGAAAACAGCGATCAGCTTTTGATCAAGTATCCGACTTTAACAGAGGAAGGATAGTGGCCTATACCGAGATTATGGATTATCTTTCAGGGAAATTGGTTGTCGTGTTGGAAAAAACCAAACAAATGTTATGCGGATATGTGACCGTTGGATGCAGAAGGGTACGACGGACCGACGTGCTCGGTCGCATCCACCTCAGTGCACCACTTCACGTGAGGACAGGCAAATTGTGCGCATGGCAGTGACGGATCGCTCAGTTACATCACGAAACATAGCACAGCACACTGAGATATCATTCAGTGTCTGCGCGTACCATTCGACGCCGTTTACAGCAGAGGGGTCTGTCCGCAAGACGTCCATTGCTTGGTCTACCCTTGACGCAAAACCACAGACGTCTCCGCCACCAATGGTGCGATGAAAGAAGGATGTGGGTGACAGAATGGAATGAAATTGTCTTTACTGACGAGTCACGCATCTGTCTGCAACACCGCGATGGTCGGATTCGAGTCTGGAGACACCGTGGAGAGAGGATGCTGAACAGCTGCGTTGTGCACCGCTACACTGGTCCTGCACCGGATATTATGGTACGGGGCGGCATTGGATATCATTCTCGCACTACTCTAGTACGCATTGCCTGTACTTTAAACAGCCAGCGCTCCATCTCCGATGTGTTGGAGGCAGTTGTCCTTCCTTACCTTCGGTGTTGGCCACAGCCCTATTTCAACAGGATAATGCGTGACCACACGTGGCACGCATTGTCCAAAGGTTCTTCGTCAATCACCAGATTGAATTGCTTCCCTGGTCGGCTCGCTCTCCGGATCTTTCACCCCTAGAAAACATGAGGTCCATGGTTGCTCAACGAATGACCCAGATTACACCCCCAGCTCCCACACCAGATCAACTTTGGCAACGCGTGGAAGCTGCTTGGTCTACTGTACCCTAAGAACACATCTAAAGTCTCTTTGAATCAATGCCGAGGCGTGTGGCAGCGGTGATCTCCAACGATGGCGGCTACTCTGGCTACTGATTCTGGCAGGAACCACACTTCACAGAAGTCTATAAATTTAATCATTTGATACTTGGTCAACATGTTATCTACAAAATAAATTTTGTTGTGGTATCTCTTGTCTTTCTTGGTGTTGCATTTCCGGTGGTCAGCAGTGTACTAGCCTAATATAAATGACAGTTGCATTTACAACTTTTTTTGATGAAGCGAATGCAAAGAAAAAGTCATAGCACATTTTAGTGTAAAATGGGAGCACAATTCCTCAAATAGCTCTCCTTTTTAGCTAAACATTTTCGGCAGCAAAATTGAGCAAATGCTTTCACAATAAGTTCAAAGTCAACGATTCTGTTACAAACACAGGACCAGGCATTTCTTCTGCAGTTGACAAACTCTACTTTCCCATCTTTGAAGAGCTAGCAGTGTATTCAGGAACAGGTGTTGAAGTGCTGTTATTTTCAGAATTTTTTGTGTATTTATTACCATATTACCGTTTACGCTTTCTAGAAATCCTTGTCAGCATTTTTAAGCCAAAATAAAAGAATAATATTATTAAATAAACTTTTCTACGCTGTCTATTCTTTCAGCAGAAAAATCAAACGTATATGTAAACAAAGTCACTAAACAACAAACTTGCTCCCAGGTTTTACACATAAGAAAAGAAAAATGTATTTACAGATACATTTATATTTATTTTTAAATGTTCTATTATAATTTCTGACTGAATATTTATATATTAATTGTAATATTTCATGTTATATACAAAGAAAAAGAAACGTTAACAAACATCTTGGGCCATTTCCGGTTAGCAAAAAACCATTTCCGATCAGAGAAATTAGTGATCAAGTAATATTAAAAAAGTTGTAACTCGGCTTCTAATTGAGATAGAAACAAAATTTAAACAGATTTATAAAGATAAAAGTTGAATTTTCATATTTGACCAAAAACGAAAAATTGATATTTTTACCAAAAATTGAGTTTTAAAGGTGTTCGGTCATCTTAAGAAGATGTATCTTCCTTTTAAGGGAAATGTCTTTCCCCCTGAGCTCTTCGCCAGTGTGTTTGCAAAAAGATTCTTCTAACATAGAAAAAAATAACGTGAACCAAACTCGCTGATTTTTATTCACACTGCGACGCACTCGTCAAGGAATTTCAAAGCGAACTGAGGAGAGATGAGATGTTTTCGAGTGGCATTTGTAAGGGTGAAGGGTAATTTAGATAAACAAATTTGACTCGTGTCATAGGCTATTCCAAGAGTATTTCAAAGCCAAGTAATTTCACACCCTTTTTAAATCAAGCCTACGTGGCTGGTGTTTTCTGTATTTTATTCACTTCAAGAAGGAAAATCTTTTTCGTGATAAGAGAAAAAAATGCATGAAAGGATATTGTAGTTTGTCGTGTTCACCGATATTTCGTATTAGGCATTTTCGCGTCAAGCGTTTTTCACTGTATGTGAGGGAACTTTGGTTTGAATTTAAACAGTTCGTATTTGAGGATCGTCTCCTTAAATCTACATTCTATCTCATAGAAAATGTAGAAATATAAGGTTCAAAATTTTTTGAGAACAAGATATTCATTTATGTGCATAATTGCTACAAATTTTTTGAAAGCGAGAAAAATATTTCTTTTCAAAAGTTTTGTTTTAAAATCATCTTCCATTAGACTAAAGATGTTGCAAGCCATGAGAGAGCCATGTTGCAAGTGAAACAAGGTAACTTAAGTATCAAAGAGGCATTTATATGCATACGAGTGCGCAGAAGTGTAAATGTGTGTGTGGGGAGGGAGCCTCTGGTAGCAAATTATCAAGGTTGTCATGCTCCAATTAATATTTTTTTTATGATATTTGGATATAGTTTCACACAAAATGACGTTTACGAATGAAAAACTAAGAATTATCGAATATATTTTTATATTTCCGTGGCTCAAAGCAAGAGCAACCATAGTATCAAAGTATCATAATTAAACTTTTAAGCTTAGTGAAAAAAATGTTCATACCATGAGAGTGCTCAATTCTGGAATTTCATGTTTACAGTATTAAGGAATTTGATTGCTTTTAATAAAAAAGTTATTTCAGCAGTCTTTTTATTTCTACTTAAGCGTGTCAAAATATACGGATTTTGTGTTGTCACTTCTATTGGAGATTACAAGTGTATCGCTTATTCATGAAAGGGATCTCTTATTCATAAAGTGTATCTCTCATTCTCGAACTCATGTATGCAACTAATAAACGTTGCTGGAAATCACTTAACGCAGTGTTTCTCAAACTGTGAGGCGCGCACCCCTAGAGGGCTTGATAACCCTACCAGGGGGCGCGAGTATATTGAGAAGTCGAAAACAAAAGATTATTTTAAAAAAAATTATTAATTTACTGAAAGGAAGCAAAACGAAATACATTCTGAAATAATAAAATAATAAACATTTACACCAATATAATATACTTATAAATGCATCAGTACTGCACAATGTGTTTCATAATTAATTTAACAGTACTAAGTTACGAACAAGTTTATTGATTACCAGTGACCCTATGGACATGTCATAAAATTATATACAAAATTTAATACTTATCTTGATAATTTGTACGGTTTATAATTAAAGTCGTATTGTAGCCTTACGTCAAGATATATCATTATTGAATTCAATACATTGTTATTGTTTGGAGGAGGAAATGAAAATTATAATTGAAAATTGGGTTGCAAGTATAGAAAGTTTGAGAAACACTGATTTAACGGAATGTATTCCCATGATGGCATTTTACCAATAAGTTTGACTTTTACGAATTTGGAACTAATTTTAATACTTTCACCTATTCTGAATAAACCTATTTATTACAGAAGCTGGTTAAAAGTTTAAATGAATACGCAAATAAGGGAAATTTTTTCAATTGCTATTTATGAAGGAAAAAGGAAAAGCGAAATAATTTTTAGTAGACATAATTATTTTTTATAATCCTTATAAAAACAGATATCCGAAGAACCGTAACCATCTATACTAGGGGTGGGCAAATAACAGCCGCAAAAAGGTTTTTTATTTGCAGCCCATTAAGATAGTTTGAAAATGAAGTAGACAGAAAATAATATTCTCTTTTTTTTGGATCAATTTAAAGCAAAATTTTTTCTTGCATGAAAATCAACAAGAGTAGATGCCAGTTGACTCACTTGCAGGATAAGATGAGAACTTCAACAATCAATCTCCCACCTGATTTAAAAACTGTAGAAAAGTGTAATAGGGTGTGATGGGGCTTTATCGCGACTTCTATTAAAAAACCTCTTGGGAAAACTTTGGGGCCAGAATGGCAATTCTTTCCGATCAACTCAAGAAGAGAACGCGATTATGTAGATTAGGAATGTGTATATATTGGAGCTTCAGTATTCGCGATATCTAAGAGGAAGTTCCCGTAATTCTAATGAGGAGGTCTAATAGTGCCAGTGAAGTTCTAGGAGAGTGCTAGGAGAGTTATAAGTGAAGTTCGAAACCAAAAGATTAACCATTTGCCGGATCAAGTTGGATCAAGGAGTATATTGACGATATAAGGACCGCAGCTGTTTGCCGTGGAACAGCGGTAAGAAAGTTTAGATTAAGCTTTAAGACTAGAGCAGATTCTTGTAAGTTAGGAAATCATCTATAAATATGGATTCGGTGGTTTATTGCACTATTTATTAGAATTACAATTTTTGTCTCATCAATCCTGATCATAAGCCTTCTAGACTAGTGTTGTTTTGCTGAATATAAATTGGAATAATAATAAACTAATTTTATTATGGAAGTGTTTGGTGGTCAATCTTTTATCCCCTCAAACCTAGGTCGCGTGGATGAAGAGTTGATACCCACAGTCCGTGGGCTATCATAAGGGGGTACATCTGACTCATTAAATTGATTGTAAATTAAATGTGCTTACAGTTATAGATAATATGAAATTAACACAATAAATAAATTTAATATAATTGCCACCATTTTATTAACTTATATTTAATGATTTTTATATGGTACGATGTATATCTTTTCTGAAATGCTAAGTTAACTAATTAATGCAATTATTTTCAAAAGGTGTGGCCCTCTGGTATCTTCCTCTTCCACAATGTAGCTCTCGAGCCCAAACAATAGCCCACTACTGATATATACAAAGTGCTGGATGCGACTCGCGAACCGCGGCTTGCCATCTTCTACAACAGACGAAGATATTAACATTCTTTTGACCAATTTTGTAGAACGGTTTGCAGTGCTTCGGTTCAGTTGCTTCTCTTCCTCTCTCAAATGAGGAAACTTTAAACCATCTGTCTAACAATAATTCATCATTTCTTTAGCTCCCTTCACTTTAGATTAATGACATTGTCGAAGAAGAAATAAAGGGGACTCCAAGAACAATGACTTGATATCGATGATACTTTTTAACCAATTCTTATAATTCCATCTAGTGCTACAAATCTTATGATACAATGGGTTAGAATAGCTCATATATTGGGAATAAGTTTGTTTGTACATGTATGAATTGAAACAAGAAATTTAAAAAAATTATTAGCAATTTGGAGACGAGTTACTATTCATGTTTTAAGGTTATCAATCTTCATTGCATGGAATGCCATAGCAGGCAAATTTCATAAAGAGGCATTGATTTATTGAATTAACGAATTTTGAATTAGTATCATGCACTTTTTTTTAAAGTTTTCGGTGAGCACCTATTTTTGAAAACTATGAAGATTTAGCCATTTTTACCCACAGGGCATACATTATTAATTTATGCCCTCAAAAAATAGTCTCTATCTAACGTTAAAAACGTAGTCCAAATTTGGAATAATTTTTCATACAAGAAAATGTTCTAGCATTATTTAATTATTAATACTATTTTTGACTTCGCACTTGCAAATTGTGAAATTTTTTTAAAAGAATATCAATGATTTATAAAATAATGATTTTAAAAAGTTATATTTATGTTACTTCGAAAATCAATGGTGAGTGGCAATGCTAAGTCACAAAGTTTTGCTTTATTGATGCATTACTATAACAATAATGTCTAGGTTGATTTCAGAATGTTAAAAAATTAACCTACTCTGCGGCTCTTCTTGTTTCTTGTCGTGATATCGATGAAGAACGGAAAAATATTTACCGTATAAGTGTAAGTTATTATTGATTTGTATTACATATATAACAAAATTGAAAAAATATTAAAAAAAAAAACAATAGCAGAGAGATAATTTTTTTTATCGTCTGAGGTTTCCAGAATTATTTTCATATTGTACATTAAATATAATTTTCTGCTTTTTTAAAAAAAATAATGTATTATTTTAAAAGGCTGAAAAATTATTTTTGTTTGACTCTTTATTGTTTCAAATGGCTAAAACAAGCTGATGATTCCAACTTGAAATATTCTTCTTTCTTTAAATATTCTTGTTTCTGTGAATCTTCTTGTCTTAATGTTAATTAAAAATACGAAATACTAAAGCCAAATTTTGGAGACACGTAACAATTTATTTATCTGTATGAAAGTTTAAACAGAAATTCATTTAGAAATATTAATTATGCTCGTGCAATTAAAGAAAATTAATACAAACCATTTATCAAATTTCAAGCGGCATAAATACCTAGTTCAAGTCCTTGTCGGTTTTTCCCTCACCTCGAGAAATTCCATTCAAAACGTCATGTGCAATCCAGCAAAAACATGTTATTTTATTTTTATCTTGATCACTTCACTTCGTTTTTTTCTTTTTACATTAAAAGATGAAGACTAGCTTTATAGGATTCCCAACTGCGCACGCGCAAGAGATTTTAGGCCAAGTGAAAAAGCGAAACAAACGGGCTGAAGAAACCGAATTTGATTTGCACTCTTGTGAAGGGTAGAACAACTTGCTCAGGTAAAGAACTGTTCCATAACGGGCCAAACGATCGGATGATACGGTTCGTTCTCGCGGTAATTTAAGAAGCTTATTTTAGAACAGTCCGAGTGAAATCGTTCCTTCTCTGATCTGGACTACGTGTTGACAACGGCATAGATCAAGGTATGCTTATTTTTAATATTTTTAAAGAATATCAGTAAACTTGAAAATAGGATATAGCGTTGATTGATATTTAATACAAATAATTTTTATAAACGTGAGAAGTAATTTTTCGAAAGAAGGTGGAATATAGCATTTTTAGCAATTATTTTAGAGGAGAAAAGCAAACTTAAACAATATTTTAGAAATATTTTAAAATGAGCTACACATTTTGTTTTAAGAAAAAAATTAATAATAATCTTTGGAAGATATATTTTTCAAATTATTACATCTGGTTGAAAATATATAAAGACCTTTTGACTAAATAAAATATTTTAAGGAGTGAAAGAGAAAAAAAAGTCAACTGCTCTCGAATGAAAAGTTTGATGAAAATTCTTCATTCGAGTTTATGGGAGAAGAATTTAAGTAATAGAATTTTCGAGTACTCTTTCGAAGTTAATTAAGTCACCTTTAGACTCGTCGAATACAAATTATTATATTTCATATTTGAATATTTTCCACTGACATCGCTTTGGAGAGATATTAAACAATAAACATTTTTAAATTATAAATATATTGTCATATTTTTCATAAGATTCTATTTCAATACCATAGCGTGAAATAATCGCTTATTTATTTCAATCGAATATATTTAGCATCCATTATCGCTCAAAACTTAATAATTTTAGGATAAAAAGTTCATTAAATATTTTATTAATATCATCCGAAAGCAATAATTATGAATTACTTATTTGATATACTGTATTCAAAAATCGACTTTTGTCAGTACGATTTATATTTCTGATATTATTTTCTATTAGATGAGTCAATTTCACTAAAAATGTTGGAAATTAATCTTGGAACAAGAAAATTTGAGACATCTCATTCCCAAAATTCCTAATTTCTCAAAAATAAGAAGTCTCAAAATTACTTCCTGTTTTCTTTTGAAAAATTACAAGAGATTACAAATCCAACGAAATTTCGTGTTTTAAGTTTGTTTCACAAAGGGGGAAAAAAGGAACAATTTTGATTTTATAAAAATATTGTCATGATTCCAATTTTATTATGATACTTTTATGTAATTTTTAATTAAATTATATTGATCGGAGCCGTATAACACTTAGTTTATTTTAATTTTTACATTTTTAAGTGCTACGCTCATGCTTACGATCAATAACTTCATGTTTTCTTGACGTCATTTAGTATGTTTTTATTTTTTGTCGATCCTATTGGTCTCAGGATCATCAGGACGTTCATTTTCTAAATTAGTTTATGCATAAAGATGAAACAATGAAGTGAACAGCGTCATTTAGATTTTATATAAAGGGTTCCTTCCGGGAGGACTTGTTCAACAGACGTTTAAGACCCACCGTAGAAGTGTTGTTATACGTTACATGATACGAGGTTTAAAGCTCTAACGTAGGCGTAGAGTGGAAGTATATGAAGAATGGGATGTCAGCTAAAATGTTGTTCTCGTCATTTAGCAATCGCTTAAAATTAAGAGGTCCAACACGAATAATTTCTGTGTTTCTTCTGAGTGTGGTGTTAGGAAACAAGAAATCAATCATGAACAATAGAAAGTATAGATTATAGGAGAGATATAAGTTCATGATTAAGTTGGAAACCTTATTACTTTTTATTAATAGCAGTAAGATGTTAAAAAATGTCTTATTACTATTAATATCAGTATCTTATCTATTAAAATCAGTATTTTATCTATTAATATCAGTACTATATTAATAGTAGATACGACGAGTCTCTTGTTTTAAAGATATAATCTAATCAACTCTTAAATTTATTTTTTATTCTACTAATCTTATTTTTTCCACAAGTGGAAGTTTACATATGCTGATCTTCCAAGTTGGGTAGTTTATAAATAAGTTTCTATTCGAATATAAATAACACTCCATAGCTTTTAATATTCATTAGAGTCTGATTTTTCGATCCATGGAATTTTGTTAGCCATTCATTCTCTACAACACAAATTTAAGTGATAGTTTTTCGTAATTAATCAAATGCTGAAGGTTTAGACAGAGAATATTAGCCCCCCTGCAAAATAAGGTTTTGGGCCGCAAGCCCAAGTACGTACTTAGTGTCAGTCTGATTTTGGGCCCCCTAGAATCTCTGGGCCCCATCCACAATGCGGGGGTGTACGCTACGCCACTGGCAACACACGGTTTTGATTCTGAATTCCATTCAACGTGCTGTGTTGCGATGATTTCACCAGATATATGCGGTTCATTTATTGTGAGTATTTCTAAAATAATGACTGAAAAAAATTTACTTGAAAAGGCTTAAACGATTTTTTACGTATCTAATATTTATTGACAGTGTCGTAACGGAGAATATTAGTCCTTCCTCCCTTTAATGTCAGATTTTGGGCCTTTTTATATTTTAATTGATTAAATACATACTTGGCTTCAGTCAGGCTCTTTGGGCCCCCTAGAATCCCTGGGCCCCTCGCAATGCGGGGGTTGCTAGGGTGTACGTTACGCCACTGAGGTTTAGTATTGTTTAAGTACGTTAAAAATTTTTAGTATTTTTAATGTCCTTGACCACGTTTTGTCGTCGGCAAATGGTAATTATAATCGATCTTTATCCTCTAATAAGAAAATAATGATTCATACGACATGTTTTACAACTTTTTGAGTAATTATCTTGAAAAATTTATGCAACTTCTCTCAGTTTTATACACTGAATGTAAATGGTCTATAATGCATTATTCTTTTCTAAGATGAAAGGTGTTATCTTTTAAAGAAAGCAACAGTGGAACAATTGAGAGTTTGTTTGAGTATGTATGTTATTTATGAGACTGTGTGTGTTGACGTCTACATTGTCGTCTAACAATGATTCAAATTTTGAAAAGTGCCGGGAAAGTATTTCGTTTCTTATAATTCGTGGGAACTGCAAGGAACACTACGGCCCACATCGTATTTCATGAATTTTGAAAAACCAAGATGATTTCATTAACCTGTTTTTAAATATTCGTCCTTGTGACAGATGTGAAGGTTAAGAAGAATAGCTTTGGACGGAATTTTATTTAGCATGATGAAAAATATCATTAAATATTTTTTTTTCTACAGGAATAAAAATTTAGAATATTGTTTGGAAATGTACAAGCACTTTTAGTTTTTTATTGTGTTTGTAACATTTTTACAAACACACAATACAATAATTCACAATTCCTACTATTAGTTCACTTTCTCCCTAAGTATACACACACACACACACACACACACACACACACACACACACACACACACACACACACACACACACACACACACACACACACACACACACACACACACACACACACACACACACACACACACACACACACACATATATATATATATATATATATATATATATATATCTTGTACAAATTTTCAATCGTTAATAAAATATACTTTCTATTCATTCATTCAAGTTCAAATGCATTTTTTAAAATTTGTAGTGGGTAACACTTGATGTTAATATAGTTTTTTCAAATGTTAATTCATTAATTAAATTAAAATATGAATAAATAGTAACAAGCAAATATAATAGTTTAATAGCATATATAGAAAGGAAAATGGTTCGTTGTGTTCCTGTAGCGCAATGGATAGCACGTTGGACTTCTTATCTTAAAGTTGTGGGTTCGAATCCTACCAGGGTTGGCCTAATATCTGAGAACGTGATTTCTTTTTTACTAAAATATTTTATTAAAATAATTAAATTAAATTAATAAATAAAAAAATAGTCCAACACCATGTGTAGAAAGGAAAAGGAAAAATTGCGAGGAAAATCGCTTTCTATTATGTCACTTCATAGTATGATTCTGTCATATGTATATACATATTTATATTAATTGTAACTATTTAATAAAAAGTAACTAAAATAAAATTTTTCTTTGTTAAACTTAATAGGAATTGACTAATTTTCTTTTTCATATTTCTTGTTTTGAGAACAATGAGAGCAACTAGGGAAAACGCGGTACTGGTTATTTATTGGATCAATTTATTTCAAGACGCGGTTATTTTATTTTTGTATGTTTAGAATTTATTTATTTGTTTTTATGAAACATTTTTCCGCGTTTTCTTTAAAATCAATGATTTAAAACAAAAGCATTCGTATGAAAATGAACCATCAGACACCTCAAAATCTCTTCAAGCATGGACAGCAATACTATCGCTTAAGATTTCATGTCATGTGTTTGCATTATTAAAGCAGAGTTTTATTTCAGCAAAACTTGTTAACTTATGCATTATTTTAGATTTTTTCCGCGTGTTATTTTGGAATTAATTGACCTAAATAGCAACTTTTAAAGCACGTTGGCCCCCAAATGTAAAGAATATTCTAAACATTTATTAATTTACATGTTTCCTTATGTGTGAAATTTTAGTTTCGTGTGAAATGATTAGAAATTATTTAAACATCCAGAAAATATTTAAATCATTAGCACTGAAATGTTCTAAAGAATATTATAATACGTATACATCTTAGATCCACGTATCGCATTTTGGTAAACAATTGATATAATTAGCCACCGAAAACATTGCCATGTAGCAAACAATCTAAGAAAATATTTAAAAAAAGCGTCCTTTTTTTTAAATAACTGCGAGAGCTATTTTGTCTTCACCGTAATGTCCCTGCATCTCATACTACCGTTGATAGATGTTCCCGAGTCTGGAGGAAAAGGACCCCCAATAGGAAGGTGGGTTAGTTGACCAATCGGAGAAGTGAGCATCATCTAACTTTTTCACGAATATGACGCAAGTCACGTGGTGTTCCATCTCCCCCTTTTTCTCCCAACTCGCTATCCTGTCATTACGTTGACGATTCGGGGGATGGGGGAGAAAACTACTTCCATTCGCTTTTTCACTGTTTCGCAAAACTGGGCAACTTTCTCATTCACTAAGGAACGCACACACAAAGAAGTTTCACTTTAATAAAATATAAATCTTTCTCACCTCAACCATATTATATATTCAAAGTTATAACTAATTTTAACTATAAAAAAGAAATATGGGAATATATAATAAATACAATATACAGCTTATTTAAGATGAGACAATTTTTATTCGAAGTTTGTTTTATTGATGTGCATTTAAGAAATAATGTGTTGCTAATGGTAAAAACATTCTGGTAAAGAACATATGTGTGGGAACCGGAAACATATACGTATTGTTAAGTATTTTGTGTTCGAAAGTAAATTTGCGGATTTAATTCTAGTTCATGACGTAAAAAATAATTTTAGGTTATCTTAATAATAGCAAGGTTAAATGTGATTGATTGTATGCTTGCTATTTTTTTATTTTTATTATCCTTTCTAAATTTACTTTCTCATTCTTAAAAATATTGCACAGAAATCATTGCATGAAAAGAGAAATTATAGCACAGAAAATCGATTAATCATTTTCTCTTTCGCTTCCGCGATACGATGATTCATGTTCCGAATCTTTTTTTAAAAAAGGTTTTTGGAAAAGAAAGTGATTTTTCCCTTTCAAAGTGTTGAATTGAGAGCTGTATTGTGTTTTATTTTATTTTTCTAAATGTTTTATAGTATACGTGAAGTGGATTCGTAGGTCACAGAAGAGAGTGAGGAACACTAAAATGAATAATTTTGATAATAAAGTATATTTTGGAGTGGTCGTAATTTGGATTTAGATAATTTTTTGTTTTCATATTTATATTAAATCTTAATTTTTTCGATATTTCTTAATATATTTCTTGATATATATTCTCTATATTATAAACTAGAGTATTTTATATATTTCTCGGGTTTTCATTTAAGTCCCCAGGGTATGCGACATTTAATATAAAGTACTTTTATTACTGTAAATGCGTTACATTATTTACAAATTGAAAATCTTTGTTTTCTTATAGACGACGTGATATTATCAAAAATTGTCATTTTGTTTTGATGCTTGAAAATACCTTTTTTCCTTTGATTTTGATAATCTAAGTTGTGTGTGTGTGTGTGTGTGTGTGTGTGTGAATCCCTGAAAAATATCTTGAACTTACGTTGCCGTGGAAAAATGTAAATTATGAATGAAGCCTAGAAGTTTTGAATATTAATATTCCAAAGGAAAGCTATATGTTGTACTCTTCATTTAAATTTGAAAAATTAAGAAATATATTATCTAAAAAACTTTAAAAAAAACCAGATTTTTTTAGAAACTTTTCTATGGGGGGAGGTATTAATATTTAATTACATATCTTTAGAAAAATATCAATACTTTAAAAAAATAAGTAGATTCAAAGGCTTACATACACTTTTTTCAAACTTCCTAAGGTTTTGGTGGATTATAAATAGTTTTAGTGTAGTTTTAGAAGTTCGCAAAATCAAGTGTACATAAAAAAGGATAAGATAACCATTAATCAGAGATTGAAAAAAATCCCTATCCTGTAACACGAATAGATTCCTATATTTATTCACAGTAAATAGATAAATTCTGTCGCCAAAATTGATGTATGAATATATTGTTCCTATGAAGAGAAAAAAGAGAAAAGAAATAGTTAGCTCATGTTATTTTAAAAGAAATATACATTCATTTATTCATTACTTCCCATAGAAACACTTATTCATTATTGGATTAGAAACAATATAATAAAAATTAAAATGCATACATGTGGCATTGCTAAGACAGATTTGATGGCAAACACAATTGATTTATTTATATAAAAAATAATAATCTCATAACGTTTAGAAATATCCTTGAACTAAGTGTCAAGAAATTCAACTTATTGCACAGAAAATAGATCCATCTTATCTGAAATTAGGGAAGAGACCAAAATAACTATTGAATGATATGATTTGCCTTAGGGTTGAAAAATCAGTTTTTTTTCCTTAAAATAAAACTTGTTTAATTTCTTACTGATGATGAAATAGCATCATGAAGGAAGATGTTCGTTACATATCTTCCTTTTTGTTAATACCTGAACACCAAAAATTTATCTCATTTATCAATTAAATCTTAAAATTTAAAAACGAAAATGTGGTTTCGAACAATCCATGAACTTTCTCTTCATGCAAAAAATCTCGAAAGATGCTTCAGAAATAATTAATTATCCTCGAAGGTTTTTTGTTATTATAATTTCACACATCCTAGTTCAGAACCATCACATATTTTGAATCACTTTAAATTCTTAAATTGAAGATAGATCGTGTTATGCTTGAGTTTCTTTTGTCTAAAAAATAGTGTCGTTACTCGTTATTTAAGTGGATCACATCTTTTTACTCGTGATTTGTTGATAAAAGATTAAAAAATCTAAAGAAAAGGAAAGAGCTAGCTATCATATTATCCAATCAATGTCATATTCAACCCATTAGAAACTACATACACTGTTATTATAATAAAAAGAATATAATAATGATACAAAGAAATACTTACGAAAATAGAACATTTCATAGAATTTTGTTTTAAACTCTATTTTATTGGTTCGGAATAAAATAAAATTAATCAAAAACCTTAGAATTTCGGTTGCTACGAATATTTTTTGGCATGTCTAAGCGAAATATATTCATGAATGTATAAAATAGAGAAAAATATTTCCAAAAGGTTCCATATACTCAAAATATCGATTTCTTAAAATATCTAGTCATTTAAGCTTCATTTTTAAGACACTTTTTTACCCTATTCAAAGGGAATTTGTTAGAGAATTTCTCGTTCTTATGAACAATAATGGAATTGCATTACATACTTAAAACTCGTTTTACAAAGGCTATTGAACGTTTAATTCTAAATTTAAATAATCGAGAGAAAACCCTGAAATGTTGTATTTGAACTAACATAAAAATTTCATTGACCTTTAAAAACTAAAAGTCAAGCACGCAAATGTTTTTAAATTCTGAAACCGTAATGGGTGATGGCAGTTCAGTGGTGATTCGGTAAATCTCTCTATATAAAATAAAACATTTATGCACCGAAATTTCGAAAGGCATATTATGAAACCTTTTTTATGATAAACCTCATATGAAAGAATATCATTTGAAACAAAATTTTAAAAAATTAAGGACTCTTCAAGTAACTTTTTGAATATTACTTGTAATGTTAATAACTGTAATATAAGGGAAAAGTGATAACTATTTGTAATGTAAGTGAAAAGTGATAATTAATTGTAATGTAAGTGAGAAGTGATAATTAATTGTAATGTAAGAGAAAAGTGATAATTAATTGTAATGTAAGTGAAAAGTGATAATTAATTGCAAAGGAAGTGAAAAGAAATAGTACTTCATAATTCTTAATAGTTCTAAAGTGACTCTTTAACTTTAAATATTCTTCAAAAGTAGACAAAACTTTAAAAAATAATTAGTTATCAAAATTCTGTTATAAATTAAAAATAAGGCTTCAAATTATTTTTACACACATTCTCAAGTTTCACTTAGAATTTTTTTAGCTAAATTTTATTTTATTTTCTATTCAATTATTTTTCTCTTCGCTTTTTTTGCCAACTTAATATCTCTTTTGCTTACTTTTAAGCGCAGCAATGTTTTTCTTTTTAATTTAGCACTTAAAATGAAATTTTGAGATATTAATTTTACGATACATACAAGTTACGGTAGCATGCTTGAATAAAATTACTGAAATATAAACAAAAGTACTGTTATTTGGTAAAAGTGAACAGAAAAAAAAGTCCTATCCTAAAGTTAATTCATTTTTATTTTAATTTTGCTGAATAACATATATTTGACTGCTAATGAAACCATTTCCTTGCTACAATGATTTTGAAACTGATTAGTAAAAGTTAGAATAAAATGGATCCATGTTCAGTCAATATGAAATTTGCGAATTATAAAATCGATTTCCTGGCCTTCAAGAGCACAAAATGATTACAATTGTATTAGGCGGAACAAAGAGGTTAACAAATGGGTCTTTCACTTGTTTTGTTCCCTTTGTAATGTAGCTAAGCCTAATGGTAAGTTTTCTGCAGTCAATGTCTTTCGGAAATTTCTGATCGCTCACATCGGACTCAGTTTCATTTCCTGTTGACAATGTCTCTCATCTTTTCCTGCTGCCGTTCCATTGTTTTTTTTCTTTTGCCATAGTCTTCTTGGCCTTGCAGAGATGCTTTTCTTTTCGAAAGTAAGGAAAAGATGTCTTCTGCTATTGAGTACATGAGGGAAAAAGGATGCGTAGGAATGACCTATTATTCGATGCATTTGAATAACTGTTGTTGTCTTCGTAAAAGGGTGCAATGCCCAAGAAGGCTATTGTTTTTCTCTTGTGAAATATCGACGAATTGGAGTAAGTGTCCTCCTGTGTGTTTGTAGGTAGATAATTTTACCTATATCGATCAAACTGTGTTTACCAGATATTTGGCATATGAGGTTAAAACGTTACGGACATGTTTGTAAATGATCGAAACTATTTTTTGGGAAATTGTGGCAGCATGGTTATAGTAAGGTCTCATAATAAGATTATTTTTCTAGATTGTCCTAGTTGAATTTTAAAAGACCGGGATCCAATATGAATGTTGCATGGTCATCCGATATTCTACTGGTAGTTTATTTTTTAGTTCTTATTTCTTGTAAAGTATTTACTATGTGAAATATGATATATTCGTTTTTTACCGCTTAAAAAAGGTTTGATTTAAAATATGATTATTTAAAAAGGAATATATAATTATTGGATACTTCTTTAAAAAGTTGATTTTTGGGAAACTATTGACCACGCGCGCGATATTATATGAAAACCCTTAATTTTCAAACAATTTTTATAATTTAGCCAAATATGGTGTGATCATTATATAAATTCTCATATTCTTGTGTAAGAAATTTCGTAAAATATTGAAAACATAAGAAAGAGCTAAACATTCTTTGCTAATACAATTATGTTTTTGTAATAATTGTAAAATACTGGGGTGAAGTGATTTCAGTCATATCTTGTACTTATAAACTTATTTTAAAGATTATTAATTTGAACATTGTATATTAAAACTTACAGGTGATCAAAATTTAAATTCTAGCACGTGCTGAAATAAAAAGAAATAAACAAATCAGAGTACGTAATTGAAAAAAAAAAGTGATATACGCGTCGTTTCTTTTGTGACCGTAAGCTGAGTAGAAAAAAAATTAATCACGTTCCAGAAGAAGAATCTTTGCATAAATTAGGTGAGGACAGAGAGAACTAGGAACATAGATTTTGTAAATATTCCCAACGTTTATAATTTTTGTTCCAATCTATAAAGAATTTCTGTTAATATAGCTCATAAATTCCTATTTTAGGTGCAGATAATACTATAAAAGACAAGGTTTAATTTCCTATGTTATCCCGTTTTCTGATAATTTCTTTTTCCCTTATTTTTTGAAGCAAGAGTTTGATAAGTTTTTAAAAATAAGTATTCCTACTCGTACTTTTTAGAAGAGAAGATAGATTCATTTATGTAGAAGATGGCAGGTTTATATAAGTAAATGTTACATAAACGTTTTAAAAGAGAATATAATTTATATTTTTAAGTATTTATTAGGTGCTCGGGATTATAATCATAAAAGTTGCGATAAAATATTGTCTCATTTCCTATTTTTGTATTTACTCTTTAAAGGATATGTTTTGAATTTTGGCTCAGATACAAGACACACATATGATTTCGATACTGATTATTGTATAACGTAACTCCAAACATTTATACTTAAATTCATTTATATATATGTTCAAATTTAGGATAAGGTGACCTATTACAATTTGAAGTTGTAAAATAAATAATTTATGTTGCATAATGCGCTGCAGATTTTTAATTTTATATGATCTGGTTAAAATCTACATGAGTTGAGCCATTTTTAGTTTATATCTGGAGGAAACAGTCCCCCACCCTCCCCCCAAAAAATCAAGTCCTTCAATTAGATATATTTTTATTCGTATAAAGCAGTGATTCTAAATCACTGTGCCGCGGCACTTTAGTATGCCACCAAATTCTTGAAGTGTGCCACCAAATATATTTAACTTATCCTTTCGTGGATAGGGGAACATAAAAAAAAATTCATTGGGTTCGTAATCCATTTGTGATATGGATACATCTGTACATGTATTATTTTTAAATAGCGAGAAAAAAAACTAATTTCTGTCTGTAATAATCGAGATTTAATTTTAAGCTTTTAGAAAAAGTCAACTAGTTCATTTTAGATTAAAATCAGAGGCGATTATCTTATAATAGCCAAAAAAAAGCTATAAGATATTGTAACAATTTTCTATATCTTATTTTCTTGAATTAAGATTTTCAGTATTATCCAATATAAAAATGAAAAAAGATCGAGACTTAAATGTAGATGAAGAAATGAGTGTGGCATTATCCTTTTTACTACCAAATATAAATGAAATTATCAAAAATAATGAAGCTCAAAATTCGCATTAAATGTATTCTTATAAATTACTGGATACATATTTTGTTGTGTTTGTCGTACATATTATTTTACTTAAAACTGAAAATTATTATCCTAAACTATTTTACACAGTGTATTACAAGTAAGTAAATTTCTTATAAACTTATTCTATAGTTAGTGTGCCGCCAAATTTTGAAATTGTTAAAAGTGTACCTCAACAACAACAAAGGTTGAGAATTACTGGTTTCACAAGGAATCTTCAAAATTCCTTACAATGAACTTATTACACTCCTTGCGTTGAGGAATGCCATAATCTTTGTCCCTTTCAATTTTAGTTTTCTTCAGAAATGAATAACATCAGATCTTAATGATGAATACATTTCATCGCGTTTTAATCCATGGAATTTATATCTTAACCTTTCGGCTGAAAACCTTGGAAAATCATTTACCAAGTAAACAATGCAGAGATATTTTCCACATTGAAACGTCCATCAAGGTTAAACTATTTTGCGTATAAGCAACACGCACACACTCACCACATTCGGCAAACTTAGTATTCTCTTTTCCATTGAACATGTAACAACTTTTCGTGTCTTTTCGAAGACATGTTTGGAGATTCCTCAATGAAATCACGCTTCATTGTGTTTTGAAAAATTAAACAATGCAGGCCTCCACGAGAAACAGAAGACGACTTGAATTACAATTTAACGACCCTGAATATGTTATCCCAAGATTCTTCTAAATAGTTTCCTTGAAAAAAAAGGAGACCTTTAAGCAGATCATAGTTAATAAGTAGCTGAAAAATGTCTATTTGAATAATAATAAAAAATGGCTGCTTGCGATAGGTAAGTGCTTCTGGGTGTGTCATGGCAAACATGCTGATTGAAGAATGCAGAATGATCCCTCTGTAACTCGGAATGGGTGTATCAAGATACGGATCTAAACATCGAGTCTTAATTTTTCATTTCTTTTTGGTAACACCTTTCCGAGAGTGGTAAATGGGAGCTGATAACGATGCCTTTGGGGGATTCTTTTGTGGAATTTTGTCTCCGCTCGTCATAGTTTATGTAATTTTTTCTTCTGTCAAGTGTTCCTGAAAGACGGAGTAAACAACGTGACACAGATTTGCGCCGTGATGTCAAAAAACTGCATCACTTGGTCTTATTCTAAGCATAAGAGTATGACATGTCGCATTTACGTGACTTGTGTACAGATATTTCTCTTCTTTTGAGAAAGTGACTGGGACTGGGATGTTTTTTTATAATGGGCCTACTACCGTGTTCTGGTTTTATTTTCAGTGAAAGGAGGGAATATTAAGAAATGGATGGTTTTCTGTATTCAACCAAAATGCAGAGTGTCAAAAGGATGGCACTAAATATTTGTCATGCTATTCACATTTTTGAAAGAATTTATTATAAGAAATTCTGTTTTTCACAGGATGAAAGGAAATTTTTTGAATGTACAAAGGTTTAGTTTTGTGGGAATTGCGGAAAGTGACAAATGCAGCATTTACCGGAAAAGTATTTTACAAATTATGCGTTCTGTCCATCACGTAGTGAGTTTTGTGCTCATTGAGTTTTATGAAAAACAAGTACAGAGATGTATTCGGTATTAAGAGCAAACAAAATCAAATATGTCAAAAACATATATTTTGCACTCCCCCTCCCCCTTTCATCAGAAGGGAAATTTTTTGTATTGAGCGTAAAAATAAAAACTTATTTTCTTTTTAAAAAATATTACGCTGTTAGCTTTTTTTTTTCTTCCTAAATAATGCAAATATCATTCTCGGGAATATTTCAACAACAAATAATGATTCTAATTGAAAATCCGAAATGACGAAAAAAAATAGTTTGTTTACGTATAAGACAACATAATAATATTCAAATAATATAATGATAGTAAAAAATAGTAATTAATTAAACAAGTATCTGACATTACGACTACCCAGACTATGATTGTCATAAGAGACTAATGCGTAAAAATATTTTGTTTTCGGTAGCTATATAAATATATTGTTTTCATTAGCTTTTATTTTTATATATATGCAACTGTGATTATTAAAAAAATATTTTGACAATTTATTTAGATGGAATGAAAATTGACAGACAGTTTAGTCAATTTAGTTAAAAATAATTAAGATCGGTGTGAGAATTATATGTTTCAGATAAAAAGCAGTTCTATATACCGTCTAAATTTTCTTTAACTTTGTAATTAACTATGTATTTAACTAATGACAGATTTATTAATCTTAAGATATAGATCATCCATAATAATAACATGTTTTATGTATTGTTATAAAATTTACATAAAAGTTAAGGTATTTACACAGAATGATTTACATATAAATATATGTGTAAGGAACGGTTGAACTTTGAATTTCTGGTTTTCGTGAACTTGAAAAATTTCAGAAATATACTATATAATGATATTTCTATTTAGCATATAGGATTTCAATCACATGTTTGGACAAAACTGTCTTTTACGAAATTTAATTTTAAAATTATAGCAAGCATAAAGGGTTTTTTTTAAAAAAAATTATACATTGTTTAGAGGGTGTGTGAAAAAATATTTTTATAATGGAATATTCTCATTTTTGCAAAATTAATTAATTAATTACAAAAATTTAACGCTTCAGATGTTACGAAAAACTTCCATTGCTCATCAACTCTATTAATGTGCCATAATTATAATTATTGTTATGTAAAAGGTAAACATTAACAAGATTTAGGTTTATTAAAAGTGTTCGTATCTTCCGAAGGATTATGTTCAGGTTTAATCAAAAGCAATTATATTTTATTCTCAATCTATACTTATAAGTAAAAAGCTCAAATTTTGTTTAGTTAGAAATTAGTTTTAATAATATCTTGGTGAAAAAAACTAAGGAAAACTGAATTCTTTTCAACAGAGCAATGGAAAGGAAGTATCATAAACTCTTAAAAGAATGAATTGTAAATCTAGAAGGAAATACAAATGTATATGTCATGACGTTTTCCTATACAAAACTCAATTCTAGTTCCTTATATTTTTTCATGCATTAATCGCTTTTTAATCTGGGCTTATAAAAGAGTTTATCGGAAAGAGGTGTATGCGCGCACAAAAATCATTCTTTCGTGGTAAAGAAAATGAAAAGTCGTAAAAAACTATTTGCTTGTGAATTCCATTTCATTTTTTCAATGTTCATTGTTCTAAATCGACACTACACACTGCATGAAAACAATAACCATGTTTTCATCCTTTATAAAACATGGCTCTAGTATTGTGAATCCTAAGCACTGATTGTCATTTAGGCTTCACTTGTGCTTCAAATTCGCCTTCGCGATCAATCATGATTTCTTTTCAGAGTTTGTTACTCAACGCGTGGCATCAGCTTGACTATCGTTTGACTGGCTTTGTCCAAAAGAAACGATGCGTTTCACTGAGGTGAATTGAGAACATGAGTCTTCTCTTGTTACCCTTCCGATTTTCGAATAAACTGTCAAGGGTTATTGTGCTGTGAAACATAAAGTTTTGAAACATAAGGGATTAAAAAGGAAGAATGGGAAATACTTTGGTATGGTATGAATGAAAAGAGTTTTGAGATAAAAGCTTTTGCAGATAATAAATCCAAAGAGACCAACCAACACTTTCACGGATTATCTGTTTGTGCAAATGATGCAGAACTGTCAGATGTCAGTGACATTAGAAACGAGTCAACCGTGTTTTTCCGGAATTAAACCGGAAGTTGATTAAAATATACATAATTTTGTTTAAAAAATTATAATTAACTTTATCTGCATCTTATTGTTTCCATTACATATTATTAAACTAATTAGTTTTCCTGATGCTAAATGTTATTTATAAAAAAATTACTATTATATAATAATAAATTCCGCTTATTAACTCCTTTTTAAATGTAAATTATTTACATCGAAATAAATTATATTTTAAGAACATGAAAAAGTGATAATAATTTAAATAAGACTTTTATCTCTTTTTTTTAAAAATAAGTTTATAACATTTCAAGTCATTTAATTAACTTTATTCAATGAATGTATTTTAAGGTTACAATGATTTAAAGCTAAGCTTGTGATTATTAGTAATTATTTAAAGCTAACGTTAATTTTCCAATTTTAAGAGCAAAGAATTTCACTAAACTAAAAAACATTAATTATTTTAAAATAAATTATTAACAACATTAATTTAAATTCTTATAGAAGTATATATAACTGAAAATTGTTATTGTTATATATTCTTACTATCTATACAAGTATAAACTACATTTTTAATAATGCCAGAATTAAAACACTTCGTTGTTTATCTACTAAGTCTCACAACATTTTTATTTCCCCAACATATAATTCTAAGTATTGATTTTTTTATAATTTAGTTACTTTTATATACAACTATTAATAACATTGCCTTAAAAATATAATGAAAAAGACTTATTGTCTTAATCTCTCCAAAAATGGAAACAATAGCTAAAAAGTGTGTGCAGTTATATAAACGTACATACAGTTTGCGCATATAGAAAGATTTAATTTTCTTTTAATATTGTCCAAAAAATTATGCAATAGTAAATGCCTTTGAAATAAAGAGCTATGAATTATAATTAAAATGAGATCTAATTTTTGAATAAATGTTACTGAAGAATATTTTATACTATTATTTAAGAAAAATGTCAAAATTTTTAAATTGCTTGAATTTGATTACTTTGTTTATTAAAATCTGTTATACACAACGAACCAGTGGCGTAACGGACACCCTCGCAACCCCCGCATTGCGGGGGGCCCTGGGCTCTAGAGGGCCCACAGCCTGACTATCGCCAAGTACCTACCCTTTGTAAAATCCAACTTGGGGGCCCAAGTGTTCTCCGTTACGCCACTGCAACGAACTATTATTTTCATTAATAAATACATTATATTTTAAATCTGAGTTTCTTAAAACATCATATAGAAATATATAATCTATACTAAATATCTTTACACTCAGTTAAATAGAGCAACAATTTCTCTCATTTTAATAAACACTATTACAGAAATAGATGAATGGGTATTCTTAACCATTTTAAGTCTTATATATAAACAATGATCCTTTTAAATTCATTTAATTTTTTTTTTTGGTAAAGAGTTTAAGTTTTTTGTAATGTGGTTTCTTTTGAATGTCATGTATGGTACACTACAATAAACTACAAACTGTTGAAGCATCGAATAATTCAAATGCTTTTATTAGCATAATTATGTTTTAAGAAGACATTGTGACAATATACCAGGTAAAATATAATAGAAAAATATTAAATAAATAGACCCATGTTACCAAATTTGTAATTAAAAATCCTCTTAAAAATAATCTTGATATTATAATCTATTGTTCAGGAATCGTGATTATATAAAAATCAGTGAATTCATATGTTATTATTTCGGCGTAATATAATTTTAAGAAATCAATATTACAAAAGTTATTTTTTTTTCTAATTTGCTTGAAAATAAATATTTTTGTAATAAATTCTTCTAAAAATCATATAATTTTATAAAATTTAAATATAAAGGAGCTGCTTCTGTCCTATTATGCGATACAGACAAATACATTTTTTTTTATCGTCAAGAAAAGGATTTCAGAAAAAAAAATCTTTCAACTTTTAGACCGTAATAGATTTAGTTCATGAATCGCATGGTCGGGTACATTTACGTGGAATCATGAATTAAAATTTCAAATGGCCAGCAAAGTCTGTCATATGGAAAATTGGGTCTAGTTTGCTTGAAATTCAATTAGGTCTCTAAGTTCACATACTAATTCAGTTTTTACAAGTTGTAGTTTTTAGAAGTTAGGATTCTAAGTTTGTCTCAATTTTTTGATCGTAGTTTAAAGGTATAAGCTTTTAGAATAGGGTTGAACCTTAACTCGATCACGATCGACTAGTGGACCACCAAGACATTTTGGTGTGATCACCTCCGATGTTAACTAGACTGGTGAATCGGCTTTTCCCAATCAACGCGATTGTGTTTACTTAAGCAAATAATTCGATAAATGTGCAGATGACACATGTACCTTCATTGAAATCGCAGGATGACGCTTACACGTTAATTTCACTGTAGGGGGAGCAATATCTGCAACGCCAGGCATTTAAATGAATTTTTTCCCACACACCAACTGAAGGGGAGAATCAATGTTGATGATCACTAATTCCCATGATAGCATGGAGACATCCTTCCCTGGATTGGGCTTTCGTGCCAATGTCATGTCTTGTGATGGAGCGGGACTCGATAGCGAATATATTAAGCACATACGTTGCTTTCAGATTCATCGGTTCACGTATGTTCTCTGCTCGCTGCTTTAAATATTTCCACGGTCTAGCAGTCGTTCATAGTTGTTCAAGCATTCAACTTAACAATTTGGCGTTGCCTGTGTTTTAGTAGTAAAAATAGCAGTCTGTCATATTTTAAAAAAGAGTTACAATGCCCCGAAAACAAGTGTTAAGAAAAAAACATACAACTTTAATACAGAATGGGCACACTTATGCCACATTGGGGAGATCTCAGCACCTTAAAAACTTTAAAAGTATCTCGTACGGTGGAAAAGTCCGCCCACCCTTGTTATAGAGCTTTATCAATAGTTTAAAGAAGCATCGCCAATGTACCCCTTTTTTTATAGTTCTGAACGTTGCTAATTCAAACCGAACCAAGCCTTCAGAATTTCGACATAGAACAGCAAAGTTCACAATAAGCATTCACCGGGAATTTTATTTCAAACTGATGATTTATTAACAATCGGCAAATTCAATTTTAGATAAACCTGCCATTAGGCAACAATATTGAGTATGTAATAGTAAAGTATTTCTTATTGATTAAATGTTCATTAGCATCCACTAGCGTAGCTAGCTCTGAGGGGGCACTGTACCAAAATTCCTTCGGGGGACCTTTTTTAGATATGGGAGCCCTGTTACTGGGACTGTCGTTACACATGATTGGGCCCCTGTAACTTGGGGGCCCTGCATCATTGATATGGTGGTAGCTACGCCTCTGTTAGCACCGAACTTTGAAGCAACACAAAAGCTATTGGTGGCGGACCTTGTAATTCTGAATCATAGTCAAGTCACCAAGGTCAACACCCGAGCTCGCACCCCACTCTCTAAATTCCCACACAACGCCAAATAATTTTTTTTCTGAAAGGAACATAATCTAAAAAGCTTACTAAAAAGTACCAGTTACTGGTGAAAGCAATAAAACGTTAAACAATGAAAATTATTAATAATTTATCCCTCTTATGTCATGTGAATCACACATCCGAAACTTCCTTTGTAGCAAAACAAACTTTATACAAACTTTGTTACACCCAAAGAGCTTCCCATCTGAAGAATGATTCATTGCGAACACTTAAAACTCTTGACTTTAGCCTTGATGGCATGTTATTTATTTGAAATTTCACACGTGGAGTCACTGAGTCAAGACGACGGCAGTGCTGGATGGATCTGCTATTCAATTACGCGATCCTAATGGGAATGGGTAGGCACAGTGCGTTCACGCCTCGTTTGCTCTGTGACGCCCGATGGTGCAGATTCCGGCAAAAATCACAGGTTTTAAACAGGAACAAACCGTTTCTTTGCCCTCGCTCTAGTTCCCAGAATCTGTGTGTGTCTGGAACAATATGGCGGTTTATGGAACGGACTCTGTTGTCGCCGGTAATTAAAGGTGTTGAAAGGTGGCATGTTGAGATGGTGTACTTGTTTGTCACAAAAAAAAATGCTAGTTAATTGATGGCTTATATTGCGGAAGACATTTTTGAAAAAGTTCATGGGATTAGAATGTTGCTTAGTGGACATCGAAAAAAAATTATAATGCATTTCAAAATAGGTTATATATATATTAAGGGTGAAATGTTTGTTGGTTTTTTTTTGTTTGAAAAAAAATTGGTTAATTAGTTGCTAAGCACATTACCTATTGTTTCACATTACGGAAAATATTACGTTTGAATGAGATTTCTCATGTTGTTAAGTGGGAAAGAAAGGTAATTTAACACATTTTAGAATCGATTAAGAATTGAGAATTTTTTTACTAAAATTTATTTCCTATTGATTTTTGGTATGCTTATATTAATAAATAGAACTAAAGCATGTTAACCTGGTTACTTATATAGCAGCAGACATGATCTTTATGTGAATTTATAGACTTTTAATTAGTTGAAAATGAAATAAATCAATTTCATGTATTCCAGAATAGAATTGCGAAGTGAATAATTTGTTTTATTTGAATGAGTGATATTATAGATGTTGATTTACGCTTAATTCCGTGTGTTTTTGGTGATAAACTTCAAAATTTAAAAGTTCAATCAGCGATGAGAATGCCATTTGATCTGAGTATACTATTTCACAGTGGCGTAACGGAGAACATTTGCCCCCCTGCAAAGTCAGGTTTTGGGCCCCAAGTTTAATTTTACAAAGTTTAGGCACTTGCGTCAGTCAGGCTTTGCCCCCCCCCGCGTTGCGGGGGTTGAGGGGATGCACGTTACGCCACTGATTTCATTCTCTTTACTCGCTTACATTAGAAGAGATTTGAATAACAATTAGATTTAATGTGGAACTGCATTGCTTTAAATGCAGGTTCAAGGCAAAAAAAGCCTCTGACTCAGATCCATTCAGTCTACCAACTGCTGCATTTTGTTTTTAATTTATATGTTTGTCATATTTAATAATTTAATGAGATAAATAAACATTCTATATACTGTTGAATTAAAGTCACAAAATTAGGAACATTAAAAATTTACTAATAGTGAATAACAAGAGATAATGTTGTGAATTCAATTCCTCAACTAGAGAAAAGTAAAAGTGGTTGACATGGTTTCAAAAAATGATTGAAAATTTCTTTCAATCTCTCGCAAATATATTTTATATTTTTATTCTATTCTTGTGTTTTTTGTCTTACAAGATATTTACTTCTCAGTTAATATTCCCAACTCTGTTTGTAAGAATAATGCTGAAGAAAGTGTAGACACTTAACGGAACAATCATTACACTCAACCAGCCCCATCTTTACTGACAAAGAATTTGTTTTCCCAGTCATTCCATAAATACTATCATGCATTGATTTTGTAAATTAAAAAAACAACCCATCCAGTTTCTTTCTGGTCACGATAATTTTCAAGAGATTTAATCTTAGTATCATTCCAAAACTTTGTGACTTTAATGTTGGAGGAGAGCATGGTGTTTTGAATATCATACACTTCTTTTTAATTCAATACTAAAAAAAGAAAGACAAAAAATTGAAAGCCAAACTGCATGCTCTTAAAATCAACTAGGTTCCAAATTTATTTCAGCTTGCTTCTTTTCCTTCGTAAGCCCAGCGGTTGAGGGATAGTGTATCGCGCTTCCACATCACAGGTCAGGGGTTCAAATCGCGAGCTGGGCAAGATCGACTCTGCCTTTCATCCCTTCAGTGGATCGATAAATGTGTACCAAGCTTGATTGGGAACTGAACACTGAGGGTTTTCGAGTCAGACTGACTCCTTGACCGAAACATCTGCACATGCACCCCAGTGCCTAAGTTATCGTAAACTGAGATAGGCACAGTAGGCCTTGGCCCTCATGGACTTTGCGCCATTGAGTTCAGTTCAGATCTTTTCCTCCAGATATTTTCTAGAAAAGCTGCGTTTATATTACATTGTGACTTCATTGATTTGAATTTGTAATTTTTGCTTTATAATTTGTCTTTTCTCTGTACTTTTGTTAGTTTTGTTTACTTTTGCAAGCACCGTGCGATACTTATACTCGAATTATTTCATATATTTTCAACTCTAAACAATAGCAAAGTCGTATTTATCTACTGGTTGGGTTTTACAGGTTCGACGTTGGGTCTTGTTTTTCCAAGATTCATTTTTCCTTCCACATTCTTTTAAAAACTGGGGATTCTTTTGTTAAGTAAGAAAATTTCCTAATTTCGTTGGAGAAAGAATATCTTTAAATAAGAATGGAAAGGGAAAAATCTCTTTCAAACAAATAAAGTAGCAATCAACAAGTAAAGTGTTATGTAAATTAAACAATATGCTGCGAAACCAAGCAAACCCTAACTCCATTCTTTATAAATCTAAAAGAAACGAGGTTTGTGGTTTATCACTGAACAAAAACAGAATTTCTTATATTGTTTGTCCAACTTCTTTGTTATTATGTTCTCGAAATACCATGTTCTAACTAATGAACGAACGTTGCCCTCAGTAGAGTTAATTATGTAATAAACATTAATCAGGACGTTATATTAACTTTTTTTAAATAACTAAGAGGAATGACTAACTTAACAGCATTACTTTCGTGAGAATAATTGTTTCCAAAGCGAATGTATTGATAAATAAAGCATAAAAAAAGAACAAAAAACATTTTAAAAGTTTCTGTTCCATCTCCAGATGAGTTGCCAAACAGCCTGAAGCCAAACCCATCTATGCAATAAAAATGTATGCGGGAAAAAAAAGAATTTAGAACGTGGTTACATTTGGAATAATTGGATATGGGCGCTGTTTGTGTAAAGAGAAAAAATAGAAAACTAAAAGGAGATGGAATGTAAAAGGTTGGTCTACCGTTGTGAAAGTACTTTTATTTATTTCCTTTTTTTATTCTATTGGGACTTACAAAAGGGAGGAGAAAGTGTTAGCGTTCCTATTACGTTTTCTATGTTCTTGTTCTACCTACATGCAGCTGAGTAAGAGGTGAAAGGTGATTGGGTGGAAAAAAACGTTCACTTTTTATTGTTTGATTTCACTCCCAGAACCCACCTTTGTGATTTCTCATAAATTATACAATTTGAGTCATCACTGTTATTGTTCGTGTCACTCTCCATTTGATATTCAGTTTTGACCCCTTGTTTTGAATGTTTGCTTTCGAAATGGGGAAGAAAATTAGTTTTTTCTTTATAATATAGAGTTCATAATGAGTAATAAAACTATGAGAATATTCGATGGGAAATAAAATGGATTAAAGTTTTCTTATTAAATATATAAAAAAATAAATGATTAAAAAGAAATAGAACATTAAAATTAAGTTTCAACAAACGCTTTAGTTAAATTAAGTGAAACAAACAATGTATGTAGAAAGTTATGCATGTAAAATTAACATACGCAAACAATGTTCATACAATATGGTATTTTAATTAAAAATTATGTACAAATATATTTGAAACTATTATTGATTAGCACTAAATTGGAAACAAATACAAACTGCCTTTTGTTACGATTACGGAATACATGTATTGTAAAATAATTCGTTTTGTTGTTGTTACTGATGCCACCTGATCGGTAAAGGCCAGATCAAGGGCCACAAAATTCATCATGGCAAAGGGCTAAGTGACGCCTGTCGTTAGCCATAGCTTTGAGCACCATATAGGTGAAAGTACGATTTGGCTCGTTTCCACCCCAATTTTGAGGGCAGACACCTGGGGTGGTCAGGGGCCTCCCACCTCTCTACCCCTTCCACCAACCACACAAGAGGACTTGCGGCTCGACGGGTATTTAGAGTACCCCCATGCCGCAAAGGCACTATACATTTACAAACATCCTTGTCTTCTCCGGGTTTCGAACCCAGTCCCTTCGGCACCTCAGTCAACATCGCTAACCACTATACCGGTTGGGCGACAATAATTCGTTTTTATTTACAAATACAAGTATAATAAAAATTTTTAAAGGTCAAATATTGTTTCAAAAAGAATATTTTTATCCAAACGCTTATATGATATGACATATTGCATTTTTTCCAATTAAATAGGTTTTTTTCACAAAAAATATATTAATTACTTCTTAATTTTAAGGTATTTTCTTCAATTATGGCATAGATTTTTGCTGAGATTTTTCTTTCGCATCATAATGATAATATAATTTATTTTTTAACTTTTAACTGTTTTATTCTTTTACTTTTAAATGTAAAAATGTATTATTTTGAGAAAATAATTAGAATTTTTTGTTTCAATGAACAGTATTACTTTAAAATTTTTTAATAAAATAAAAAGCCCAATTAAAATTGCCGTCTCACGTTTAAAACAAGATTGTTCCTTTATAATTTTAAATAATACTAATTTTATTGCAATGTAGTAACTATGCTTTATCAGATTTTGCACAGTTTCTATTCAAGATTGAATTCAGTTGATAAAATATCGAAAAACATGCAGAAACAAAACGTTTTGCTATAGAGAGAGAAATCATCTTTTGATATTTCATTTTTTTCTACATCGCGTTAATAATTTTGAGTAATACTAATGCCAGCAGAACATGAAGGACTTCACAGTGGAAATGCCTGCAGAATTGTTAACATAATATTCTGTAAATATTTGCACAAGAGCAATGAAAACTTTTTTTCGTAACTTTTACATCTATATAGATAGCTTTGCCACAACTCGGAGGTTGCAGGTGTAATAGGGATCCTTGAAAAAAAGGCAGACATTATTATTAAAAAAATTACTTTTATTGCAGTCTAATGGATTTATGATCACTTTATGATTAATTTAAGAACCTTTAGAGCAATCCTAATCTAAGATTTTAGAAGGTACGCTTATCTCTAGATCCAATTGTAGATCACTTGTTAGCTCTTTCCTAAACTGCTATGGTTTTCTTCAAATCAACTTTCCTAGTACTTCCACGTCTCTTAATGGCAGTTACAGCTTGAATGCTAAATTCAAGACGAACGACTCTCTACTCACGATTCACGGTCCTCCATTAACTTTAACACACCCTTTACCAGGGTTTAAATAGCATGAAATTAAGCCATCTCTACAAAAAGCGGTTTTAAACTCAAATAGCAGTAAAAGAATAGTTTTTCCGAAAAGGATTTGTTGAAATATCACGGATAGAACCAGTCACACCTTAAATGATTCTATTATTAATTTACATTAACAACACCATTACCGTGAAAATAACTTTAATTTTAATATTTAGTTTAGTTCAAAATGTCACAGAAGATAGATCTAAATGTCTAAACTGCCTCATATATATTTTTTACACAGAAAGTGAGGTTTTAAATTGGTTTCTTTGGAGCTTAAAAACCCATCTATGGCGCTGTCATATACGAAATCTCTATCTCGCCGCTTAGGATACTATTTATATTTTTGTTGTTTTTTTTAACTCAATGACTTGCTTAAGTTTTTTATCGGTGTTGTTCTTTATGCAATTGCAGCATATTAAGTTACTTGCTGTTTAAATTACAACCTTTGTCAATGTCACTTCTCCATATTTTAGTATTCCTTTGCTCATTTAATTTAGCATTTTCTTTTATGTCAGTGTCACTGTTTAAGGCTGTCTTTGACAAATGTACGAGAACTTGAATTAAACACGGAGCACATTTTCACAGATGGAAAAATCCTTCAATTTTCACGATAATTTGAAATTCGTACATTTGTTTAAATATAGCTTTTATAAAATTTCAAAACATTCCATAAATAACCATTTTTCTATGTTAACAGGCAGAGAAATAGCTCATTCAGTATTACGGTACGTGGAAAAAAATGCAAAATGCCAGGAAAAAAATTGGTTAATTTGGATAGAAATGACTAATATGATAAAATAAGTGTTTCTCTGTAGCAGTGGTCCCCTACCCCCGGTCAGTGGATCAAATAGAGCTAGTCCCACAAAGAAAATTAAATTACTTCTATTTTATTTACTGGAGTGTATTTTTCTTTCGGGTTAGTGCGATTTTTTTTAAAATTCCCTTTATATTCCTTTTTGGTGTAACTATATTTTATTCTGAAGGCATGTTTAAAAGTAATTAAATTAATCAAAACGATCTAAAACATAAACAATCAACGCCGTCCAGCTTCCTCAGCGGGCTGCGGTAAAAGTATCGAACGTTGACCAGTCCATAATGATAAAAAGGTTTTAAAGCTCTTCTCTATAGAATAGCGAAGCTAAAATATAATATTAATGTTGGAGTTCTTTTATATCTGAAAAAATATTCCAAATACAGCTTCATTTCTTTAACATAAAGGGAAAACAGCTTTAAGTGTAGCTAACTGTTCATGATAGATGTTTTAAGAAATAACAGGATTATGAATCCTGTTTTCCAATCTGGAGCCAATGTATGAAATTTAATTTCTTAAAATTTCGAATTGATATACATACCTCCAACTAAACTTTCATAGAATCGTATTTTATATCGCTGAAAAGAAATAATCACAAGGAAAGTCGAAGAGGAGTATTTTAATGCAAAAAAAAATTGTAAATTTAATTTTTTATTCTTTTACATTGCAATGAGTGAAGCCGCTGTTTTTTGAGGTCCCACCGACCGACTTCTCATACCGGTTCTCTTGCGTGCCTATCTTCCAAAACACGAGTGACACATATAGTGAAGGAACGTAATCCACGTAGACGAGACATCCTTGAAGAATAGCCCCCCTCCCTCCATCTTTGTCCTTCTGGGCGAGGGGTGGACGCACGGGATGTGGAAAAAGGAGGAAACATCCTGACCGAATTTTGCCCATTACCTACTGATGCGATTTCTGTGACTTTTCACCTCTACCAAAGCCCTTAAGGTAGAATATTTTGATTTGTGAATAATGGGATTTGGATAACTGACATGTGATGAAAAAGTAGAATTATCGGGAATAGCTTCTTTTATTGTTACTTCCAAGGATTTTCATGCATTTAAAGCTGCAGGCCATTGGGTTACAATTATTGCATCAAACAGTATTCAGTTTTTGTATCTCATGATGTCCATGATTCTCTGAATACAGGAAGAAAATGCAATTCAAGAATGGAAACTTTTATGAATAATTTATGTAATAAAATGATTCGATTAACCTGCTGTTTTTTGATGCTGATGCTTATTTGATGAAATTGACACTCCAGTGATTTTCTATGCCTGTTTAACTAGCACTTCTCATCTTCCCAAGGACCTTTAGAGATGTTGAATGGTGTTTTTGATCGCAACTATCCTTTTAATGTTTATTTGTGTTGTTTAGTGGGATTCTTCCTTTTATGAGGATTCTTCGAAAATTGAAAAGGTGTATTGAAGATTAAAAGTAATAATGTTTTGGCTACGAACAATGAATTATTTCTAATGCATTGTCTACCACTCATACAAAAAATAAAGGTTTTGCAATCCATTCCAATGGGCCTGCATCGTTTTGAATACGATAATATGTATAAATAAACATTTGAAAAATTCACTAAGGAAAAAACTATTTATTTGTTTTAGTATCAAACAATTTTTATTTATTTTACACTTTCAAAAATACAATAAAAAATAATTTTTGATTATCGGGCTAAGAAGTACGCATACACTTAATATAAACGAGTATTATTTATTTACTAGCATGTTTTTGACGACCAGATACGTTTTTTTACTATTGAGGAAGATATTTGTAAGCATCCCTTTTGATATCTATGAGAAAGCAATTTATTTTCTCTCATTACATTATATTTCCAGTCATTAGTTATCAGCTGAAGCAGAATATGATCTTAATAACCTTCATTTGCAGAATATATATTTTTTCCTGTTCATGAGTTGATTAATGTTTTTTGTTTGTTTTCCTATTTAATAAAAAAATAGTTTCGTAACTATGTAAGTATTAGAAGTTTTATTACTACGAACAATTTCTTTGTCTAAATGAATTGATAAAAAAGTTTACGCTCGATCTTAATACTTTCCCTAAAATACCTCTGTCAGAGACAAAGAGCGACCAGTGGACAGAAGAAAGTTACAAGAAAGAATATGGAACCGAAACACTTCTGCTTTAAGATGAAAAATTAAAAGTTTGTTTTTATATAACAGAGAAGAAATTAGTGTGTGGTTAAAGAATTCAATACTAAAAGTCATTATGATTCAATTCATAAGGAATATAATTCGTGATTTAAAAATTAACTAAGGTAAGTAAAATTATCACCACTGTAACCACATAAAGTGTAGCCGGCATGGATTTTAATCAGAAATAAAAAGAGCAGGAAGAATAACCCGTATAGTTTGACACTCAAAGATATTTATAATTATTAATTATAATCTAAATTCAACAGAGAATTTGAAACATAATTATGTTTTTCCTTTTACTTATGTTTTTTCTTCATTGTGGATGAACCACACTAAATGCTGCAAATAGATGCTTTTATGCCTTGAAGGGTTATTTAAAATCCAGTTTTCTCAAATTAAGAGCTAGTCTTATAAAAAAGTCTTATAAAATCTGTTCTGACTTATTCATGCATCAGAGACTTGGCCCTTGACTTTACGCGATGAGGAAGCTTTGGGAATTTTCGAGAGAGAGATCTTTTGCTGCAGTCTTGGTGGGATCCAAGTGAATAGATCATGGAGAAGAAAATCTAACTTGAAACTACAAAATTTACAAACAGCCTGATATTGTAAAATTTGTCAAATTTCCGAGACTTAAATGGGCTGGTCAACTGGCTAGAATGAATAAAGATCGTAGCTGCAAGTAAACCTTTCTGGCAAAGCCCATGGGAAGTAGACCTCGGGGCAGACCCCGTAAAGATGGAATGACTGAGTCGAAAAGGACCTAAAAGTTTTAATGGGAAAAAACTGGAAAACAGTTGCCAAAAGTAGAGATGCCTGTAGAAAACTTCTGGAGAAGGACAGGGCCCACCCAGGGCTGTCCAATCATTGAATAAGAAGAAGAACCGTACTAAAAGGATGTATCAAACGTAAATATAAAACAATATACAAACATTAATTATGTATAACTGACGTACATGGTGTCAATGGAGATTAAAGCTTCAAATATAATCCTATTTCATTTTCGAGTGTCTTCTGAAATAAATCCAAATATATATGAAGCGTGCTTATTAGTCACCATTTAAATCTAACGATAAACAACAATGATTGTGACTCGCCAACATAATTGTTAATGAGTTTACTTAAAACTACTGTGATGTCACTCTTGACTCATATATTTTTTTTACTCTCACTAATCAATGCATTGACACTGAGAAGGTTGACACATGTAAGCTGTGTCGCTTGTGATGAAGCAATTTTTCCTTGAGCAAATAAATGCAATGGGTTACAATAATTAATATATTGCAGTTGTGCCCTTTTAAATACGATATTTCATCATGAAGCTAATAAAAGTAGTTGGAGCTGAACTGGAATGATAGATATATTATCGCAAAATCACATGTTACGCTTCTGAGTGTGTATGTGTTGCTTATTACACCAAAACTCTACATTATTCTCACAGTTTGCCCTTTCAAAAAAAAGTAATAGGAAATGTTAACCTTTTAAAGTAGTTATTAGTCAAGTTGCTTAAGGTTATACCAATCACGACTGAAGATGCATTTCCTTGCTAATTGATGTCAATGGTTTTCGAAAGAACGACACATGTTAATGTTGTTTGTGATGAAATCCCTTTTTTTCCCCTCAAGAATTGTAATTAGCATTTTTTTTCCTTTCATGGACATATATTATACACCTGAATAAATATATTTTTGAAGCATTAATTTTGAAAGAAAATTTAGAAAAATTTGAATCTTCCGGGATTTTAAAATAGCATTTTGATTTATAAGTATTATCGATGTCAATGTGTTTGGATGAATTTATTATAAATCGAATATGATATCAAAATATTTTTGATTTTTAGATTAGAATATTTCAAGGTTTAATTGGTACTGTTTCATAAATATTTAGCAAGTTTTTAAGCAGTTGCTGTAGCGAAAAAAAATAGTTGCTTATCCGAAACTTTAAACATTTCCCTTACCAACTTCTCTGGCTTGAAAAATTAATGGTATATTATAATGTTATTTGAAGCTGTTTTTTAGCTCTTAAGTGAAAATTTTAAAGATTTTTTGCCGATTTTATTTTATTTGTAGAATATTAAATCTAAACATTCAATTAATTCAAATAAAGTGATAAAAAAATTAACGATTTAAAGGGACTAGGAGATACGACTTTTATGAATTCTAATTGACACTGTAATTGATCCTCAACTGGTTCTCTTGTTATTAATGAGCTTTTTAAAATTGAAATTTCATTATGCACATTAATAAGTATTTTGCTTGTAGTTACGTGTAAGAATTTCTGTGTCTCATTCGATTTAACGAAAAAACATTTTTTTTTCAAAACAATTGTGGAAATGAAGCACACGCCAGATTCGAATTGAAATGCAGGGACCGTGTCAAATAGTAGCAAATTTTTTTTATCACTACGCTATAAAATATTTATTTATTTTAGTTTTAGTTTATCTATCTATCTATCTATCTATCTATCTATCTATCTATCTATCTATCTATCTATCTATCTATCTATCTATCTATATCTATCTATCTATATATATATATATATATATATATATATATATATATATATATATATATATATATATATATATATATATATAAAGTTAAACAACATTTATTATTTTTTAGTACTCTTCCGTTACACGATTCGCTGTTACTTATCTTCTTTATGAGTAAATGTACTTCTATTCCATCCATGTGATATTTTGTTTGTATTTAATCTATTTGTAAATAATCGTTTGTAATTAATTTTCGCTTATAATTATAATTTATTATTAGTTATTTTGAAATTAATAATTTTATTAATAACCGTTTGTAAATAGTCGTTTGCAATTAATTTATCATTATTTAAACAATAGATAATTGGGATGGAATTTTATATATGAATGACATTTTTATTGTTCTGATTGTAAACATTACTTAACAATATTCCATTTAAATTATGACATCGAAAAAATAGAACAATAAGATGAGTTCTGTATAAATGAATTCATAGCATCTTACTGTAACTACATCTTCCTATAACTATATTGTAAATAAAATATAAATGAATCACATTTTTTTTACAAATTGTATTCAATAACCTAAGAGGCAAAGGAATTTATAGTAAGCAGTTTCTTCGATACCATTTCATTTAGCTGCACTAAACAGCGTGAATTGCAGCTTATGCTCTAATTAATTTGGTAAGAGAAATAAAAGAAATTCACACCAGAGCATGAAAACTAGTTTCCGCTTCTAAGTTAAGAAAAAAAAGATTCAGAATCAAACATCTGATACATAGAGCGGGAGAGAAAAAGAATTAGATGCAAAAAAAAAAAAAAACTCTCAATGCTGTACTGGAAGAATTGAAGCGGAACCTTTAACAATGTTTTTATTTAATTTCGCCTCATTCAATTGTATTTTAGAAATAGAAAAATCTCATAATATGTACTTATAGAGACACCGTTCACTCTAAGTTTGCAATAATGGTGAACACTGACCAAGTCAATGAATAAAAATTACTTGCTTTTTAAAGAAAGTAATAGGAACATAAAACGTTCGAAATTGAGAAAATAGTTTATGCAGTGTTTAAATAATTCATAGAGGAGTGTTGGAATCCAGTTATGTAATAAAATAAAAATAAACTCACTTTTTTTAAAATTTAAAATTGCGTTTTCCTCTCATTTTAAAATAGCATTAAATCCCCCTCCCCCTACGTTTCAATCAAATTCCTTTTTTATATGATAGTAGTACTGATTTCATTTAGTAATTTGAAATTTTTTATTGTTATTTTGTATCCAAGCACTAATATATTGTATTTTGTTGGTCTTTTAATAACCACTCTAATAAGCAAACCTGAAATAATTTTAAGAGTAGAAATATATTGATTTCAACAAACCTGTTTAGGATAACTGGCTTAGGTTTACATTTTAATTTAAACCGTTAAACATAAGAGAAATTACAAAGAAATCTACAAAAATTTTAGAAGTATAACTTCCCTAATAGACTCCGCTTAAATGTTTTAGTTCATAAATCAAATTTTTTGTGCATCTGTTTATCGATTTTTAAAATATTTTTGTGACATTAAATTTAATAAAATAAACTCAAACATTTTCTTCTTTTGTCTGATTATATCTGTTATACCCTAAAGGTAGCTGTTGCCTATAATCAAAATGTTATTAAGAATATGTTTTACCATTTATTATATGAAAAAATCAGTTTATCAATTTAAGAAAAGAAGTTTTATTTATACGTATGAAAAACGGTTAAAACAAATTTAAATCAAATAGAATATTTAAAGTCATAAATAACGGATTTTATTGTTTCATATACATTTAAGATCTTATATATTTCTGTTTGTATGTGTCTATATATATATATATATATCGTTGACCTAAAATAATATTTATAGACAAACAGTTTATGGACAATTTTCTGTATTGTATATAACATCTTCGGCATTGCTCTTTCTTAAAGGACATGCTAAACATTTTTGTCTCGGAAAAAGCATAATATAATTGAAGAGATACAATATGTGATGTTTGGCAAATACCTCCATAAAATAGAAAGGAAAAGCAATGAAATTACTTTTTTACTGCCTGTAAAAAGCCATTTCTTCACTAAATAACTGTACCTGACAAGCAAGTATGCCTTCAAAATATTTGGGTCGACCTAGTTGGCAAAAGGTCATCCCTGTCGCCTAAAGTAACATCTTTTCTTTCCTTTGTAATACCATTATCTGAATATTCTTTTTAAGTGGGCATTTCTTCAATAAAAGCCATTCAATCGATTGTGCCATTGTTTAATTCAGTGTCAAAAAGTGCATGCTGTGCGACCTTTGTCAAACATGACGAGGAAAGTCTTGAAGCACGGAAGTTCTGCCCTTCACGGAACCATCTCTCTAGAGTAAAAATAAAAGAGATAATATTCCGTGCATCATTAAATGGCTACGGTGAAGGCTGTGTAACGGTTTGTGGGCGGAGAAAAACCATTTCTGCATTCATTCACTTATTTTTCAGTTCAATTTTGTCGTAAATACGCTATTTATTGCAACCAAACTTGACCCAGGATTGATATCTATAATTAAAATTCATAACTCTTGTGATGACGAAATATAGAATATTCAGAAAATACTATCGCCTCTATTTGACTTTATTTTGGGTCTCCATACAGGATAAAATATTTAGAATTATTAAAAAAAATTTCTTTCCCATCAAGATAAAATAAATAAATAATTTTTACCTAGACGCTTAAATTTTACAACTAAGTCACGATTTCCACACCAAATGTATTCAGTGGTTTCAGAAGCATTAAGCAACGCGTTTCAGATTATTCGCATTGCTCAGTGAAATATTTAGTTCGGCCTACTCTGAAATTTGCATAGTTTTCAGAACCCCTCCTTCTAGGAGTTGAATTTTCGACATAATAAGGCTCATTTTACAGAATGTTATAAATAATATTAAAGTTACAGCTATTACTACCAAAATTAAAAATCTAATAATTTATTTAAAAAAAATTACAAATATTTTTCTGTATATAGCTATGATTTTGATGATCTCTTTAAAATAATAGATATTAACTACATAATAAAAGGTTTTTTTTAGCACTATAAAATTTCAAAATTACAACACTCCTTCATTCTTGCACATTTGTTAAAAAAGTTTATATTTATTACAATGGTATTATATATAAACAAATTAAAAGCTTACCACATGATGGATCTGCTAACAATAGTTTAGCTGATTTATGTCTATATTTTTATGGAAAACAATGTATTGAATACCCCTTGAATACCTGTTTGTCTTGAATGCTCTCGGCAAAATTAAAATCAGGTACGGTTTCGCATAGCCATAGCTCTGGTGCTTCCCTCTGGTCAAAATTACCTGCGTTGATTGGTATCTGCCTATATGGTGCCGCTCTAAAAAGAGATGCCTGCTTCCGGGGAATGGAATTCGCAGTTCATTAGAAATAAAAAAAAGGCATTGGTAAGGTTTTTTTTTTATCTAAGGTTATTCTAGATATATTGATGCTCTAATTATTTTTGGGAAGAATAGTGAGCTTATAACTAAGATTAACTTAGGCCTGTTTACTTAAACCTTTTTTTAAACTAATAATATTCAGTTTTCAACAGAATACCAGGACGCGTATTTAGATATTAAGATCATAAATAAAATAGCAATATAATTTGATGAAAAATAAG
Source organism: Trichonephila clavipes (assembly GCA_019973935.1). Taxonomy (NCBI): domain Eukaryota; kingdom Metazoa; phylum Arthropoda; class Arachnida; order Araneae; family Nephilidae; genus Trichonephila; species Trichonephila clavipes. The sequence goes on along the minus strand of BMAU01016339.1, from coordinate 286,227 downwards.
TGTTTATATATAATTTTAGCATTGTCGGAGCTTCACTCTGAAACAGCAATATTCCTTAAACAGTTTATAGCAATTTAGCATTTAACTCTCTATTTACAGCGTAATTATTCTTCAGTTTAAAAAGATAGTGAGATAATTTGAATGTTATTTTTAAAAAGCGATTAGATATTGAATACCCTATTAAATTTCTCAAATCATACATTTGCAATATGTTTAATTTTAGTTTGAAATATTTTTTTTAGTTTTCATTATATATATTTGCTTTATTTAATTATAGATGCTATACTAGGATTTACTTATTCAAACATCTTTCGAATTGTTATACAACTTAAATTTTACTAAGTGTTTTTCTTTAAATATTAAAATTTTATGCATTATTTTTTTCATTTTATGTTAATAGGTTTTTGATAATATCAAATAATATGAAAAAATTATTTCCTAAAGCGCAATTTTGCAGTTTTCTTTGTAATGGTTCTTTTATAGTGAAGTAAATAAACTACCGTATGATATTTTTATTTTATCATAATCCAAGTTTTTTACAAATTAAGTTTTATACTAATTTATTAATTTTTAAGAGTATTTACTCTTCTAAAATTTATTTTATCTTAGTAATATGGTCAAAAATAAAGGAAAATTTTGTAGTTTTAAAATTTTATTTAACTTCACTTATACTTAAGAATATACTAATGTATTACTGTGGCTATTTTTCCATCCTGTATTGTCTGATTATTTTCTTGCTTGCTTACTGTTTAAACTAGAATAAAGTAATATAGTATAATATTAATGATTTCACACATACATACGAGTATATATCCTTTTCTATATGTATATTTATTTTACATAATTTATTAATAATGCTTTGAAATGTAATTTTCATTTATAGAAACTTATCATTATGTCTTACAAAAGTAATGTCTTTTAAAATAAATCATGTTATAAACTTAATTAATCCGACAAATTACCTGAGAGAGAAATATACAGCAAAAGTGAGTTGATTGCTCCGTCACAAGAGTATTTCAGAATTAAAAAAATGTTCTTCAAAATTACATTTTTTCAAAGCATTTGTGATCGATTTATCGAATTTTTATGCGTATATAATTATTTAAAATGCATAAAGTATTTTTTCAGTTTAAAATATGTATCAAAGTATATAAAATTGAATTCAAATGTAATGTTGGAATAAACTCAAATGATTAATATTCAGATATATTCAAGCACTTATATTTTTGTATTAATGGTAATTTTGTGATACATTTAAAATCAATTGAGCCACATAACGGTTCAGCGACGTCCTAAAAGATCAATACTTAATGTCGGCCAATTTAATGTTGCTCTGCAACATTAAAAAAGAAATTCAATTTTTGAGTAGAAAAATATATCTTTATCTATATCAACAAAAAAATGCTTTAAAGTCATCCAGATACTATAATGCATTATTAAAGTTAATTTAAAAGAGATCATTTATTATAATTGATTGAATAATGATACTTTCTAATATGTTTATGAAAAGCCTGACAGATTTCTCGCGAAACTTATACCGTAAATTTCTAAGAATGGAATTGAATAACTTTCCATTGAAAATACAAATGTTACTTTTTGCGTGTATGTATAATTGTTAACAAAAACTTTTTTTCTCTCTCTCTCTGTCACAGACACACGCACACACACACACACACACACACATACACACACACACACATATATATATACATACGTATAATATATATATACATACGTACGTATGTATATAGTGGGTGTTGTGTATGAACACGCACACACACATTATACACAAACGCATATACGTATGTATATAGTGATTGTACATGAACACGCACACACACGCACACACACACACGCACACACACACACGCACGCACACACACACACGCACGCAAGCACACAAAATACACAATGAGAAATCGTAACGTGATTATATGTGACGCCGGATGATTAGTGAGATTGTTAACTCAAAACTATTAATAGTTTCTTGCATGCAATTTTTATATATTTGTTCCATAAGAGAGAGATCCTTGTAATTTTTTTAATATTAATTCAGTTACCTTGGATATAAAAACATGGATCACTTTTTTAGGTACCAAGATATCATGTGTTCATCTTGATTAGAATAATATTTTCGTTAAAAACCTTAAGAAATTATTTTTGCGTCTGTATTTTTTTTCAATTTTAACGAGTTTTACTGTTTGTATCATTTCTTGGTAAAATAGCGCATTGACACATAAAATTAAATATTTATAAGCATTTCACTTCAGAAGCGATAAAACCTGGCAGGTGAGGAGTTAGAAGTGGGCCATTTCTGAGTAATATCTTCTGGAGATTTTATTAGAAGCATTTTATTTCAAAGCTGCTCTTTTGAAGGCGAAAATAATCAGAATACAGCATTAAAAGAAATAGATAAATTCTCAATCAAGTTCTAACTTTTTTGGTGGGTTCTTATTTTACCCCTACTGTGGGAAAACAAGTATAGTTTTAAGAATACTACAGGTATTAGTGGATTACCTGTTTTTTTAACAACTTACATTTAAGGCTTGAATTAAAAATAAATATTTAAGTTTTAAGCCGATTAGTTTCTTATATCGAAATCTTTAAATGATTATTTATTGTGAAGAGATTAGTAGAGGTAAAAGTAAAGAGATGATGAAATTGCACTTACTATCTTGATGGACATGAGGGAGATTGCTTTGAAGAATACACATCTCAGGAGGAAAAATAGAGCAATTATGTCAAAAGGGTCAAGATTTTTAATCGCAATTTAAGACAATAATTATGTTAATATATTTGTTTTCGTGATGAAATTATGATGTTTAAGACTTGATCTTAATTGTAAATGAAAGAGGACAAGCATTACTTTTTCTTTTGATCTTCAATGTATTAGATCAGTGCTCGACAACCTTTTTATCGCCGCGGACCTTTCAACGTTTGATAAGTTTACAACGGCCCGCAGAGGAGGAGGGGAAGGACATTGATTCTTTATAGTTTAGATTGTTTTGATTTAATAGTTTTAATTTAATTGTATTTAAATGTATCTTCAGAATAAAATACAGTGACACCAAAAAATGAACATAAAAGGATTTAACATGAAATCAGTGCCGGTTTATCCATTGGACGCTTGGGGTGGGCGCCCAGGAACCCGGATAAGTTAGACTTAACCAGATTTTCTGGTTTTAAATTTCGATCCGCTTGTGCCAAGGAGCCCGTAGATCTTCTGCTCCCAGGGCCTGAAATGAGCTTAACCCGGCACTGCATGAAATATAAAGTGATTTCCATAAAAAAATCGTTTCAACCCGAAGAGAAATACACCACAGTAAATAAGGGGGAAATAATTTAATGTTCCTTGTACGGCCCGGTCCGCGGCTCGGAGGTTGGGGAACACTGTATTAGATCATTAAGTAAAAGAAGAAAACCCCCAATTGACAATGTTGATACACGTTAACTGCGATGTTTGACAGAAATCATTTATCATTTAAAACAAAGCTTTCGACACAATTTTTGTTCACATGCAAGGATATTTATTATGCAAGATTAAATATGGAATTATATTTATAGAAGAGTCAAGAAGAGATTACAAAAAAAAATTCCTTTTTTATGAGAAAATATATGATTGTGTCTAGTATTCGTTTCTTGTGTAGGTCACTAGAAAAAATAAAAGTAAAGAAAATATCAAGATTTCCTTTTTAGATATACAAGGTGTCGATAAAGTTTCTTTACAACTTCAAACGTTTATTGCAAAGACAAATGAAAAGGCCGAGGTTTGGATATTGTTATAAAGTGAAAATATTTTAGTATTTTTGACTCATTTAATATACCAGTACATGGATATCATTAACTACAAAAGAGACTGATATTCGAGTACATCAAGGTTGTACAAGATTTCTTCCAAGATTCACACTTCAACCAGGGACGTCTTAAGGCATGGGCCAACTGGGCCCAGGGCCTCGGCCACAATGGGGGCTTCGTCTCGTTTTCAACTCAACCTTAAGAAGATCATAATTCAAATAATTTCAAAGGTCAAATGTTATTCCCGTTTGTAAAGAGTGTTTTTTTTTTCAGGTATAGAAGTTTAAGTTGGCATTACTTTCCAAGATGGCGACCGATTTAACAGCTGTCAAGTGATTTATTCTCAGTTTGGTTTGGCAATTCATCAAAACGATCATCAAGCAAGGCGTAGATTCGTCGAATGGGCCCAAAACGAGATTGCCGTTGTTCCCGATTTTCATAAGCGAATTTTGTTTAGCGATGAAGCGCACTTCTGGTTGAATGGCTACGTCAACAAACAAAACTGCCGCATTTGGAGTGAAGCTAATCCACAAGTGTATGTCGAAACACCGTTACATCCAGAAAAACTGACTGTTTGTTGCGCTTTATGGGCTGGTGGAATCCTTCTTCAAAAACGATGAAGGCCACAACGTTACAGTCAATGGTGATCGGTATAGAGCCATAATTACTAACTTTTTCATTCATGAATTGAACAATCATGATGTCCAGGAGCTGGGGTTCCAACAAGACGGTGCAACATGTCACACAGCTCGTGCCACAATCGATTTATTGAAAGACACGTTTGGTGACCGCCTAATTTCACGTTTTGGACCTGTGAATTGGCCTCCAAGATCTTGTGATTTAACACCGCTAGACTATTTTCTGTGGGGCTGTGTAAAGTCATTGGTCTATGCGGATAAGCCACAAACGCTTGACCATTTGGAAGACAGCATTCGCCGTGTTATTGCCGATATACGGCCACAATTGTTGGAAAAAGTCATCGAAAATTGGACGCCCAGATTGGACTACATCCGAGCCATCCGGGGTAGTCATATGCCAGAAATCATATTTAAAATGTAATGCCTCAAGGTTATCTTTAGAATAAAAAAAATTCATGTCAATCGAATAATACATCGTTGTTTTATTGCAATTTCAAGTTCTATACCTCTAAAAAAACACCCTTTATTATCCAAAAAACTGGGGATTTTGGACGATATGTCAACTGGCTACATGTGATAACCGTCGTCTGTGTACAGGGTTAGGCTTACCGTCATACATCATCATTACTCATTCAGTCAAAAGGCGGCAGTCGGTCGAGCCGTTATGTGCGATTGTAAATCCTGAGCATTTATTTGTTTCAGGTTATTGTTTGTATGAGTATTTGATACCGCATGCTATATATATGTACTGTTTACTTTTAAGAGTCAAAGGGGGGATAAATTTGTGTAGAGGCCCCAGGGCCTACTTTTGATTAAGAGCAAAGGGCTTCAAGAGGTCTTAAGACATCCCTGTCTTCTCTGGAGTAGCAATGAAAGCAGTGATCCTCAACCTTAGATTGGGATGCCCCGTATCTTTATTCTCGATACAGGGTAATATAAATATTATACCTGAAAAGGAAGTCGAGGGGAGCGACATCTGGGGAAAAAGCTGCCGAAGAATCAGGCAATATCTTTCGATTCGCCAGTCTGGAAATGTTTCATTAAGGAATCCACGAAGATACAGTTCTCAATGAGGTGGTTCATTATTTTATGAAGAATTATGAATCCGCAACTCTGATTTTGTTTCAAAACTTGTGATATACAATATATCTTCTATTAAGGTATAACCATCTTTTCACGAAGTTCATTTACTAATGTATGCTTCATCAACATTAATGTGAAATACATAATTAAAAACTTTGCCAAAGCACACACACACAGAAATTTGATGAAGATATTTCCTTCGTATTTTAATATATTTTTGAAATAGAACACCATTGAACATTATCATAATCAATAGATCAGCAAAACATTTTAATTGTAAATTCTTCAAAAGATTAACAAAATTTTATTGTTGCAATGGTAAAAGAAATGTGTGTTAACTTTAGTTTAGTTACTTTATACTTAAGTTTTTTTTTTTAAATAATTACATACTTATAAATGATTTTCTTAGTATCCTTCCACTTTTTGTTTCTAAAATTCATCCAATCGTATGGCTGTGTGAATTAAAAAAAAATTTTAATTTAATTCTGAAGTTTCGTTGTAGGTCATATTCATTTTCGAAACATTTTTTTTATTTCTAATGGGATGCGGATTGGGGTTTTACCATTGATGACCTAGCACTGGTAAAGAAATACTAGTACTAGGAAAATATAAGTACTGGCAAACCTAGTACTAGTCTAGTCCTGGAAACCGGTACCTCTTTTTAGTGTGGCACCGTATAGGTGGATACCAATCACCGCAAGTAATTTTGACGCCATTTTTCTCCTCAGAGGGAGGCACCTGAGCTCTGACGATGTGAACTTAAACTAGGATTTAATTTTTCCAAGAACACCCAAGCAAACAGAAACTCTAGGAATCTTTTACATGACGCATAATCATACGACATGACCACTGTCGATTTTCTGCATTATGAAAATCTACCAACTTGGCGGGGTCGAACCCGCAACCTTTGGTGCAGAAGGCCAATAATGAACCAACCCCGCCACCCAGCCGGCTCATTTTCTAAACAAATATAATCTATTTAAATTAAATTATCAACCTAATTATCATACATAACAGCAAAAGAGAGCATTACAATCAAATAATTGAATTGTTAATCTTTGTATTAACTAAACGTTAAACAGAATAGTCTAAAGTAAAACAAAATAAGAAGGGTAATTGTTAAAGAATAGTATTTTCTTGCAGAACCATGGTTGCAATCTATTTATTCAATTAGGAAAAGAGTAAAAAATATATAAAATATATTCATTATTTTAATAGAGAAAAATAAATGGTACAATTTATGTGTCATTTTCTAGAGTCAAAGCAACTACTCAAATTGTCACCGAATATAATTCTATACACAGCTGACACCACAAAATAAAGATTCCTCGCTAAATCTCGTAGATTCTTATTATGCAATGCGTCTAGTTTGAGCAGTAAAAATTATTCTTGCGAATAGATCCTCCCAAATATGTGGCAATCTGTCGTTCAACTGTACCACAATGAAACAACGCCCTTGAAGCAATTGCTACAGTGACACATAAAATTGCAAAATTTCTTTATTTTCTTAGTTAAACTATCGCTCTTATTACGCTATTGTTTTATTTTTGCAAATTGAATAAATGAATGCAAATTTAGTTTTCAAAGCAAAAATTCTTCATTTTGAAATGTTCTATCATTTCTTTTATTTTATTGATAGAATTCAGGACCACTTTGTATTTACATTACACCTTATACTCTCCTCTTTCTTTCTAAATAGAGTAAGGATGTAACAATAAAGTAAGAGAAAAGTTGAGAGAAGCTTCAATTTTGTGATTAACCCCTTAACAGGTCTGCCCGTTCATCGCACGGGCTACCTACCTGGTCATAACCCGTTTTCCCGTACTCTCGCTTTACCGTCACTGATATTTTCATCTATCTTAGATTTGAAACTATTTTTAGTTCTTACAGTGAGATTATTAGTGCTAGTGTTTTTAAAAAATGCAGTTTGTCTATGGTACTCAAATATTTGGTGGTGAAGGTGGGGATTTTTCAGGATTAGATTCTTGAAAATATTCGATAAAGAACAGGGATTGGAAAGGCAATGTGCAATTTGTTACTTGAGTAGAAATGAAAATGGAAAGATAATCTAAAAACGCCGATAAGACTTAGTATTACACCATGCTTCAAATTGTGTGTTCGCATATATATATGTGCTGTAACTCACAAAATCCTCAACTGTTTAAAAAAAGGAGAACGAACATGAAATTTTTTTGTAAGTTTGAGAGAAGTTCTTTTAAGAAACGTGAAACATTCTTCATAGCATGCAGAGTGTGCCTATACAAAGCAAATATTCAGGGATTTTTGTGTTCCACAGTTATAAAATAAAAAATAGTGAGAAAACTTTAAAAACTGAAATAAAACTCTTCCATTTTCGCATTCTGTTAAGTATTTATTCTGCTTAGCTTATGCAATAAAAAAAGGTGCCTTTTTTGGGATCATTTTGAGCTAGAAAAATTGACCACTTAAGGGGTTAATAACAAGAAGAAATAAAAGTTTTGCGAAAATTACTTAGATTTTCTTTATATTTTATGCTTAATATTTTCATATGAAGTAAGAACGCATTTTTTTCTTCGAAAAATTTATTTAAATGCTTCAGTAACTCTGCCGATTTGTTCAAATAAAAGAACTTTAAAAAATTCGCATAAAGGTAACTGAAGTTTCTAGATAATAATTTTAAAAATAGAAGCTAAAAGAGAACTCAAATGATGTTAAGTACAGAAACCTGTAATTGACGAGTTGAAGTCATTATAGCATTTTTTTAAAACAAAGAATGCCAAAATACAAATAAAGCAGAAAGTCATCGCGCGATTAAAAGAAATTAAATCGCTTCAATGAGTTTTGACTCGGTGAAGTAAATCTAAGCATCATCACTTACACATTAGACATATTTTTATCGCCTAATAGTGTGTAAAATTCCAGATTAACTTGAAAAAAAATAAACAATACTCCAAAATTTTCAAAAACGTGATTTGAAGTGCAAGTGATATGCTTCATTTGAAGAATAATGCATTGTCATTATGTTCTAAAGATATCATTAGCAATTCTTTGAAGTTTGTATTTGTAAAGGATTTAGTGAGAATTCGCAAGTTTTATGTGGCTTTGTATTTTAAAATCCGTAATTATTTTAAAATGTGGAGATAAGATTCTGATATTTAATTTCATTACCATATTAGTTATTACTGCAAAGCTTTTTGATCGAAGTTATAGATGTATTCGACTACTTGCGACAAGTTTTTTTTGTTTTGTTTTTTTAAAATAGAGATATGGGGAATTTTTTTGTGTGTGTGGCTTTTAGATTTATTTAGTGCGTATTAAGAAAAATCTGTTAGAATTAAGAAGAAAAAAAGAAATTATTATTACTAAAATGCGAAAAAATGGTAAAAATTTACAAAAAATATCATAAATGGGCCATTCTGTTAAAAAAGGTTACAACAAATTTTCAATTTTGAGGTGTTGCTTTCATATTAATTTTTTAAATGACGTTCAGGATAAGAGATATTTTAATTTTTGCAAAACAAGAGCATTTTATCTTAGTTATTATGTGAAATTACTGAAAAAAAAACAGTGATTATATTCACATAAGAGATTGTAAATTTTGTAATAAAACAGTGATTGATAAATCTAAAGGTTAAAAACTTCTATTATTATACAGAACATGCTCAAAAATATTTCGGCACTATATTTACGAATAATAAAAGTACAGTATTGAAATTTAACTTATCCCTTCGAATGATATTCTTTGACATTCAAAACTTGTGATTTACAATAAATTGGCTGAAATGAACAGTTTTCGTTACGAATACTTCAAATTCCGTTTATTACTGTAAGGAAGAAATGAAATCACTATGCATTTAAAGTTACGTTGCAAAACATGAAAAACTTACTTGAAAAAATTTGATAATCAGATTATAAAAACATAACAGTACAATCGAAACGTTGCGCAGAATTCAAAGGAGGCATTTTTTTTAATTAATGACTTGTTGACATGTTTCTTGCAAACTGGTTGTTCAATAACAAATTTCGAAAACTTGACATGCACATAATTGTAAAAAATTCTGCATTAAGGTAGAGAAAAAATGTCACTGAATACCAGAGGCAATAACTTATTTACACAACAAACTTGACACATTACTCAATGAAGAGTTTTTTGAATAAAAATAATGCATTGAGATATCGAAAGCATTCTCGAGCGGTGTCGTCACAAGTCACTTTCCTTGGTTATCCACCTACTGGACTTTGGCATCAAGAGCTAACTATTTCATTAAGATTATTAGTTTATTGGGAGTTGATTCCTATTTGCGGTCATCAGTCGGTGGAAAAACCACTTTGGGGATAGAGATGATGCTCTTCTGTAAGTAGGCGGACAAAGTGTGTTAGGAGGTTCGGTTCCCTTGATTGTTATCTTTTTCGAATGCTTGACCTTCGGCCGAGTCAAACCAACAACCGCACTCACTTTTTCTGGGTCACCATCAAAACGACACAATTTTCGCTTTCCTCCAGATTTGAGATGTTATACGTGATCCAGTAACAGTGATCTCACCACCTAAACAGCTGAACTTGATGGTTCGTGATTTAAGTTCCATGTGATGTTGCAAATAATTCTTCCTTTTTTTCTTTTTTGACTAAAAGGAAACGTTTTTTCGTGCTTTCTGAATAGGTTACAAAAAATTCTTGTTTTTTAAAAAAGATAAAATGCGTTTTGAAGAATTTCGTTAAGGTTGTTCTATCTCTTATCACAGATTACTGTAGAATGACAAGATTTTTTTTTTCTTGTAAAATGGTTCCACTACGAATAATTTTTAAGGAGGAAAAAAAAGAGAATTTTCGTAAAAAGATGAATAAGATTTATTTTAATATTTGAAATTATTAATTTTTTTCTTTATGAGGTTTGTTATGTGTTTTCTGGAACAGTCCAGAATTTAGCAAGTTAATTTACACATTTTTAATTTTGTTGTTATATTTACTTATTATGATTTAGAAAATTCGCAAAAACAGCAAGAAATTCTTTTAAAGAATACTTGTTTTACTGGTATTATATATTATTTGAAGGGGTTGAAATGCTTCACACTGGATGAAAAAAAAGTATTCTATTACATGATTACTGTAAGTCATATTAACAAAATTTTTGATTTATTGAAAAGTAATTGAATCAAGCTATTTGGGGGTATATAACGAGTTTAGAATAATTTTTTGTTTTCTATTTAACAAAATATGAACTACGAAGAAGTTTCCCGAGAAATATTATGAAATTTTCCTTGTTTTTATTCCATTCTTATAATACACTCAGGAACATTGAAAATAGCGACCCAAGAAGAAAGTATCGGATTGAAATGAAATTCAATACACATAATGACACAGATGAGAGATTCACTTGATCTCAAAAACAAGACAATTAAACGAATACAGGGTGTGCAACGACACAAATACTGGGCAACTTCAATAGCGCGTTGGACCAGCTCCAGCTGCAATACATGCCGCCACACGGTCCGGCATTGAGCTGATAAGACACCTTATGTTGTCCAGAGGCAGATGGGCCCACAAATCTTGAACAGCCAACTCTAAATCATGTACAGTGACACGATGGCATCTGCCGTTTTAGCTGATCCCACACGGGCTCTACAGGGGACAAATCGGAGAAGCGGGCCGGCCACGGAAGAGTCTGAAAATGACGTAGGAAGTCTTGAGCAACTCTTGCTGTATGCGGACGAGCATTATCTTGCTGGAAAATTGCCCCTGGGAGACCATTTAGGAAAGGTCTTACATGGGGTCGAAGAATATCATCAACGTAACGTTGGCCCGTTAAGGTTCCACGCATCACAATTAAAGTGGACCGGCTATCATAGGCTATGGCCCTCCCAGACCATTACACCAGCTGTGGGGGCAGTGTGACGTAGAATAGTGTGGGGGGAATTGTACCGCTCAACAGGGCGCCTCCTCACCCGTACTCGGTTAACATCTGTCCCCAAAACAAACCGGGATTCATCACTAAACACAACCTTTTGCCAATCTGTGACATTCCACATTGATCTGGCTTGGCACCACTGTAGACGCAGTTGCCGATGATCCGGTGTTAAAGGGTGTGCACGGAAAGGGCGCTTGGATTTAAGGTTTGCTTCTGCAAGGTGTCTGGAAACTGTTTGTGGAACAATTGCTACGCCTACGTCTGCGCGGATCGTTGAACAAGTCACTGTGGGGTCCACAAGTGCTTGCCGCACGATCCTTCGAGCCTCTCTCCTCGTTGAATGTACTATCTTTAAAACCCGTAATATTACCGTGTTGGAGATTAAAGGATTAATTTACTGGCAAGAACAAAAAAACTGAATATATTATTACGTTCACTCAATAGCCATGATATACACCCAGGAACATCGAAAATAGCAACCTAAGAAGAAAGTATCGGATTGAAATGAAATTTAATAGACATAATGACACAGACGAGAGATTCACTTGATCTTAAAAACAAGACAATTAAACGAATACAGGGTGTGCAACGACACAAATACTGGGCAACTTCAATCGTGCGTTGGACCACCTCCAGCTGCAATACATGCCGCCACACGGTCCGGCATTGAGTTGATTAGACATCTTATGTTGTCCAGAGGTAGATGGGCCCACAAATCTTGAACAGCCAACTCTAAATCATGTACAGAGTGACACGATGGCATCTGCCGTTTTAGCTGATCCCACACGTGCTCTACAGGGGACAAATCGGAGAAGCGGATCGGCCATGGAAGAGTCTGAAAATGACGAAGGAAGTCTTGAGCAACTCTTGCTGTATGCGGACGAGCTTTATCTTGCAGGAAAATTGCTCCTGGAAGACCATTTAGGAAAGGTCTTACATGGGGTCGAAGAATATCATCAACGTAACGTTGGCCCGTTAAGGTTCCACGCATCACAATTAAAGTGGACCGGCTATCATAGGCTATGGCCCTCCCAGACCATTACACCAGCTGTGGGGGCAGTGTGACGTAGAATAGTGTGGGGGGAATTGTACCGCTCAACAGGGCGCCTCCTCACCCGTACTCGGTTAACATCTGTCCCCAAAACAAACCGGGATTCATCACTAAACACAATCTTTTGCCAATCTGTGACATTCCACATTGATCTGGCTTGGCACCACTGTAGAAGCAGTTGCCGATGTTCCGGTGTTAAAGGGAGTGCACGGAAAGGGCGCTTGGGTTTAATATTTGCTTCTGAAAGGTGTCTGGAAATTATTCCTACGTCTCCTCGTATCGTTGAACGAGCCAGTGTGGGGTCCACAAGTGCTTGCCGCACGATCCTTCGATCCTCTCTTCTCGTGGTCTTCTTGGTCGCTCCAGACCCGGTTTTCCGCGCGTGGGTACCTTCTCGTGTCCACTGCTCCCAACAATTTCTAACGGCACACTCCGAACGATCCACCTGGCCAGCAACACGGCGCGTCGACAGCCTGCAGTTTTCATCCCGATGATCAGGCCTCTCTCAAACTCGCTTAACTGTGACAAATGTCTTCTAGCACGTTTACATTTCATGTTTCGCTTACCTACAATCGGCGGGTAATCGTCACGTTTATGAATCTTCGAATTTGCGCTGGCTTATATAGCACCCTGTTACTGATTGTAGCGCCACCTCGGCGTGTATGAGCATGCGTATTGGCACAAAACTTGGATCATTTGCATATCACATTACGCTGTACTTATTTGCAAAGTTTCGCGATTGTACTTAGCTTCCTTCTTGGGTCGCTATTTTCAATGTTCCTGAGTGTATTATAGTTCTTTCTCTCCCTATATATATTTATTCATTTATATATATACATCTTGTGAAAATTTCCAGTCGTTAATAAAATACTTTTTATTCATCCACTGAAGTTCAAATGCACCTTTTTTAAACTTGTAGTGGATGACACTTGATTTTAGCACATTTTTTCAAATATTAATTATTTAATTTAATAAAAAATTAAATTTATTTTGCGTTATTTCTGACGAAGATTGAAATAGCACCAATAGATAGCGCCAGTAAGTTTTCAAGCGAATTTTTTCATGGCTTCAAATATATTTTTTTAAACTTGTAGTGGATGACACTTGACGTTTGTATAGTTTTTTCAAATATTAAGTCATGAATTAAATTTAATTAACTAAAATAGAATTTTTTGTTGACCTAAGTAGGAATTAAATTAAAATTTCTTTCATATTACTTATTTGTTTTAAAATACTTTAGAAGGTAATCATTCACCACTTTGGCTCTTACGATTCCATACTCAGGGACATTTTAAGGTATGGGCCATCTAGGTCTGAGTCTAGGGACTCGACCTTGAAGGGGAGGGTAGTTTCGTTTAGTGCTCGACAGGGTTTCAATAAATATTATGGTCTCAATAATTTTAATAGATAAATGTTAATCCCGAACATATTCTCTGAAAATCGAGAATTTCGGACTATATACAAAACTGGCAACAGTGATGAGACTGCATAATTATTTTATGAAAATCATCCATGTCCAGACCTATGCCTACCACTATTTACCGTGATTACTCATTTATCAGGCGTAAGTCGGTTTGTGAGGTAGATAGTTTCGCCCATTTACTTGTTATGAGTTACCGCTTTTGTATTTATAAATACTTGATAACGTATGCTATATACTGTCTATTAAAATAGTCGGATGAGGGGTCTATTTTTGAATAGGGGTCCAGGGCCTCAAGAAATCTTAAGACGTTCTGCCCATATTGAATAAATATCAGAGTGCAAATAAAATTGTCTTGAGCATGAGAAGCCATTCTTTTCCTTTTTCAAAAAGATAAATTATTGAAACATTAAATGTTTCAAAATAAATTCGCTCAAATTTCATTTATAAAGAATGGATTGAGGAAGAATTTTTCTTAAATGGGTATACAGCTTATAATTTTTTTAAAAAAATTATTCAAAAGTGAGGCACAATTTTTTTAGGATTTCAGAAATATTCTTTTCTAGTACCCTAAATAATGAATTTAAGAGTATTTATTCATTTTACTACAGTGAACTCCAAACAAATGTAGTACATTTGATTGATATCTGAATTTATTTGTATATTTCAGCGAAATGTTCCGCCTAACATATGAGAACATTTCAAAACAATTCGTGCTTACTGAAAAAATTCACTTCAAAATTTTGAAATTCTAGCATTATTTTCTATTTGTTTCCTTTCCGTGAATTTTTTCCAAATCTTAAATTTCCTCTCGAGTCTAGATAGATTTATTACTTATAAAATGATGAAACTGAAGCAATCTTTGTACATTCTAAACTTAGAATTCGATTCAATTCATTTCCTTAGGCAACGAAATATTGTTTTGAAATCTAATAGCGTATTCAGATTTTTTCAATTTATCACATTTCTGTTATAAGAGGAAAAGGACTATAAATCAAGGACAACTGGAAAGTGTATCGAATCCTCCGTGAGATTGTTTGACACCTTTCACGGTTAATTCCGTGTTCATTCACAGAACAGTTGTTGCAGATTTATTCTCCTTTGTTTAGCCAAGGTCAGTCACGAAGATGAAGTTTCTGCCGTTAATATTGGAGTAACGGGATATATTACTGGTACTTCCACATAACGGTGGCGAAATTTGGGAATTTCCATTCATGAACCACATGGGTAATCTTCTCACGGTATATTTATATGTATATAAAAAAGAAGCGTAACGATACTAAAGCAGTGGCGATGAGCCGGAAACATAAAATGCAGCAGGATGCTAATGCGAAGAATTTTTCAGTTCGATTCCAAATTAATTAACAATACATCTTGTTTTAAGAATATTTAGCTCTTAAATATTTTACTTTAAAGCTTAAATAATTATTTTGAATATTTTATGATAAATATCAATAACCATTTTTACAAAAAATTCAGTTATTAAATAATTTTTGTTTATTCTTTCTGTGTTCATTATATTCGTATTGGGTTGGTAAGAATGTAATTTCAGTTTTTTAGAATGGAATTTTTCTGCATAAAAAAACTAAACTTTAATCTGCCAAATATCTTCCTTTCTGTTCAACGGCCCGTTGCCATTTTTTCTCTGATGACATTATTAATCTACTCTCATTGAGTAATTGGTCTTTACCAGCAGAAAACTCGTTAGTGTGTCGCAAGTGTGATTAAAGGTCATCATTATTATTAAAATTGTTACCATTTAAAATATTTTGTGAAATTCAAAATAAATGAAAATTAGATGGTGCAAGGTCGGGACTGTGTGTATGGAGGAATCGGCAACCCTTCTCAACACAGTTCCAATAATTTCTTACAATGTGCTTAAGATTATGTAAAAAGATAGTGGCGTAACGGGGAATATTAGCCCTCCCTCCCCTGCGAAATCAAGTTTTGGGTCCCAATGATCTTACAATGGATTGTAAAACCATGGCATTTGGGTCTCCTAGAATCCTGGGCCCACCGCAAGGTGGGAGCTGGGGGAGGGGGTACGTTAAGCCACTGGTAAACGAAGCATCAAGTTTGTACCATGATCTTTTTTTAATTAATATTATTGTAGAAGATCCAATTTTCATCCTCATCCTTCAATCAACGGATTATTCTTTATATGGAAGTTTACGAAATTATTTAATTGGTAAAAATTTCTGTAATAATGATGACCTCAAATCGCATTTGGTTGAGTTTTTTGCTGATAAGGACCAGAAACTCTATGAGCTCGGAATCATGAAGTTGCCAGAAAAATGGCAACAGGTAATCGAACTGAATGGATAATATGTGACTAATTAAAGGTTATTTTTAGTACAGGAAAATGTTTTACTAAAAAACTGAAATTAGTTTCTTGCCAACCCAATATTAATATTATCTCCCTTAAAAATGAAGAGAAACTGCAATTCTCCAAACATTTTCTGCAGGGATGTTACTATGTACTATGAAGGGGTCCAAAGGAAGCATCTGCTCCAGGTACTAACAAACAGGATGCACCAAGTACGGTATATAGAATGAACGGAAGTAAAATGATGCAAAAGTAAATGTCAAGTAAAAACTTTCTTCTAGGTATAACGAAGCCTAATTCCGTTTCTAATTGTCCGTAACTAATAACTAATTTTTTTTAAGTCCCTATCTAAAAAAACTTCTTTAATTCGTGGTGAAATTATTGAAATCTATTTATAGCCTTTTCGCTGTCAACAATACATACTCTACAACAAATACCTCCCAATTATTCATATATTCAACATTAAGATAAGTGTTTAATTACTCAATTGATATCCGATTTCGGGGAATTGATTATGCTCGGAGCTGTGATTTTGAAAAAGCTTATAAATGAATAATTTTTTGATATTTAATGCCAGTTGTATTAGAATATACATATAAAATTGATTTGAGAATATTACTACGAGAAAAAAGTACTTAAAGATAATTTTTTGCCAAAGCATGAGAGAAAAGAATGACATATTTTCAAAACATTCACTTTTTATAAAAAGTGCTTCTATAGTAAAAATATTATATTTTGCCTGTATACAGCTATATATATCTTTTTTAAAAATTAACATTATTTTCAGAATCATTATCAATTGAAATAATATTTGGTGTTTGTTAAAATTTTTCTACTTTGATATGATAAAATGTGAATAAATCCACTTCTAAATTATGCATTTCTAAAATTTTTGTTCAACCCCTGTATAGATGTCCTAGCTATAAATAGGCAAAATAATATGATTATAGATGCATTTTTCGTAAAAGTCTTCTGGTTTTTCGTTATTAACATAAATCAATCTGTTTTTAATCGTGAAATTGATTTATTGAAACCAGAAAAATCTATCGAAAAAGATTCAACGTTATATTATCTGAATCCAAAATGGGATGAAAACGGTTCATTTGTTCTGTCTGGAATACTGTAATTCCCTGAATTTTCTCAAAAAGAAAAACATCCTTGGATACTCCCAAATAGAGAGAAATTAGTCAATTTATTAATTCAGTATGCTCATAAAAGGATTTTAAAAGAGAATTTTTTGGAAATATGTCATTTTTTCTTCATTTTGTGCCAAAAAAAAAAAAAAAAAAAAATTGAATTTAAATCTTTTTCTTCTAGCAATATTTCTAAAACACTTCTATATGTATATTCTAACGTAACTGATTCTAAATATCAAAAAATCATTAATTTAAAAGCTTTTTTCAAAATCATACTTCCGAACGTAGACAATTACCTTAAGGCGCATATCACATTCCGCTTCGCTTAAGTTTCAAAAAGTATGAATATAATCTATTCCAGGCCACATATCTCATACTTTTTTCAAGGTAACTACTCAATGAACTGTTCCAATTAGCGAATCACGTTTCTTCCAGCACTGCTTACACGCGTACAATATATTAGCAAGCCCTTTATCTTCTTTATATCATAGGGTGACTGATTTGCGACGAGACGATTTGTTCCACGCTCCCTTTGGACAAACACTTGTTTCGGCACCAGTCCATCCTAAATTTGAAACAATGAGTGTCATCCATGCGTGACAAGCAGACAGTCCTAAGCAACAGACCGATAAAACATTCCTTTTTCACGATGGTTATCAAATCGTTTGCACGGACCGCTCTGCAGAGCAATGAACTAGAAAAACGTTTGCATTCCACTGTAACCTATTGTTGTTTCTCCCCTTGACATTGACCCGGTTATCGTTGTTGGCGGGGGTGACCCAATGCTCGGGGGTACTCCCTCCGTCACGATAATATCGTGTTTGATAGTCGGCGTAAATAACATACAAGAGAATTCCCGTTTTTAGAAAGTCGGTTGTATGATATTTTCACTCAAAAGGAAGTGCAGAGTAATTGCCCTTTGGCCGATTTTGTTTGGAACAGGCTTGGTTTACATTTGTTGATGGGATACTATTCCTATCCAGCTGAGAACCTAATTTTTTTTTAAGATTTGGTCCTATTTTTTTTATTAATAATGGCAGATCTGGGTGCTTTGTTCATTATGACATAATTCACACAGAAACCCAAAGGATGTAAAAAAAAAATCGGAAAAAGTAACTTAACAATAAAAATATTTTATTTGGAATTTATACTTAAAATCATATATGATTTAACTTTCAATTAAGTTTGTTTTATATTAGCTTTATGTTTTGAAAAAAGGTGAAAAAATATCATATATTGGTATTTTCTTCAGGCTTAAAACAACGATTGCATTAAATCTTTTGAATTTTATCAACATTTTTCTATTATTCAATTATTATTTATATTTAAAGAAAAGCGTACAATAAAATAAGTAATACAAATTTTTTTTTGTTTCTACTTAGGTCAACAAAGAAAACTTTTTATTTTAGTTACTTTTTACCAAATAATTGCAATTAATATAAATATGTATATACATATGACAGAATTAGAATATTACGCTGCAATTAATTTTTATTAATTATCATTAAAGTATCGTATTGTCTTTGAAAACAATCGTGTATATAAAATTTCAGTTCAACTGAATGCTTTAAAACGTGAGAAAAGAAAATATTTTAAAGTTTTGACCCAAGTCGCTAAGAATGATGCCAACACGGCTGTATTTGTAATTCTTTACATAATTAGTTTTCATCAATTAATTTTTATTAACTATAATTAAATTACCGTATTGTCATCCAAAATAATCGTGTGTAAAAATTTCAGCTCAATCGGGCACTTTAAAATGTATTTTATTAACGATCGAATATTTGAACAAGATATATACAGGGAGATCGTGAACTAATGGTAGGAATTGAAAAAAGAGCAAAAAATTTTGTGTGATACTTAAATCATTTAATAGTCAATATATCTTTAGAAATATGTAATTTTAATTTCTTTCTCTCATACTTTTTGAAAATGAGATAGTTATATGTGTTCCAGTGTGTTTTATTTACTTGAATTTTCGTACCCATTAAAAAGAGTTAAATAAGTTCGATAGAAATAAAATTACAAAATACTTTTATGTTATAATGCAGAAAATCAAGTTTTTGTTTGTTTTTTAAATCACGAGCTATTAGAATTTTATCTAACCAAAAAAATTTCGATTAACTCTTTTACAAATAGGTTTGTATGCTTTGTAAATATTGCAATTTTCTAGAATTATAAAAATGGAAATATGATGGAATATTAAAATATTATTTTCGTGTGTAACAAAGAAGGAGGAACATTTTTAATATGAGTAAACTAAGCAGGTTCATCTTCGACAGATTCTAACCAATTTTCAACCGAGTGAAATGTGAAACCTGAAATCTATTTTAAAAAAGTTTTGAAACTGATTATAGAGAAGGAGAATCGAAAATTAATTCATTTTAATAAATATTTAATATGATCTTTGAAATTACAAATAGGGGATAGAAAAATCATTAAAGTTTTTCAATTAAATATGAGTATAAATAAATATTCCTCTATATTTCCACTTTCAAAAGCCACTAGACATAGTAAAAGAAAATTTTACATATACTTTTATATTACAATGAGATTAACACAAAAGAAACTTATTTTGGATTGTATTTGATTAATTGTTAAAAAAAACTAATAACAATTCTCTTTCTATTATAGAATTCAATGGATCGATCGACGAGATGGTTTGGCTTGTGCATGATGAGTGTAGTTCTAGTTGGCTCGGTTTTGTCTCAGGAACCTCCTAACAGTAAGTAGAAAAACCTGTTACAGTTTTAAGTTTAAAGTGTTCATCTTATTTTGATTCCTATTACCTAAAGTTTACTTTTAAAACTAAAATGTTTCAACTCTCCCGGATGAAAACTACAGAACTGGTTTTGAGAACTTAATAAGAACATATTTTATTATATTATGTAAAAAGTAATATTGTACTTAGAATATTTTCATGGCGGGTCTTAAAATTTATCCTCCTTGCTCTTTCGAATTGCTATATGACCTAAGCCCACATATTGGTTGTATTGATTGTCATAAGAGCCAGCTGCTCTCATGTCTTGCTACATTTCTTCATTGCTTAAACACACGCGGGTTTATGAACTTGATCTACATGTGTTTCTGTTACACATACTTCAAATTTAAATCAGCAGATAAATTTATAAAGAGTGTTTTTTTTCCAGGTATAGAAGTTTAAGTTGGCATTAATTTCCAAGATGGCGACCGATTTAACAGCTGTCAAGCGATTTATTCTCAGTTTGGTTTGGCAATTCATCAAAACGATCATCAAGCAAGGCGTAGATTCGTCGAATGGGCCCAAAACGAGATTGCCGTTGTTCCCGATTTTCATAAGCGAATTTTGTTTAGCGATGAAGCGCACTTCTGGTTGAATGGCTACGTCAACAAACAAAACTGCCGCATTTGGAGGGAAGCTAATCCACAAGTGTATGTCGGAACACCGTCACATCCAGAAAAACTGACTGTTTGGGGCGCTTTATGGGCTGGTGGAATCATTGGTCCGTACTTCTTCAAAAACGATGAAGGCCACAACGTTACAGTCAATGGTGATCGGTATAGAGCCATGATTACTAACTTTTCATTCCTGAATTGAACAATCATGATGTCCAGGAGCTGGGGTTCCAACAAGACGGCGCAACATGTCACACAGCTCGTGCCACAATCGATTTATTGAAAGACACGTTTGGTGACCGCCTAATTTCACGTTTTGGACCTGTGAATTGGCCTCCAAGATCTTGAGATTTAACACCGCTAGACTATTTTCTGTGGGGCTATGTAAATTCATTGGTCTATGCGGATAAGCCACAAACGCTTGACCATTTGGAAGACAACATTCGCATTGTTATTGCCGATATACGGCCACAAATGTTGGAAAAAGTCATCGAAAATTGGACGTCCAGATTGGACTACATCCGAGCCAGCCGTGGCAGGCCTATGCCAGAAATCATATTTAAAATGTAATGCCACAAGATTATCTTTCGAATAAAAAAAACTTCATGTCAATCGAATAATACATCGTTGTTTTATTGTAATTTAAAGTTCTATACCTCTAAAAAAAACACCCTTTATATTACTATTATCATTCTCTTTTTTACTCGCGCTGAATATGTACGCAAGGAAAAAAAAACAATTCCTATTCAATACTTAGACAAAACACTTGCTCTACTCTTTTAAGGGAATTTGAAGAAACACATCATTTACCAGAATTGATTCTCGTTTTACTTTTTCTTTCAAACAATTCGTTTCCTTGTTTGGTGGCTTTCGCTTGAATGCGAAAATATGCTATTGGTTCGAGATACGGTTACAAAAACTAATCTGCTGGAATCCTCGAAAAGTATCATTATAGACCACGAAGCAGAAAAGAAATGAATCGCCATGCCATTCGTAAATGAGGAATAAAAAAAGAGACGTCTTAAAAGAATTTCCCTTGTTCTTTTTTTTTTTTTAAAAAAATTCATAATTAGACTAGATATTTTATTATTTGTGTTTGGTAACCGTACATTTTTTTATGAAATTAATTCAAAAGAATGAGCCCTTACGTTTCTAAATGGGCTTTTACAGTGTTCATTTTTAAACTTGGCAACAGGATAAAATTTCAAACAGAATGAGTACATAGTATAGAAGCAAGTTGTGTGGGGATTATATTGCATAATATTAAAAACCTTGCATGTTATTTATTGCGCAATTTTCTCAAAGAATAATACGTAATTTCAAATATAAATTGCACATTTTTAAAAATATTTTCAACAAAACAGTTGGTGATATTAGAAATTAAATTTTAGGTAGCATATATATTGCCAGTAGCAATAGAGTAGTATAAAAAATGGTATAAAATAAAACGATAGAAAAGAAATATCCTTTCTCTTCTTTAAATCACACACACACATAGAATGTTCTATAAAAAATAAAGTAATATCATTGTTCTTAAGAATATTACTCACTAATTTTCATTAGCAATTAGTTAAAAGTTTTAATAATTGTTCAGTTTTAGAAATATTTATAAGAATATTAGAAATATTTATAAAATATGAAAATGCATAACCACACAAAATCGAGTATATAGTAACAGTTTAATAATGTAATTTGCTATATATGTGTTACCTTTAAAGTGTGAAATCCGTTATTTTATAGAATAACTAGATATTTCATGAAATAACTAGACAAGTCAAAGTATATAAAATGATTGAATTCTACGATTTAACTAGGTATTCTATAGAATAACGATTGTTAGAACGTTAAAGTTTGAAATACGGCACTCGAAAGTTCTTTGAACCGATTCTAGCTGCTTTTAGTCTGAGATGGCCAAATAAAACAATTGTACTCTAGATCTTAGTTCAGTATACGTCAGCGAGATTTATTTTCCATTGAAGAAGTTCCGAATACAACACAACGCTTCGATCTGTTGTAACATCTCAAAGTTGCGGCACTGGACAAGAATTTAAAAAGTGCTCGTGTACAAAAAATGTGTAATAGTAAAAAGTGTGTTTGTTTAAAAAGTAATATGCAAAGCAATTCAAAGTGTCATCCAATATACCTTGCTCTAATAAATAATGAAGAGTAAAATAAAGGTACAAAATTGAAATTAATATTTTCTTACATTTTTGTTTGAAAAAGTTGACACGTTTTTAAGAAGCAGAGGCGTAGCTACAGCCACATCAGCCATATAAGTGATACGGGGCCTCCAAGCTACCAGGGCCTCAACATGTGTAACTACAGAACCACTAACAAGACTTTCATTTCTATAAAGGGGCTCCGAAGGAATTTTGATACGGGGCTATTAAGAACTAGCTACAGTAGTGTTAAGAAGCAACAGTTTTTCCTCCCATCATGTGTTTTTTCGATAATATTTAAATATATAATTAGTTCTGCAGAGAGCATATTGTTTTGTTTCCCTTTCTGTTAAACTAGTGTTAACAGTATGAGCAATAATAAATTATACCATCTAATTTTCCATATTATTTATCAATTAATCATCCGAAATAATGATGAAATGTCTTTTTCGAGAGATTGTAGCTATATTTATGATCAATTAATTCATAAAATAATTTTGAAATTGTTTATTTTTTACTCTTTAACGGTTTACTATTAGTTATTTCATTGAGTAACACTAAGTAAAGTGTGAAATTTTTCATCTATTATATACTTAAACTGACTTGTCTGTTTATTTCATGAAATACCTAGTTATTCTATGAAATAACTGAATCATACACTTTAACTGCAACATATATATAAATTCAAAAAGGTTCATTAATAGAATTGAAAAGAATAAAAATTCTCAGCAATATCATATTATGACATTGATTACTGAATGAGGCTTTAAAACTCAAAATTGTTGAGTTACAAACAATTTTAATTGTAGAATAATAAAGTAAAACGGTTTCGCAATATTTGAAGAACTCTATCATTTGGGGCCATGCCATTTAATAATGCTCAGTGTTATAAAAGTTTAAAAGAAGCTTACTTGTCTTAGAATATACAAGATATCTTTGGAATAATATCTTTGTATTTATATATATAAAGAAAAGAAATTCACTCATCCCAAGATCTCCGGAACTATTAGACCTCTGCAGACTTGAAATTTGGTAAACATATTTCTTTTGATGAATGAAGATCGCTAAGAACGAGTTTAGCGAAAATCAACTCCCAAGGGGATTTAAAAAGGCGTTGTAGATAAAAATTTCAGTTTTTGAATAACTAGACCAACATACCTGAAGTTACTAATTGATGTGTAGATCCGTTAAAAACAGGTTTGGGGAAATTGATTACTAAGTTAGTTTACGGGAGGGGGGTTACAGAGGTGTTATAGGTAAAAAAAATTCCCTTTTGAAACTATTAAACCTACAGACCTGAAATTTGGCAAGCATGTTTCTTTTGTTGAGTAGAGATCCATTATTTTTTTTATGAACATTAGACCTACGGACTTGAAATTTGATTTGCCTTTGATCCACTGAAAATGGGTTTTGCGGAGATCCACTTTACGGGGAGGGGGTTATGAGAGCGTAAAACATAATTGTGCCTTCGTTTTAGAAATTCACACAAGTCATATCCTAAATTAAGAGAAGAAGGCTATAAGAAAGGGGTTTTCAATACAATCAAGCTCTTAAGGTATCCGACTATGTTCGGAACCGTGATTTTGCAAAAGCGCATAAATGGATAATTTTCATGATATTTAGTGTCACTTAGATTAGAATATATGCATATAATTGTTTTAAGGACATTTTGACAAAAAAATGTATTTAAATATAATATTTTGGCAAAAAATTAACTTGGAATAATATTTTTTCCAAATGCTCTCCTTTTGTGAAAAAGGCTTCTATTATAATAATATTTTGCCTGTATATAGCTTAGACCTCTCTACAGAGGCTCAACTAGAATTTTTGAAATATTTAACTTAGAAGGGGGTTTATTCATATTTTACAACAGAGGGGAGCAATTTTAAGAAAAAAACGCCAATAATTATTTCAATTGGAAGTAACTCTGAAAATAATGTGAATTTTTTAAAATTTCTAGTTGAGTCTCTGGAGAGAGGTCTGAGCGATATACAGGCAAAATACTATTATAATCGAGGCATTTTTCACATAAGGAGAACATTTGGGAAAAAGATTATTCTAAGTTAATTCTTTACCAAAATATATTATATTTAAATAAAAAAAAAATTTCTGTCAAAATGTCCTTAAGACAATTTTATGCATATATTCTAATCTGAGTGACACTAAATATGAAAATTATCCATTTATGCGGTTATTTAAAATCACGGTTCCGAACGTTGTCGGATACCTTAATGATAGGACTAAGATATGAATTATATAAATATTATCTAATCATACAACATACGTATATAAAATATTTATTGAAGCAGAAGGGTAACGGCTAGTTCCGTATAGAAAAGTCAATCGACCGCGGAAAATACTTGAGCACTTAGAAAATTAATATTCAGAATAAAAGAAATATAAAAAAGAAATAAATGTTATCCAAAAAAATGAGATGCACAAATCGCTTCTGTTAGTTGATGTGTATACTTATCTTCCAACTAGATGACCATGAAATCTTGAGAAACTCGCTTGACGGGATTTAAGAACTGCTAGAATGCAAAACGAGATATATAAAAAAAAAGGAATTCCACCCATTCCATTATACCATCATGTCCCGTAAAAACGATTTAGAATATACGAGAGCTTGGAATATACACGGCAAACTGTCGCACATAATTAAACTTACTTTTTCTTCATTTAACCTTTGGGTACTTTCGTAAGAGAAATTTTATGCGTGCAGATATTTTAGATTCATCCTGAAGGTCACAGATTGAGAAAAGAAGATCAAGAGGTGTAAAAGAAAGTTAATGAGATTAATTTTTGTATGACAACCATAAAGGATGGTGTTTTCATTATAGACCTACCTTTATTATAGGAATTCATAATTTTTTTTCGTTTTAGTTTAGAATCTGTTAGCATCTTTGTTTTTAAATTTTAAATTTAAATGATTTTGGTGGATTGAATAAATTTATAGAGTTTGCAATTCTTTTTTAAAGCTTTAGTTTTTAGTTTTTTTTAAAGATAAAGTTTGCAAGCT
Source organism: Trichonephila clavipes (assembly GCA_019973935.1). NCBI lineage: Eukaryota > Metazoa > Arthropoda > Arachnida > Araneae > Nephilidae > Trichonephila > Trichonephila clavipes. Next base: position 260,341 of record BMAU01016339.1, on the reverse strand, counting down.
TTAATAAATGGTATGTAAAACATATTTGAGATATTACAACGGTTCAATATCGATATATATTTGTTCAATATCGATGGATTGATATTTTAATAACGTCGTACTTCAAAGCAACACGAGAACTATTGGGGACGGACACCATATCCTTTGTTTAACGTCGATGAATATTTTGAAGATAATTATTAATAATACCATAACAGAGAGAAGAAGAAAAAAAGGTATGGCCATTAATTAGACCTCTGAACTGAATTTAAATGAGACGAATTTTGATAAAGTCATTGCTTAAGATATTTATTTCATTAAGGATGAAGAACTAAGAAAACAAAATATTCTTGCCTTGGAATGTTCTGATTTGTTGTACATGGTGTTTAAGGGGGAACTGTTTAAAGTGGAATTTATTTTTTTAAATGTATATGCTGTTTATCTAAATTTTTTAAAAAAATGCGTCTCTTACATGGATATTTGAATTGATTCCTGTTCATGCGACAATTTATAAAGCTAAATACACTGCTGGCCAACAAAATTGCAACACCATGAAGGAAATCAAGTACAAAAAAGTTATTTATGGTATGTAAATAGTATGGAATGAGGACAAAAGGATTAAGTTTGCAAGCAATTTGTGGGTTTACAGGTGGACAGTTGCTATCCCTGGCACCTAAAATGGCCTTTATCTGGTTAGGCAGAGAGTCGAACCTGGCTTGGATGACAGAAAGGGTCACCTCATTTTATGCTGCTTCAAGTCTATGCCACATTTTAACATTGCATTAGCTGGAGAGGGATGACAGACTCTCTCTCTCTCTCACACACACAGCAACCCAAGACCAGATGTTTTCAACGGGTGACAGATCTTATAGACCGTGCAGGCCAGGGTAACAATCAAATACCCTGCGTAAACTAAGAGGAAGGTCTGAACACGACGTTCAACATGTGGTCTTGCATTATCTTGTCGGTAGAGGGTGTTCAACAATCCTCGACAGTCAGGAATAATCACTGGAATGTACGGAGTCAAATTACCATTGGTCCGAGCTAGAGATGTGTGTGTCGTTACCCAGTGGTTGCCCAAACCAGGTACCTTATGACAATATCGAATAGAAGCATGAATCGAACGGTCTCCTCGAAACCTTCAGTCACGAATACGACCATCAGTATACTGCATGCAAAACCGGGACTCGTCTTAAAAAGCGACGCTGTGCACCAGAGTCGATGTCTTTCTTTGCTGCATTGATGAGGGAAACCGAAGTAATGCCCACCGTGCTGATAGACCACGCTGCAGCAAACGTTGTCGTACCGTACGAGCAGATACTGGGCATGCTAAAAACATGCCTGACTAATGGTCCGTGATGTGGTTGTACGGTTTTTCATGACCGACCTCATGATATGTCTGTCCTCCCAGGGTCTGCAATGGGTGGGCGTGAAGATCCTGCATGCTATTCGGTATGACCCTCTCTTATCCATTAATTTCTTATTCACAGGACATTAGTTCGATTTCAACCAACGAGATAGGCGATATCACGGAATGATAATCCCCATTATCGATGGGAATGATCCGATCTCTGACATGACAGCTGATGGTAAGCAATTCTTATTATTTGAAGCATATCATGATATTCTGAGCAAACTTCAACCTTACAAAGCGGGTTCCGAAAGAGAAATACCCTACACAATTTTTCTTTTATGCAGTGCTTCAGATGTCGTTTCTCCATCTTGCGTCATCTAAATGCCGTGAAATAGTAATCATTTGCGTATGACAACCTCTTCTTCCTTTCATATATCCTTATGTACTGAGATTTAATTGTCATTATTTTGCGTCAATTTGTAATTCCTATTTTCTTTTTAGGTTTGTAATGTTCACTGAAAATAAGGGCAAAACCAATGCAAATTTATCTGCATGTTAGATTTGTTTTCCTCTTACTCTTTTTCTCCATTAAGGTTGTATTGGAGCAGTAACAATTGGGCATGATGTTGAGCTTGTTGGGGGCATTGTCGAATCATGGATTCGAGCTCTAATGTCAATGAAGGACCGTCGTGTGAAGGGGCTGATGCACGTTAAATCTGTCTAGGATCAAAGTCCTCCTATGGTGGGAAATGGTCACAGTAGCCTAGTGGTCAAGGTAACCGATTCGTAACCAGCGTGTCATGAGTTCGAGCCTGGTACCTCTGAAGACACGCCGGGTAGGAGGATGATACACATTAAATCTATCGAGGTTCAAATGTCCTCTCGTTGGTGGGATGTGGAAGTTAGGAGGGGTGCCAACTCTGATGTCATCCTCGTCACTAGACCATGTTTCAAAATTACGAGGTCCGTCACCAAAAGCCTTCGAGTAGCTAAGTAGTGCGAAGTTATTATTCATTCATTCCTATGGCGTAGAGTGGTAGTTTGGAGAAGTGGTTTCGTCTCAGGTATCATCCTCGTCATTTGACCGTGGTCCGACACCAATAGTCGTCGAGTTGCTTCACAATATAAGGTAAATTAAAATCAAATAAAAGTCAAGTTGAGTTGTGATAAGGTGTCAGCACCTAACCTGAAAGTGTTCGAATCCACACCATGGAGAGGATTCTGAGTCATGACGTACTTCAGCCCCTCTATACGGTGTCATTAGGTTTGGAGCCCGTGATTTTTTTTTGACAGCACAGGTCACAAACTCGTGACTCGGACCACTCTACTACCACGACCACTGCTTACAACGACTGTTTATTTGAAAAGTGATTCAGCCTAATAGTATTTATTTTATCAATAATATAGCAATGCCATTTATCATATATTAACTATTTAAATATATATATATATAATTACAGTTTTTTATTCTTTAAAAACCATGGTGTAGAAAGTATGTATACATTAGTGCTTTGGGAATTTTGTCCACTTTTGATATGCGATTTAATTTTTACCTGGCAAAGAAATCAGTTTTAGGGGACCAGTTAAAATATAAAGGCTTAAAGTCATAGGTTTTCTGTTTTCTCTTTTGGTTTCTTGTTGTTAAATTTAATTGATATACATACACGCATACAACACACACATACATACATATATATATATAATAAGAGACAAATTTGTACTTCCTACAAGGCTAAAAAGAAAAAAATTGGATCTTAAGAAATATAACAAGAAAATAAATGGCGCAAAAGAATATTGTAATAAAATTGGATAAAAACTGACAAAACAGGAAACAGAGGTGTAGAGCTATTAAAATTGAAGATACAAAAGAGTCTTTGGACTAAAATGGAGACCTATTATGCTTTCTAAAGCTGTCGCTGAATTAGGCCAGTGAAATTAGGGTTAAGCAATGCTTTATGGATCCACCTTCCCCGTACAGCAGAAACTTTTGACATAATAGAAAAATATATAACTTGCAACATGTGTGCTGCACAGATTAATATTACAATTTAAACTTCTCTGCGATTATACAACATTTCAAATATCACTTTTCTACAAATTTTAATTAATATTATATAAAATAAGATAAATAACCTTTTTCTAAAATATTATATAAAATAAGATAAATAACCTTTTTCTAGGAACTAAAACATTTGTGTTAAGTATTTAACACACATTTTTATTTTTTCTTCAGCAAAGTGCCAGCAATTCAAAGTCTAAGTTAGATATCCACTCTTGTTAATCTTAACCATTTACTAGAATATCAACTTCGACATACACGATTCATAAATATCATCAAGGCCTTATTTTTGCATCAGTTTTATATCTAGACTGCAAATAATCACATTGTCATTCATACGACCTCTAAGGTAATGAAAATTTCGAAATTCTAAATGCAAATCTTTACTCTTCAACTGAGATATTCGTATACATAAGAAAATAGAATGATTAACTTCATTGAAAACATGCATTTAAATTAATGACATATTTTTTCTATACCTCTTCATGCGCTTATAATTTTTTTTTCAAATTACTTATTGCTAAGGGCAGATAGAACACAGTATGTAATTATATACCTTACCTTCTTTTGATACATAAAAAACTTAATTCTCAAATCTTCTCGTTTCAAATTAATGCGTATTACAGTTGACAGTTTATTAAATGGCTTGGCGCTACTAAGCATATAAATGAAGCACTTTCCCATCGTTTTTCATCCCCAAGCTGCTAATGAACGATATTTTGTCTATTTTTAATTAAGTTCTCACTTTCTCTTTCAATGAAGAATTTTTAAAAAATATTATTGAGATCATTTTTATGAAAATCACATAAGATGACTTCAAAATTTAATCATGGATGCTTTTCACTGTGAAGGACAAAACCATCTTTTTGTTTTTGAACAAAGAAAACACAAATATGAAGGTTTTAAATTTTTGAAATTTCTCTAAAATTAATGTACTTTAGCTAATTCAATTTTAAAATTAAATCATTTCTATTCACAATCAGATTTAAGACTATAGATAATGCTTAGAATTAAACTGAAATTGTAACGACTATATTTGACTTTTTTCTACAAAAATTTTATTTAATGAAAGATCCGTAGCTGTCCCATTAACTTGAGAATAAAGCAAATCTAATAATTTAAACATATGATAAGAGATCAGAAGAAACTGTGTCAAAATATTTTAAAAGAAAATGTAACATATTATTCAGCATTAAATACTAATTCCATATCTTGAATTCTGAACCTTTGAAACTCACTATACATATGTTGTACCACAGTTTTTTTTTCTCATTCACTTCAGTTGTGGTTTAATTTCTCTGTTAAAAAATCCTCTTCTTATTTTCAGAAAAAAGGGTAACGATATGTTTCTCAACCACTTAGTGCAGTGTTTCTCAAACTGTGGGGCGCACCCCCTAGGGGGCGTGATAACCCTACAAAGGGGGCGCGGGCGTATCGGAAAGTCGAAAATAAAAGATTATTTAAAAAATTATTAATTTACTAAAAGGAAACAAAATGTATTCTGACATAATAAAAAAATACACATTTACTCTGATATAGTATACTTATAAATGTGTCAGTACGGCACAATATATTTGATACTAAGTATCAATACTAGGTTAAGAACAAATTTAATAATTACTAGTGATTTTTCAATAGGCTTGTCATACACAAAATTTAATACTTATCTTAATACTTTGTACAGTTTAAAATTAGGATCGTATTGAAGCTTTAGCGTCTCTCTCTCTATCAAAGTGTTATACAATATTACTGCATTCAACACATTGTTATTGTATGGGGAAGGGGGGCGCGATGAAAATTCTGATTGAAAATTGGGTCGCGAATATAGAAAGTTTGAGAAGCACTGAATTAGTGTAAGAGTTGCACCTTAACATTGCTGGTTAGGGTGCAGGTTACTTTATCGTCAAGTTTTAAAGTTTAATATTAATCTCATCCACTGAATCAAATAACTCACCTTTTGTATTGTACGAATTTTTTCAACACAGACTCGAGCTTTTTATATTTTAGTGAAAATAATTCGGTAAACAACCATTTGAATATAATTTCTAACAGATATTATTTAAACCATCTATATGATTTAAATAATTGTTTGTATGTACAAAAGTTAAAAAGCAAAAATCTTGTATTTTTCTAATTTTCAGAGTTTTTAAAACTCGAATTTGATAATACAATAAGTCATCCAAAATTATATATTTTTTAACATTCAAAACACTTTGGATGAAATAATTTAAATTTTCATGACTGAAAATTGAAATCAGCGCGTAATTTTAGTATACTGAGAAAAAATGTGTCTTTTTTTTTCTAATGTGAGAATACTTCACATAAAATAATTCCCATATCTTTTTTTTGTATTTTGATGGACAGTAAATAAATTGGCACTAGTATTATACTTTTTTTACCATTACCTGTTGGTTGATCTTATTGATTATCTTCCATAATCACAAATATGCAGGTCTAAGGCATCTGACGACGCTAATGAAGTCGAAGCAAACCCGTCTTAGTAGAATGTAACGCTTCATATGTCGTTCATGTGTTACGATAATCTGAAAAAGATTTAAACTCATCATTTTCTTTTACTTAATGTAGTACTTTTACTAATTTAATTCATATAATTATTCAGCCTTAAGCAAATATTAATTTGTCGCGAGAGGAATTCAATGAAGCTAAAAGAGAATACTAATTTTAATGTGTCTGGAAAATCTTTTATAACAGCATTTCTCAAACTGTGGGGCGTGCCCCCCTTGGGGGCGTGATAACTCTACAAGGGGGCGAGCCTATTGAAAAGTCGAGAACAAAACATTATTTAAAAAAATATTAATATACTGACAGTAAACAAACAAAATACATTCTGACACAAAAAAATAAAATATACATTTACACTGATATGTTACACTTATAAATATATTGATGCTACACAATGTATTTTATAATTAATTTAACATTACTGAGTTAAAAACAAGTTTATTAATTACCAGTGACCCCATGAGCTTGTCATATATATATATATATAGTTTTAAAAAAATTATAACACTTATCTTGAAAATTTTTTCACGGTTTATAGTTAAACCTTGACTACCGATCACAAAAGTTTCGCGATTCACTTCCAAATGCCACCCGTTTTCTACGTAGGCACGCGTATGTGATGTATTGGGGGAGGAGGAAGGAATAAAGTAGCAAAATTAATCTGGAATAAGTAAATCCTTCGAAAACATTGTCAAGGTCCTTTTATTGCATTCCAAAGTCTTCGGAATAATTTTACAGATAGCAGTGCACAGAAAAGATCGTACTTCGGAAAGACGTATATATACGTTTGGGGAAATAAACACTTTGGCTTAGCGAGACATTTATATACATAGGGGGGTGCTTAAGAGGTAAAAGTCATATCGTAGTTTTAGCGTCAAAGTATACTCGTAGTATTGATTTCAGTATATTGTTAATGTATAAGGGGGCGATGAAAATTATGATTGAATATTGGGTCGCGAGTGTTGCAATTTTGAGGAGCACTGTCTTATAATCCTTCTTTAGTGGCTTGACAGCCCAAGGTGGGTCTTGCTCTTCTCAAGAAGCCTTTTTCAGGTCATTCTTCCTCCTGCTAGTGTTCTCCAATTTGTAATTCTCAAAACTAGTAGATCTTTTTCTAAGCTATCAATCCATCTTAGATTTTGCTTGCCTTTTCTCCGTGTGACAATTGATTTGGCATGGAAGACTTTTGTTAGTGGTGCGATCTTCGTCCATTGTGACAAAGTGGCCTGCCCATTTAATTCGTTGTATTTTGATGAAGTTAACGATGTCAGATTCTTTATATGAGTAATAGAGCTCGAAATTTGATGTTTTTCGCCATATGCCATTTTCCTGAATTCCTCCAAAATTAAATCTTAAAATCTTCCTTTCGTAGGTACTTATCAAGTTCTCGTCTGTTCGAGACATGGACCAAGTTTCACTTCTTCTTACAATAGTATTTCATTTTTCAGCAAACTGAAATTGCTATAGTATTAAAATATTTTTAGCATGAAAGATTAAGAATATATTCTTAAGACCCTTTTTTACTAAACAATTATCGTTTTCTTAAATTAGTGCACAATTTGCAAAATAATAATAATAATAATAATATAGTAATTTAATATTCAAATTCTATTCTATTGATGTTATATTAACCCACGTGGGTTTTTGGGACTTTACCTTGGTTTATCTCCTATGCTATTATGTCGAAAATTTCCGCTGTAGGGGAAGGTTGAGATCTCACAAAACACTATTTAACCCTGTTTCACTGTCCTAAGCCAGTGACAGCTCGGAAAATCATAATAGTTTTTTCCACTCTAGCTAAATTTCTCTTTTTTTGGTTTGTAATGGTTCCATGTGCTTGGTTCTTTCGGTTTGTTCTTAAGACGTTTTAGGATTTATTAGTCTTCTTTTTAATTTATTTACTGATATATATATATATATATATATATGTGTGTGTGTGTATATATATTATACATATAATACCTTTTTTGTGGTATTGTACATACTTATATTATTTTCCCCGATGAAAATAAATAAATATTATTTTTCACAGAATAAAATGATTCACAAATTCTCAGAACATACTTTTTATTATTTTTATTTACTGATCCAACATGGGTTTTCTGCTTTTTAAATAATTTACTATGCGCAAATAAATTAGTTTTTATAAAAGTATTTATAAAACTATTAAAATTTATTCCATTATACTATTCGAGGAACATTATGCAATAGAAGAAAAAAGGATCCACTAACAAGAGAAAGAAACATAAAATGCCATTAGTTGTATTAGACAAGCATTCGGCCTTGTTTAACTCGTATATCTTGTTTGTATCTTATAGCAAAGCTGATTTTCTTTAAAAGCATAAGACATCAAAATAATCTCTTGCCTCGTTTTGAAGATGACCCACATTCAAAGGTGAAAGAGGCAAGACCTCAAATAAAATAATGAAACATCAGTTAACCCCTAGCTATTACTAGTTTGCATTTTCTTCTCGTATCCTTCAGCAGTAAAAGCACAATCTTTCTACTATTGTTGGTAGATGAGTTGTGTATGTAAACAAATCTCTAATGGTAGTCAGTTCTTCCCATCTATTTTGCAGAGAAAGAGCGCTAATAAATGCTAAACACGAAGATGATATTAGTCTTGTCGAAAAATACGTGACTGAGATTTTGGAAAACCCGGTCACTGTGTAAACAGAAGAGGAAGTCAAAGTTTTTAGGGATACCTCACGCAAAAATGTGCTGCAAGAATTTCAAAAATCATGTTTGAGATATGTAGTAACTGTGTATTTCCACCGTAAGTTTAGTGTTTATTGTTTGGCAATGTGGGAAAGCAGAACGCCTTTTTTCCAATAAAATGGAACAGAATGATTTATAAATTTTCGAAGATCCTAAAAAATGAGTGGCCTCAAATTCAGGCTATCGATATCGTTCACGATAAAACTACCATTGCTTTGTAGATTTGTGTAGATCTAGATATTTTCTTCAAATTTTTCAGTATATATATGTTTAAACGAAATTCACGTGATATCTAATACGAATAGCAATAATACGAATTTACTTTAAGGTTTCCGACTATTTGTAACCTTTTTTTTTTTAAAAAAATTGAGATATGGGGATTTTTTTGTGGTTTATAGATTTATTTAGTACATTTTAAGAAAAATATGCTAAAATTAAGAAGAGAAAAAGAAATTATTGCTACTAAAATGGAAAAAAATGGTAAAAATTTGCAAAAAAATACATCAACAGGGTCCATTCTGTACGAAATGTTTATGGACAAACTTTCAATTTTTATGAGTTGCTTTGCTATTCGTTTTTGAAAGATATTTTAATTTTTACAATATCTAGAGAACTTAATCTTAGTTATTTTATAAAATTGCGTAAAAAACAATGATTATATTCACATAAGGGGCTGTAAATTTTGTAATAAAACAGTGATTGATAAATCTGATTGTTAAAACACTTATACTAGTATACAGAGCATACACACAAAAAAATTCAGTTAATTATTTTCAAAACTTTTTGAGCAATCGCTATCCCCGTTTGAGCATTTTCGGAAAAAAACACATTTCGAGTAAAATGTATTTTAAAGTATAACATTTTGCTGAAAAGTAATGACATCAGCTTTTACTAAAACACTTGTATTTTTTGTTCTAGTGAATGAAATATAATAAACTTAGCATTTTTATAAAGCTAATAAGATGGTCTGTAAAATAAAATCATAAATAATTGACAATTTTTGGCAAAATTAACATTTTTAAGGTAATCAGATACCTTAATATTTAACAATAATTTGCATCGATCCATAAAACTGATTTACGTATTAAGTCAACGAGATTTGAAAAAGAATATTTTGAATGAGAGGTATTTTTAAGATATCCGAACACGTTGAGAGTACTTTTTAAAAAATATTGAACCAAAAAACATTATAAAGATTTTTTTAGGGATCAATACCAATAAATATTAATACTTAACCACCGCAATATTTAAAATAAATTAACTAAATTTCACAAAAATCACAATTTTAAGTGAAATTTTAGCAATTGTTTTTCAAAACTTTTTAAAGCAGCTAGAGAAAAAAAAAGAGTAATAAAATTCGATTAAAATAAAAGAATTACTAAAATAAACATAAATCTGGAGAATGTACTAAAGTTGGAACATTTTAATGCTGATCGAATAAATGTTATAAATGCGACAAATTTATCAAGTTCTTATTGAAGATAAGCAATAAAACTCAAAAAACATTCATACAGTAAGAATTATTTTAGTACATTCCCTTGAAAATAACATAAATATTAGGTTTCAAAAGTTTCATAAATACATTCATAATATTTGGAGTTATCGGGCTTGACATGATAAATTCTGAAAAAATTTTAAAATGCCTACTTCTAGTAGATTAAAGACCCACTTCTGGTTTTTCTAGTTTTATGTAATTTATTGTAATTTGCCCTTTACGAAACATAGAAACAAAATGATATGTGTTTTGTAAAGCCAAACAATTTCTCTATATATTCAATAAATTTAAAAAAACCTCCAAAATGTGCGCGTTTTGATCAAAATTGATCATTTCAATGTGTGTTCGGATACCTTAATAGTTGCATTTACTCTCTTTCAATACCTCTTGACTCAAATTTTCAAATTTCTACTTATAGTATTTAAAAAAGTGAAAAATAATCAAACTTTAAAGCAATATACAAGATATTAGCCTTGGAGCATAATAAAATAGAGTGTATAATGTAAAATAAATTTTTTATATTATAAAAATATATCCCATGAAATTTTAAAAATAAATATCCTTGTAATTTCTTAGAAATATTTCGTGAACATCAGTTACTGCTTGATAGTTTAAAAACTTTATACTTAAGAGAAGCGAACAATCAGACCATATCAAACCTGATTTAAATATATTGTATTTGTAAGCAGATTTAAATACTTATTAACACACAAAAAGTTAAGAGCATATTGTAATAACATAAAGTGTTATGTTGATAGTTAAATAAATATAGAACATTTCAAATGAAAAAAGAGTTAAAAAAAAGCCCAAATACACATACTTTTGCTGAAAAGAAGAGAGAGATAGAGCCTCATTTCAAATATTTATTTTTGATCATTCAATAATTTTTGTCAAAACTTCTATCAAATAGTTCAATATTTTGATTAAGGAACCATTAAGTTTTAATGTGATCATGAACAGGGATGTCTTAAGCATGGGCCAACTAGGCCTAGGCTCAAGGCCTTGGGTCACAATGGGGGCCTTGTCTCGTTCTCGACTCAGCATTAATAAGATCACGATTTGAATAATTTCAACGGTCAAATGTTATTTCTCGTTACATTCCTCAAAAAACTGGGAATTTAGGACGACATGTCAACTGGCTACATGTGATGACCTTCGTCCATGTATAGCCTGGGGCCTATCACCATACACCATCGTTATACATTCGGTCAAAAGGCGGAAATCAGTCGAGCCGGTTTGTGCGATTTTAAGTCATGCACATTTGTTTGTTTCGGGTTATTGTTTATACGAGTTTTTACAACATGTTATGTCTACTTTTAAGGGTGATAGGTGAGGCCTACTTTTGTGTAGGGTATATGAGACTACTTTTGCATAGGGGCCCAGGACCTCAAGAAGTTTTAAGATGTCCCTGACCATGAGTTTAAGGTTTGAGAAGGAAGAAATTGGCTTTTCAGGATGCATCATTTTAGTTACAAAATCGAATCGGCAATTTTAAGGTGTAAAAAATAAGATAAATAAGAGTGGATGACAAAAAGGAAGATTTACTTTACAACTTATTGTTTGTTTAAATTTGGATTAGTAAGAATAAATGAAATCAAATTTAATCAAAAGATAAAAAATGGTTCTATTGTAGAAAAGTCTTTTAAGATCTGTATTAACTTATACATGTGAAGCTTGGTCCCCGTTTCGAATAGATGCAAACTTGATAAGTATCTATGAAAGGAAGATTTTAAGATTTATTTTCGGAGACTCAGAAAAATGGAGCGTGGCGAAGAAAATCAAACTTTGAGCTTTAGCACTCATATAAAGAAACCAACATCGTTAACTTCAGCAAAATACAACGATTTAAATGGGCAGGTCACGTTGTAAGAATGGACGAAGACCGCACCGTTAAAAAAGTCTTCAATGCCCAACCAATTAGCTCACGGAGAAAAGGCAGGCAAAATCTTAGATGGATTGATGGCTTTTAAAAAATCTCCCCTAGTTTTGGAAACTAAAAATTGGAGAACTCTAGTAGGAAGACTGGCCTGGAAAAGACTTCTTGAGAAGGCCAAGGCCCCTCTCCCCCCTGGGCTGTCGAGTCACTGAGGAAGTAAGGATGGAGGCTTGCTTGGGAACAAAACACTGGGGTTTCGCCTCAGACTGATAACCTGACAGGATCAGCTGCTCATGCACCCCAGTGCCTACGGTCATGAACACTGAGATGAACTCAGTAGGCCTTGGTCTTCTATTGGTTGTTGCGCAACTTTGTTTAGTTTATTTGCTTATTGTTTTTAAGGAAATTATAGTAGATCCAATGCAATATATCCTGTTAGCATGTTACTCTAATAAGTGAAAATGCAAATTAAAACGATTTCAGCGAACAATATATCTCAGAACAACCTCCATCATTAATCATGGGCATGATAAGAGAAAGGCCTCTCACGTTCACTAATAAACACACTGATTTTATCTTAGCCTTTCGATAGCTATCTCGACTGAAATTGAAAACGAAATTCGATTTGCAGATAATTGAGGACATTGAACATCTTCCATCACTTCTCGAAGCCCTGACCCACAGATGCTCGTCTAAACTTAGAAAAGGAGGTTTCTAGGGTGCTTTATCTGCCTCTGGGATCAAGTGAAAAGCGGATGAGTTTTTATTCTTCTCTTCGTGGAAGAAATTAATGGTCAGTTCACGAATGTTGTAGAAGAGATCTTCATCCGGTTGCCACGATATTTTTGACCAAAATGTAGGATGTTCTATTATTTTGAAATTTAGTTTTAACTTGTCCTCCGTCTTTTAATGAAGTTGCTAAAACTTCCGAAAAATTATAAGTAAATAATGAGATATCTAAATGAAGAACTTATAGTTTAAAAAAATATTTATCACGATAAAAATAAATATATAAATGAGAGAAAAAATAACGGGATTTTTTTTCCTTCTTTATTTCTTTCGATAATTTTTAGGGGCTGCGGTAGCCCAGTGGTCAAGGTATCGGATCACGGCAGGCATGTCATGAGTTCGAGCCCAGTACCACTAAAGACCCGCCTTGTAGGTCAGCGATGCACGTTAAATTTGTCAGTGGTGAGGTGTGGTAGTTAGGAGAGGGGGTGCCAGCTCAGGAGTGTCGTCCACGTCATTTGACCATGGTTCAAAATTACGTGGTCCATCGCTAAAAGCCATCTTGTAGCTGAACAGTGCGACGTTAATATTCACTCCCTCCCCCGGATAATTTTTAATACATAATATAAAAAAGACATATATAGAACTGACAGTAAAAAAATCTCAATCCAATCAACATCAATTGTTCATTCATTAATGAGACGCTTGAAGCATAAAAATGCAAATTTAGGTAGTCATTGTTTTTTTAAATCTATTTTCATTACTAATTTTGTTTCTCCATGGAATGATCATTGAATACATATTTAAAATAATTTTTTATTTCTAATGGGCTGCAGATTGGTGTTTTACCATTGTAGATTTAGTATATTCCCCGGTAGCTAGTGTCTATTTTTAGTGCAGCACCATACAGGTGGATACTAATCGCCACACATAATTTTGACGCCCAGTTTCCTTCCCAGAGGGAGGCACATGAACTCTGACAATACGAAACCGTTCTCAGAATTTTAATTTTGCACAGACCACCCAAGCTTAATAGACGCTTAAGGGATGCTTTACATGCCGCATCGACATGGCCGTTGTCTATTTTCTACATCATGAAAATATCCTTGGGCTGGGGTCGAGTACCCCACCTTAGGTGTTCAAGACCAGTGATGAACCAATTACGCCACCCATATAGACGTATTTAAAATGTAACTCATATTAAAATATATTTTCTTCTAATTGATCAGGAGTGTGAAAAAAATATCAAATTAGTTTGTATTTTGATGTATTTACACAAAAAGTGTAAATAAATAAATACATTAGAAATATGTTATTTTTTAAAAAACTACTACTATACCATGGAATTACATCCTTGCGTTTCGGGTATTTTCTGCTCTTTCAAAACAATTAGATTTCTAATAAGCCTTCAAGGAGTACAATAAATATCCAGAAGTACGTGCTACACAGAATGACTACTTATTAGCCACCACGAGGGGCTATTCGCTTAGCTTCTAATTTATTGGACAACTCACGAGCAGAGTTTTATTTGTGTTCAATTTCACGCCGCGGATCTTACCAATAACGAACTTAATTTTGTTAGTGAAGGAGTGAATATTAACGTTGCACTATTCAGCTAATAGAGGGCTTTTGGCGACGGACCTCGTACTTTTGAACCATGGTTGAGTGACGAGGATGACACTTGAGTTTCCACACCACACCAAACGGCAGGACGTTTGAGTCTTGGCAAATTGGAACTGCCTTCGAACTGGTTAAATGAAAGCCATAATCGTAGACCCTCATTTACACTTCATGGACCCCAATCTTTTTACTTGCTGACGTAGACTTCTTGCAGGTCGTCATAGACCTCTGGGGGTCGATACAGACCACTTTGGGAATCCCTATATCATAACAATAAAAATTTGTTTTTGATATTTTTTATTCGATCTTATAAAAAAGTTTTTTTTTAAATAGTATACCTCTTATGTGCCAAAAGCTGTTTATTTATATTTTTTTTGCAAAAATTCGTGAAACAAAATAGACTATCCGGTGTTTACGCTATTCTTAAAAATAGCATTAAAAGCTGTCAAATGTTAAGTTATGAATATAATTAATGTTTCAGATATAAAAGTGACAGTCGGTAATATTATTTTATTAAGAAGCGAAAGATTTATTTTGCAGTAGACTCATTAATTTAAAACAAGGTGATCTTCAAACTTTTTCAACTCACGGAAACCTTAGACTTTCAGGGTGCTTTCATGGAACCCCATACACATACTTCGAAGAATATATCTCAGAACAATATTTAAAGTAGATCAACATGTTATGGGTATTTTATGTAAAGGCAATTAAAAAAGTATTGCATTTATTATCAAAAAACATTATAATCTAATTTTTTTAATATAGTTTACTCATTAATAATATAATCTGTGATCCAAGTGCCATATATCCATGCATTATATTTAGTAACTGGGATATTCGCTTGCTTTTTTTCACACAAACTGTCGAAGTCTAGGTCTATTGAGATTAAATGCAATCTTATTATATTCTGAGTTTAATTTGTTTTTATATTTTGTTTTTGTAGCCAATTACGTTGAGAAATATATTTCCCTTAAACACAGTGCTCTAAATAGTATTAAAATTTTTATAACTGTGTGAGAAATCCCATGAATTTGCAACCTAAAATTTAGAAGCTGTTCTGGATAATTTTAGATTTTAACATTGAATTTGTTGATATGTTGATAAGTTGTTTCCTCTCCTTCATTATAGGTTTTTTTTCAACAAATGCAAAAAGGCGCATATATTCCCAATCTAGTAGAAAGTATATATATGAAGATAAAGTGTTTTAGTATTCTTTTAATATGTTATAATAAAAGTTTAAAAAGTGTTGTATAATTAAGTTATTATATATAAATAGAATTTTCAGTTTTAATGAATGGGGGTGGGAAGTGAGCTTTAGATACTTGTAACTATACAAACTTCATAGAGAACAGGAATCCCTTTTACATATTTATTTCTTTTAGATTTTTTATTGTGGCTCGTGGAACCCCTGGGCTATGCCTTGTGGAACCCCAGGGTTCCGTAGATCGCAGTTTGAAGACCACTGATTTAAAAGATCACATTGAAGTGCGTGGGCATTAGATGATACACTTAAGGTATCCGACTACGTTCGGATACCTTAAGTGTATACGAGTGCGACTATGTTCGGAACCGTGAATTTGCAAAAGCACATAAATAAATAATTTTCATGATATTTTGTATCACTCAGATTAGAATACATGCGTAAAATTGTTTTAAGGACATTTTGACAAAAAAAAAAAAAGATTATTTAAATACAATATTTTGGCAAAAAATTAACTTAGAATAATCTTTTTTTCAAAATGTTCTCCTTTTGTGAAAAATGCTTCTATAATAATAATATTTTGCCTGTATATAGCTCAGACCTCTTTACAGAGGCTCAACTAGAATTTTTGAAAAATTCACGTTATTTTCCGAGTTACCACCAATTGAAATAATTATTGGCGTTTTTTTTCCTAAAATTGCTCCCCTCTGTTGTCGTAAAATATGAATAAACCCACTTCTAAATAATTTATTTCAAAAATTCTAGTTGAGCCTCTGTAGAGAGTTCTAAGCTATATACAGGTAAAATATTATTATAATGGAAGCATTTTTCACAAAAGGAGAACATTTTGAAAAAAGAAAAGATTATTCTAAGTTAATTTTTTGGCAAAATATTATATTTAAGTAATTTTTCTTGTCAAAATGTCCTTAAAACAATTTTATACATATATTCTAATCAAAGTGACACTAAATATAAAAATTATCTATTTATGCCCTTTTGCAAATTCATGGTTCCGAACGTAGTCCGATATCTTAAAGAACCAAAAGTGGGGAGTAGGTGCCCCCTTCCCTCTTTCTAAGGAAAATGTTCCCCATCTCACACGTATATGCACAATTACCTTTAAAATTGTCAGAGGCTATTGCTTTTGTGCTTCTTTCATGATAGGAATATTTTTAAGTATTTTGCAAATGCATAATGAAAAAAAAATTCTTTTTAAGTTTCAGTTTCTTTTATTTATGTTAATTCCTAGTAATTTAATATGACGCAATACTATATATATATTTTGGAAAAAAAAAGAGTTCAATTTCAAAAATAAATAAAACGCAATATGGCCTTATTTCAGTTGAATATGTCATTAACTAGTATACTTACAGTTAGTTTTCTAAGGTTCCTCACCTTTGCTCTACATGCTTTCACGAGATTTCAAAGCTGTATGTTTTTCTTACATTAATAATGTCACGCTAAAAAAATAATCTAAAATATATATTCTAAGTAAAATAATCCACTGAAATTCATTTTCTTTCGCTATGAATTCGAAAAGAAAAGTTAATGTTATCTTACGTTGTAGTTATTATCTATCAATATCAAACACCTGTCTCGATTAAACCTTCACACGAACGAAAAAAAATATTTAAGCTTTTTTTTTCAGAATGAACAGCTATTTTTTTTTTTTTTTTTTTTTAAAAAAGGATATAATTTCGAACAATTCTAAACATAGAACTCTTGCCTGAAGAAAGTATAATCCTCCTTTCTCTCTCCTTCATGTCCTTGACCCTGGGGAGTGGTCCTTCTGTCGAGATTAAAAGGGTGACGGCTGTAAAGGAAGAAATAGAACGTTGACCTACAGAGAACAGAAAAAAAGAACTAATTTGCACGCTCTCAGCACCTGCACCGATTTCTTCATTAACGACCATTTTTGTAGGGACGAGATTAAGTATCAGATTGAATTCAAAAACATTGCTTATGAAAGCTTGTAGCATTTTCTGTAATAGGTATAAATTAGAATACTATAGATCTGAATGTGTGTGTGTGTTGTGTTTGCCTTTATCAAACACAACACAGACAGTAGAATACTTTTGAAATGATGCTATTGTTTTGTATTATTTTCATTTCATGACGTTCCAAATAATTATTTGGATAAATAAGGCAATATTTTACAGCGTTTGTTCTATGTTTCATTGTCTTACAGTTCTAATTTGTTGCCTTTGTTACTTAAACGCATCACTTTTTGTGTTGTAAACATACTGTCAAGTCTTGTTCTAGAAATATGTTAAATACGTATTTATATCTCTGTTGAACGTAAGTATAAGCTTACAGCGAGATAGTGCATTCAAAGGTATTTGATGAATGATGTGACTATTGTTCAGAATTAGAGTTATTATAGATCCAATACTTATCAGAAACATGATGATATTAAAGCAATAAATTATATTTATGAATGATATAATAAACAATTGATCTGTATGTCGGTAATAACAATGTTCATATACCTACTGTTCTTGGCACTACAAAGAATATTTTAAGGTGAGGATAAGTCAAACAAATCAGGTGAAATGAATGTTTCCTGTTAAGTATTTAGATTAGTTAGAGTATAATAGTTATAAGAAGTAAAAATGCAGAATATTTACTCATTTAGATGGGAAACAAAATCTCTGAAGTTTTTGTTAAAAGAATTTTATTATGTTTCTTTCATTGCATTTTTAATATTGAGATTATTTTGTATAAAGGAGTGCAATTTTATTCGATATTTATTTTTCGGATACTGCATAATATAATGGAAGTCACCATGCAAATAGTGATTACTTTAATAAAATGAATTTTTTTTCTTGACAAAAAAGTAAAAATCCTTAAATACGTATGACTGAGTGAAAAATTTACTGCTTAACAATAATTTGGCTGCTAAAATGTAAAAAAAATGACATATTTTTAAATTTTACTAAAGTAATTTTAAGATTTTACAAAAGTTTGCGTATAAAATAAATCATCTTAATAATTGTTCTGTAAATTAGTATAATCATTATTCTTTTTTTAAGTAACGTTTTTCAGCTATTTTTCTTACTTATCTTCCTATTATTTACTATACATAAGCGCATTTAATGAATTTGATTATTTTTAAGTATTCAGAATATCAATGGTAAAGGAAGATTTTTACCGGAATTCCACAAAAAAATTCTTGCTAAAACTTTTAATTTTTTAAAATTCAAACCACATTTTATTAAAACCAAAAATAACTATAGGAAATTATACTCTTTATGGGTGTGATATTTGCTGAACATTATGTTTAATGACCATTATTTCTATTTTTTTATTAAAGGAGTTATTTGCACACAAGTATAGGCTTATAAAATACATTTGTCTAAAATAAAAAGCTATTTTCGAGACGAAGAGCTTACAAATATTTAATACGCGTACGAAGACTTTATACATATTAAATATATTTATTAATATACATACTGAACTGAACCCAAGGCCTACTGTGCCTAACTTGGTTTACGCAACCTTAAGCGTTGGAGTGCATGCGCAGATGTTTCTGTCAAGTGGTCAGTCTGACGCGAGACCCCGGTGTTCAGTTTCCAAGCAAGCTTGGTACTCATTTATCGACCCACTGAAGTGATGAAAGGCCGAGTCGACCTTACCCAACCCGGGACTTGAACCCCGGACCTGTGGCGGGGAAGCACGATACACTATCACTCTGCCACTGGACTTCCATTAATATGGATATCTGAAGCTTGTTCTTATTGATTTCAAGAGGATGAGACCCCTTTTTTTAATAGTATTGTACATTAACTCGAATTCACCTATCGTTATGTTTTTGAAAGCATGAATATAGTTATTTTTTAGACAGATAAGTTTTAAAAAAAAGCAGTATTAATTTTACTATTGACACATCATAATTATAGATGAAATTAATGTCAGACAGCATTTTTATTAAGTATGGAAAGTGGAAAACTGAATTATTTTCTACCACATGTCTCAAACTATCCATTTTTTTATAATAGCGATCCATTATATATATATATATATATTCATGCTGATTTCATTTCATCGATGATTTATAATACATGAGATGGAAAAAACAAGACCTTGTCCTTTCCAAGCCAATTTTAATATACGTTCTGTCATATCTAATATATATAATTTATCAAAATCTTTATATGAACTAAAGGGTGTTCTTTTAGAGGTATAGAACTTTAAATTGCAATAAAACAACGATGTATTATTCGATTGACATGTTTTTTTTATTCGAAAGATAATCTTGTGACATTACATTTTAAATATGATCAAGCAAGGCGTAGATTCGTCGAATGGGCCCAAAACGAGATTCCGTTGTTCCCGATTTTCATAAGCGAATTTTGTTTAGCGATGAAGCGCACTTCTGGTTGAATGGCTACGTCAACAAACAAACCTGTCGCATTTGGAGGGAAGCTAATCCACAAGTGTATGTCGAAACACCGTTACATCCAGAAAAACTGACTGTTTGGTGCGCTTTATGGGCTGGTGGAATCATTGGTCCGTACTTCTTCAAAAACGATGAAGGCCACAACGTTACAGTCAATGGTGATCGGTATAGAGCCATGATTACTAACTTTTTCATTCCTGAATTGAGCAATCATGATGTCCAGGAGCTGTGGTTCCAACAAGACGGTGCAACATGTCACACAGCTCGTGTTACAATCGATTTATTGAAAGACACGTTTGGTGACCGCCTAATTTCACGTTTTGGACCTGTGAATTGGCCTCCAAGATATTGTGATTTAACACCGCTAGACTATTTTCTGTGGGGCTGTGTAAAGTCATTGGTCTATGCGGATAAGCCACAAACGCTTGACCATTTGGAAGACAACATTCGCATTGTTATTGCCGATATACGGCCACAAATGTTGGAAAAAGTCATCGAAAATTGGACGTCCAGATTGGACTACATCCGAGCCAACCGTGGCAGTCCTATGCCAGAAATCATATTTAAAATGTAAGGCCACATGATTATCTTTCGAATAAAAAAACATTCATGTCAATCGAATAATACATCGTTGTTTTATTGCAATTTAAAGTTCTATACCTCTAAAAAAACACCCTTTATAATCCTTCAAAAGGAAAAAAAATCCAATTTCTTTTAAAAATTCAAAACATTGCAAGCATTATAAAAACACATTCAACAATACCTACAACCAGTGCAAAATAAAAAAAAAATTGATGAGAAAATGAGACCAAATATAGCGAAAGTAGAGCCAAGGCAACATCCTCCAGGTATCATAAAATGTCAATGACTTTGATCGATTGAAAAATATCATTTCGAACAAGCAATAAATAAAAAAAAGCACCTGCAGCTTAATCTTGCTGCTGGTGTGTAAGTACGCAAAACTCTCACTCCGAAGATAGAAAGGGCTGAAGCGAGTAATCCGAATCTATCGATGATGTTGAAATCAATATCGATGACACACTTAAGTACGGTTTGCCTCAGGACACTAAGTGAGAAGCATTCAAATGACTCTGAGTATGCTCTGGAGCGAAATTATAAGACTATACCACTCATTTTTCTGCAATTATAGCGATAAAAATCTAGTAGGACGAAAGTGATGCGTGAAATATGGTGAAAACCTATAACTAATAGAAAGTAAAGGAAAGTTTGATAGAGAAATTTATTCATCCGTGTGTGGAATACGAGATTGGTGAATAATTCGGAAAATTGAAGTAGCAAAATATTAGTTACATTTGATCGATGATGAATCTTACTGAATTTTTTGGAAATTTTGGGCTTAGATTTGGCCAGTAGGCTAGCGTCCACCATCCATTTTGTTTAGTACTTATGATCACGAGCCCTAGTGCCACTGAAGACACGCCGTGTAGAATTTTTTTTACTTAAAGTGTTCCAAAACAGAAACATTTTTTATTGCATACAGCTAAGCATAATGCTTAATGGAAGGCGAAAACGGAAGAATTTTACTTTAGTTTTCAATTTTAAAGTTTTCACTCAAATTTTATTTTACAATTGTGGAACACAAAACACATGAATAATGATTCATATATCTTAAAAGAATTTCTTTCATACTTGTAAAAAAAAATTCATGTTTGCACCGCTTTTTCAAACGATTGAGGATTTTGTGTGCGTCCGCAAATATACGCACATACAATCTGAATCATGATGTAATACTAGGTCTTACATTGCAATAGAGACAAATATAATATCGGCTTTTGGATTTCTTCTAAAGCAACAAATTGCACATTACCATGCCAATCCTTGTTCTTTATCGAATATTTTCAAGAATCTAAATTCCTGCCTTCAATGAAAAATCCCCGCCTTTTCATCACAATGAAAATGCCGGATGAGATGTATTTCAGTACTATGGACAAACTGCTGCATCTTTCAAAAACACTAGCACTTTTAATCTTACTATAAAAATGAAAAATATGCGCTATTTAAAGATGCAAAGAAGAAAATATCAGCGCCCGTACGGTGTACGGGCAAAGCGGCTGTGAGCAGTTTTCGGTAACACGTACGGTGTACGGGGAAACCAATTAAGGCGGTAAATCTGTCGAACTAAAAATTCTCTGGTTGTTGAGGTAAAGTTGTTTGGATAGGGGTTATCAGTTCAAGTATCTTTCTCATCACTTGACCATGGTTCAAAATGACGGGGTCCTCCGCGAATAGCTCTCCTGTTACTTCATAATGCAACGTTAATAAAACCTCACTCATTCACCGTTCATTTTGAATTTGTGAGTATAATGTTAGTATACTGCAGGAATTCTACTTTTTTCTTCAAGCCTACATCGATTTGAGTGAAATAATGTGGATCCGAAAGAGCTAAAAAATGAGGAAAGTTTATGTAGAATTACACACACACATTTCCCCCTTCAATTTCATACAATATTTTTACATCTATTTTAATCCTTTCATGGGTGTTGGGTAGATTATTTCCCATCTACATGATCTAACAAAATATAGCTGTGAGAAGAGCAAAACCCATTATAATATATTGACTCTACAATTATAGCGATGGGAAGACTAATTCATGTTTCAGTTTTCAAACAGACAAAAAAATTGTACTAAAGAAGAAGTACTTCGTCCAAAAGCTGTCGCTGTATATAACGATGTCATGGGAGGGGTTGATTGCTTCGATTATAGAAAAGAAAGATACCAAATAAGAAGACATATAAAATGGTGGTATCGTATCTTTTATTTTCTTATTGACCTTCCCATCATAAACAGTTTCATACTGTGTCGAGTGAACAAAAGAAACGGAAGTTAAGACCAGCTAACATTCCGTATAGCATTAACTCGTCAACTAATAGACGGATATTTCTCAGGAAAGAACGCCCTGCTAGCTTCCAAGTAAAGAAGTGTGTAGTTCCGGATGATGTGCGCTTAGCCAGTGTGGGAAATCATATGCAAAAGACGGTCTCCATCATTTCTATTTGAATCAATATTTCCCCCCTTACATGAATATGTTTCACACTATATTATAACGTTCAAGATCATTTTATTCCTGAATAATTAATTTATTGTTGCTACAAGTTCTGTCAATATTCAAGGGTATAAATGGCCGTAGTAGCCAAGTTGTTATAGACATGTCCCACAGCCATTTCAGTCCAACCACATGTTAGAGTCCTTATTCTATCCTGTTGATTGTACTAATGTATTAAATCTGTCGGGGCTCAAAGTCCTTACGTTGGCGTGCCGTAAATGTGGAGAGAGGGATACCAACTGGACTAATGACCTCATCTTCTAAATGTGATGAAAAATTACGAGATGTATGGATGTCGTGCACGGTTCGCAGACTTTTATATCTGTCAGAATAAACACTCAGGAGCGTTTAGCAAGTACAAAGTTTCTCATGAACTGCCTACTTTTCATAACTCTAGCTTTAAGTCCATTTGTGACGTATAAGTATTAAAAAGGATTATTAGAACTGTTAAAAAGAATGCTTTATATATTTATTTTTAGAAAATGTTATTTTTATATAGTTCAGCGTATATTTCAAAAGTTTTTATTTTAGTAGATCGAAATCTAAAATGTTTCAGCTTTACAAAATACGGAAATCCCCACTGATCCCTTTTCATAGCAGCAAATATTTGATTTATATCTTATACCTTCCTGTAAAGGGGCATTGATGTGCTTACACATATGATGTTTCCGCATTTAAAAAGTCTTGCTTGTCAAATTTGATAAATCACTGTTCTTAATGTAAATTAACTTGTATCTGGTATTCGATAATCTCATTGTCTTTTTTGGAAATAAATCGTAAATTTAAATCGCGAATAATTACTTTCCTTTACTTACAAGGATGAAATAAGATTAATACTCTTAATTCCTTTAGATCCCTTTCACTGATCAAAGTATGTATCATTTCAGAAGATTAACAAAAAGGATTTATCGAGAACAAGTAAAATAGAATTAAAATGACAATCGAATTTTTGTGTACATGTTAAGCAAAGAACGAACAACGGATAATCTATTTTGAGAAATGAACTATTATCACAATTAAAACAGGATTGATACAGTGTGACAAAAATAAACCATATAAAATGTACATTAAGGATTTTTTTAAATTTTCTAACTCAAAATGTTATACAAATATTAAAAATTGATCAGAAGAGGCTTTTTTAAAAAAAAATACTTCAGATTAAATATCTATCAAACATCCATTCAACTCATCTAAAGCCAATTAAAATATGCAGAATATTAATTTCAAATAAATTAAAAAATTAGTGTATACACTTACATTCTAACATTCTTACCTTCGATGCTCATTGCCCACGTGTAAAATGCTTTACGTTTCTAACAGAATTCTTGAAGATATAATGGATATTTATGGGGGGATGTGGTACCGACAATGACTAAACATGTAATTCTAAAGAAACTTCTTGAAAATTTTCATCTGTATAAATATAACACTATCTTTAAGATCCAGTTAAATTTATCATGCAGTCTTAGGCTCTTGTTTACCAGTAATGAGGATTACTTATATATTCAAATGCACGAATCTAAGGGTGTTGTCGTATCTTAAGATATTAAAGTTCCAAGTGGCTTAGAAAAGTCAAATGATTTATCGTAATGGCACTCCTATCATATTATTTCCTATTGGAAAGCAAACAATTTGAATTGCATACCTGTATATTAAAAATACTTTTGAACTAAACAGCAAATTGTTAATTGATGGTTGCCTTCCTTTCAGATGACTTGGACAAGGGCCAAAGTAGGGAGCCAAAATTGGTGTGCTACTATTCCAATTGGGCTGTGTACCGTCCTGGATTGGCCAAATTCACACCGGAAAACATCAATCCTTACCTCTGTACTCACATCATTTACGCTTTTGCCTCTCTTTCAGAAGAGTTTGAGATTCAGCCGTTTGATCCCTACAATGATATGGAACAAGGTAAAGATTTGGTATATTTATTTGATATAAAAAACTCATTAAAAATACTGTCTACGTCAGACTCTGAGATGTAAAATACAGAATATATATACTGATACACAGTGGCGCACACATGCGGGGTGTCCGAGGGGTCCGGACACCCCCCCCATAGCCCTTGATTATTTTTTCGATTGTTTATAATCCAATGTGTATATTACGTAAAATTTAATTCTGTATTTGTTATTAATAATTAATTTTAATAATTAATGTTAATTATTTATTCAGTAGTTAATTTTGTATTGTTTTTGTTTCCGAAAATCGACAAAATCAAAACAATATGTTGGGCGGCGTATTGGAGTATGATACTAAAATGGTGTACTTTTGACCCTGGACACCCCCCTTGAAAAATTTTTGTGTGCACTACTGCTGATACACTATGATTATCTAACCTGGAAAAATATCATGCAATAAACTAATAAGGGTTAAGAACGTGATGAGTTAATCCCAGTTCCGCGTAAGCAAAATGATGGACGGCGAACTAGGATGTCAAGTTAAACAATCTAACAAAGTGCTAAATTTCCCCCTTATTTGTTAATATTACTGGACCAAAATAAAATCCAGAAGGGAAAGTAGAGTGGAAATAATGTAATTTTTTTATATAAGTTTAAAAAGTACTAAAATTTATTTGCAATATATAACTCAAAGCAACGAATTCTAGAAATATCTCTAACAAATAATCTATATTACTTTTTCTCCTCTGTGTATCCATTATGAATTCAAATCACAGTACAGCATAATCAATATAAAATAATTCAGTTGTAATTTTATATTCCTAATAAACGTGTTTGCGGAATCTTAAAACTATGTGACAGCATAAAATAAACTCATTTTGAAAAATAATGGTTTTATTGCCAAGAGTGTGATTGATAAAATTATTTTTAAATATAAACCAACAATAATATCATGTACGATAGTTTTGCTCATTTGTTGTGTTCAACTAAAGATTTCTTATATCAAAGTATTAATTTGGTCTACGTTCACAAAGTATTAAAATCTAACGTAGCAATCAAACTGAGCTTTTTTTATTTGTTTCCTAGATATATCTGTGTCATTTGTCATGTCCTACATACTGTACTTTTCTTTGAAGATAAAAGTAATTATTGCCATTAAATCTGATTCAACAGATTTCACTAGGAGAACCTCAGAGAGGGAAGACAGTTCATAGTACCTAATTCACCAAAAATCATCAGTTCTATAAATCCAAGATCAAAGCTGGGCAGCCTAATTTTTCTCAGAAATTTAAACATGATGTTGTTTTAATCATTATGTAAACATTTTTCATTCAGGCAACTACAGGAGCTTCGTCAGCTTGAAAGCCTACAATCCCAACCTGAAGACCATGATCGCAGTGGGAGGCTGGAATGAAGGTTCTAAAAGATTCTCCAAACTTGTGGAATCCCCAGACAATAGACGTACCTTCATTCTAAGTGTCATGGCTTTCCTCAGAGAATACGGATTCGATGGAATCGACCTCGACTGGGAGTATCCAGCCTTCAGAGAAGGGGGCAACCACACCACCGACAAGAGGGGATACGCCCTGCTCGTCAAGGTAAGAGCACCACCCGGATGAATCACGGACATTGCTCTATTATGGAAGTTGTGATTACTTTTTAAATATTCTCTTTCATTTGATCATTTAATTTACATCACTCTCCAGCTATCTGTATTGATCCATAGAGGAATCTTTATAATATATATATATATATATATATATATATATATATATATATATATATATATAATTATGAATAATATTATGATACATAGAATAATAAGACACTAGGATTAGTTGATTCTGAAAAATATTATGATATTCAGAATTAACTAATTTGTGTGCAGTACAAATAGATCTTTCTAATTCTAGTTTTGAATTAGTGTATAGAATTAATTAAAAAAAACCATTTAAAAGAACAAATTGTTTAAAAAATAATAATCTGTATTTGATAATTTTTTGTAAAGATTGTAGCTTAATTACCAGTGAAGAACATTATATTACTTTTATATAGGACTTCTATAACTGATACATAAAACAGATTTTATAAAAAATATTTTTAATGATTTTTTCCCCAATTTCTTAAGATATACAGCTTACAAGTTATTTAATAATTCATAAATTATCAAAAAAAAATTCCTGATAGTAAATTTTTTAAAATTTATTCTAGGAACTGCGACAAGCAATTGATGATGAAAAATTTCCTCCTGAAAAAGAGCGATTGATTTTGTCTGTCGCTGTCCCAGCAACTAAAGAGTACATTGATCAAGGTTTTGACGTTCCTGAAATATCCAAGTACTTACACTTTTTATCACTGTTCTATAATTTATGCGAAAATATTAAGCTACATCTCAGAAATAGTAGTATAATAACTTTAAAAAATATTTGCTTTAATATCAGGTAACTAAAAAAGTTATGCCATTTTAGAACTGAGAAACAAAACCCTTGTAGAGTATATTTTCTCTTGTGTATATAAACTAATTATATTTATCAAAATATCCTCATTCGCACTAAGCAACCCT
This sequence comes from Trichonephila clavipes, assembly GCA_019973935.1. Taxonomy (NCBI): domain Eukaryota; kingdom Metazoa; phylum Arthropoda; class Arachnida; order Araneae; family Nephilidae; genus Trichonephila; species Trichonephila clavipes. The sequence continues at coordinate 232,860 of BMAU01016339.1, read as the reverse complement.
GTCGCAACTCCGAGGTTACAAGTGTAATTTGGGTCATTGTGGAAGCAGGCATTATTATAAAAATAAATGCTTTTATTTCAGATTAATCAATTTATGATTAATTGAAGTTTAATAACCACGAAGACAATCATAACCAATTTCCTAATCTAAGCTCATAAGATTAATAAATGTGCGCTTATCTCTTGATCTGCTTCTGGATCACTTGTCAGTTCTTTCCTAAACTGCTACAGTGTCCTTTTCGAATCAGCTTCTCTATTATTTCCACGTCTCCGAATTTATAGCTCGAATGACACTTGAAGATGAGCTACGATTAACGACTATCTACACACGATTCATGATTCACAATCCATGATTAACGATTAACTTTAACACACCCTTTGCTAGGGTTTAAATAGCATTTACATTAGCATAAAATCAAGTCACCTTTACGAAAGGCAGTTTTAAACTCAAACCACACTTAAAGAATAATGGTTAGTAGAAGGACTGTGGATAGAACCTATCAAAAACCTTTCTGAACGAGAAGTTAATTAAAAACATTTTTATAAAATTGCTGTTTTTTTACTCCAAAAGAAGGCGACATCTTTCTTTTCAATTCTTCTTCATTTTTTAACATTTTAAAGATAAAAATATAGAATAATCTAAGGGAGATTTGTCTGATGAATAACGTCTCTATTGCGATGTGTGGTCATATGTAACCCATTTACTCAATTTTCCCTTTCCCATTTTGCGCAAATGTTTCCGCAATGTTTTATCCCTTACTTTGAAGACTTCTGTAAACTATTGACACTTTAAACTGAAATTGGTTTCAATCAGTATCCCCAGTTCTTTTTGACATTTAGATTTCATAGTCCGCCTAATTTGATGTCTTTCAGAGATTCAACCCCGGCAAAAAATTTTTTAAATAAACTCTGTGCCGTTCTTAATGTAACCGTTTTCCCTCAAACACAGTATGAATGTTTTTTGCACACACACAGCTTCTGCAGAGGTAGTTCCAACTTTATAATCGTAACATTACCACGCAGTACTGTACTATATTTCACAAAGGATGATAATATAACGGCTAAACAAATTTTAAAATTTTGTACTATAATAAGGGTAAACTTTTTTTTAAAAAAATATTATAAGTTATAAAAATGGCCAACTTTTTTTTGTTTACATTTGATGTATCATGAAGATGTACATATATACCCACAGAAAACCGTTACAGAAGTACAAATGCAAATAACAGAAGTACGCAACTAAAATCAGCGTAAACTGATGGTGGGCAGCTCCTGTATAAGACAGTATGTGTCTGGCAAAGCATTTAGATTAATTCCTATTTCCACGATGGCAAATTATCACACCCCTGATAGCTTTTGAGATGATCTAACTGGTGAAAGATACGTAAGCAACCTTCGAATCATCTATACCAGTGCTCCTCAACCTTTTTATCGCCACGGACCGATCAACGTTTGATAAGGAATCAATGTCCCCTCCCCTTCAGGGAGGGGACATTGATTCCTTATACTTAAGATTATTTTGATTCAATATTTATATTTTAAGTGTAGTTAAATAGGCCTTCAGAATAACATGCAATTATACCAAAAAAAAATGAATATGAAGTATTTTAAAAAAACCGAGAGAAATACACCACAGTAAATAAAATAAAAATAATTTAATGTTCCTTGTGCGGCTTAGTACTATTTGATCTTCGAACCGGTACAGGTCCACGGCCCGGGGTTGTGAACCACTGATCTATACTATTCAGGTCCATAGTACATTTTATCGAATTTGAACGATTTTTGAGAAGAACTTGGCGACTTTTTTGAAAGAAAGATCCTGCGAACCATATTTGGTGCTGTTCTCGATAATAACAGTTGGAAAAAAGATATAATTTTGAAATATATATGATTTTTAATAGTGTGGGATATTATTAAGTCCACAAAACTAAGTAGAATGAGATGGGCAGGACATATAGTAAGAATGAACTCAGAACGAACAGCAGTGAAAATTTTTAATGCAACTCCAATAAAAGACCAAAGGGAAAGCCCAAAAGTAGATATGCTGTGTGGAGGAGGACTTTGCCATTCTAAAAGTGGAGAGCTGGAGATTTATTGCTGGGAGAAGGGCAGAATGGAGAAAACCTTCTGAGGAAGGCTCAGGCCCACAAAGGTCTGTCACGATAAATGCGATGACGATAAATGCGTTGCCCCACATGCCGAGAATTACTACCGAGTCACTTTAGAAACATTTTACTGACTTTAAACACTTCTATTGACCACGATTCTGTTGTATCATGGGATCCAGTTCTGATACCACCGTGTAGAGAAACAGATTCGCGTTAAATCGATGGAGGTTCAAACTACTTATTTTGGAGAGGTATTGAAGTTTGTAAGGAGGCAGGTGTAAGATCCGGTCATCCTCATCCCTTTGATGGTCTTTTAGAATTAGGAATTCTGTCGCCAGAGTAATCTTCAAGTTGATTCAAAATGCGACGTTAGTAACAATCAATAATTCTCTACTGTTTGATTCTCGCCTCCCAATTCAGCAGAGAACTACGATTCATTTGTTGAGAAACACTTATAAAAGAAGTTCTTGTAGATTACAGAATTTATAAAATTAGAACTCAATAAGCATAAAAAGAGAATGAACGAAATCTTATATTATTTCTTTTATTTGCTTAAGTAATGGTTATTTAAAAGTGTTTCTTAGAAATAGATTCTTTATGAGCAACCTTGTAGAGTATTCATATTATTTTAAAATGTATAATATATATAATGGACATTGTATTGTATGAACAGAAATGCTCATTTCTTGAACCTGTTGACGTATGACTACCATTCCGCTTATGAACCAGAAACTCATCATCATGCTCCATTGTATCCTCCCGAGGGACTCAACCCACTGGATGATCGTAACCGATTGAACGTGGTAAGTACACGTGTAATGACCTTGATCAAGTTATTAAAGTTAATTGGGAATTTTTCTCATTTTCAATGTACCTAAATGGCTTGTTATTATTTTACAATTACAATAATAACAATTTAATGATCAAACACTTATCTTGTTAGTAACAATGGTGAGGGAAAATTAAATAATTTGGTATTTCATAATAGAGTAAATCTTCAATTTCCAAAGTTTGCTTATTAAGACTACAACAAAAATTAATTTTCATTTCAAACTATATTTCTTGATTTTTCATAATTAATTTTATACTATAAATAATTCTCTCACGATTAGTATTCGTTTAAAAATAATCATTGAATTTATGTAAATTTTGTCAAAGTAAAGTAGAAATTTTTTAGAATTCATAATTATTTTAAAAAAATGTACTTGCATTTTTAATAAACTACATAAAATATTCAATAAAAACCAACTTGTTTTTTAAAAATATTTCAATTCAGAGACACACACAGAAACTATCCCTCAAAAATCCAAAGTTTGAAATGTTTATATACCCGTGTACTTAATTTTAAATTACTTAAAAATGAAAATAATTAGATACCTTATGAACATAGAGAAATAATTATTTTAAGCCATGAAAAAAATCGAATTGCTAATTATATTTCCTTTACCAGGCATGGACCGTGGAATATTATCTGTCACAAGGTGCTCCAAGTCATAAGCTGGTTGTTGGAATTCCCATGTATGGACGATCGTATACTTTATCCAATCCCCAATTGTCCACAGGATATGACGCCCCTGCCAAGAGCCCCGGTGAAGAAGGAGCTGCTACTAGGGAAAAAGGATACCTCGCATTTTACGAAGTGAGTCATATTAATATTAATTTAGAATCATTAACATCTAAATAGGAGGAAGTTAAAACATTCACACACACACATGCTACGTTATTAATAAATATATGTATAAATCAATAACTATAAATGTGATTAATTGACTAATTAGATAGCTTATTTCAAATGAAAGAAAATTTCTTGGAAATTTGATTTACCTGAAAGTGTGTGTAAATAATAAAAAAAATTCGTATATTTCTCCTTCAATTAAATTTATGAGACTTAAACAAAAATAAGCTGATATGAGCAAAACCATAAAGTAGTTACACACCATGAAAATGTTAACTCGTGCTTTTATGCTTCAATTTCTTTTAATCATAATTCATTTCGAATTCCTGTGATTAAATTTATAGGAAAACAAAAATATTAATTGACTCGATGCAATGCCAATGTACAATAACCCCTGTATAACACGGAAATTCTGCAGCATATATTCCATTCTAACACGATTCTTTTGAACTGGAAACATCCCCGAATAACAGTACTCTTCTATAGTACGGATTTACTCAAAGATGTCTAGAGAACAGGGTAAAACCCACGTACACATGAAATGTAATAAAAACTATAAAAAAATTAGTATAATTTTTTTAAAAATCTGGAAAACTTCGCGGATCCAACTTCTCAATAAACATAATAAAATTTTTAATTGCGAAAGATACCTCATTTGTGTGTGATGTTTTTTCATTCGAGTAGATTTTCAGTTTAATTTTTTCTAACTATTGATACTCAAGTACACTTTAAACGTTAAATGTCTCAAAATACACACACACACACACACACCGACTTTTTCAAAACTTTTTTTTTCTAAAGGGCTGCATTTAGCAACTTATCCATTACAGACACGGCAAGTCCCTAAATGAGAGAGCCATTTCAGGGTGGCACCATCTAGTGGCGACCACGCTACTAAATTTAGATTTCGTCAGATGCTAAAATTTGCTATGATTTAATTTTCCTGAGACTACCGAAGCCTAATTGATACCAAGGGGACCTTCAACATGCCACATAATTATATGGCATGCGTTCCAACGATATTCACACCCAGAAATTCTGTTGACTCTAGCCAGGGTCGAATATACAACCGTGGGCTTACGAAGAGGTTACGCTACTTCTGAGTCACCGCTTTTCCAAAACTCTGGCCCTATGATTTTTACAGGGAAGTACTGTATAAGTTGGTTATGCCATTCTATACGAATGGTAAATTCAACCTACACAGGAACTTGTAAGGATCTCGCTTCCGCACCTAGAGATATGGGAGAAAGGGAAGGAAGACTAGCCATGTTCAAAATTACTTAGTTTACTTGCAAACACACAACAACAGAAGTTTGATAAATCAAAACCAAGAGATCCACCCAATTAAAGCAATATGTACGCGAAGAGTATGAGAAGTCTTTAATTATCAGTAACACTAACTTCAATTCAAGAACACTACCTTCCTAGCTATCAAATCTATATTTAATCTCCAGTGACAAATCGTCACTTTAATTATATTATAATTATCAAATACTAAATATCTGCGTGACACTATAAATTTGATTAATCACTGTTCCTTTAGCAGCCTATCCTATATGTATCTCTCAAGCTTGAAAGCCTAGACTTTATATAGTAGACATAATTTAAATGTTCACGTTCTCTTCTTCAGAGGGAGCGTTTTAATAAAATAGTTTTTAAGGACCAAAGATTCCTCAAGAGGATTTGTTAGTGAGAAGGTCACGGATAGAGTCGTTACAAGCTTACAACAGGACTGGTGCCTTATGGCCAATTTGTAACTGTAATATTTCAAAGGACTTACTGCCTTTTTATTATTGTTTTCGTGTGTGAGATAAATAAATAAATTTATTACATCATCACGAAGAAAACTTTTTTGTATAGAGAGAGGTGAATTATTTGTTTAGCCGTAAGCTATGTGTGGTAAAAACAGCAACAAAAATTTTTTCTTGAAAGATAAATAGTGACGGTTAATAGTCCTTATTAATGACGAGAAAAACATTTTTTAATTCCTATTAATATGCATTATTTTTTAAGAAAATTTTAATAAAGATATTTATCTGAATAATAATAAAAAAAATGGAGCATGTTTGTTTTTAATTCTTGGAACTTAATTTCTCTTTTCATACTAACTCTTCGTTTCGTGTAACACACTTTTTTTGGACCGTATCTCCAGTGTTATATGGAGGTTAACCGCATTCATAAATATATAATTACACTCAAATAATGTGAAATATATTCGTGATTTAGACCTATTTATGTATCATAATCTATGCAATCATTTTTTTCTTCTTTTGTATTTGAATTTTTTAATTTACTTAGGATACTCCTTTCCTTGTCAAATAAGGAAACTATTCTTTCTTAAAAGCAAATAATGGTAGATATATTTAGACTTGTATAACCTATTGAAATAATTGTAGAAATTTTGAGATTTGTGTAGTATATAAATATAGTAAACTCTCTATACGGATTTGGATTAAAGTATATCACGTTTCGCTGACAATAAAAAGTTTCAGATATGAAGTAAAATTAATTTTAATACAAATCAATATATTTTTCTGATACTTTTAAAAGTTATTAAACATCATCTACGTGCATTTAGGCACACAAAAAAATTAAAATATTATACACTTAAATAAATTCTTCAAAAATATAGATTTGCTTTTATGAAGAACATAATTAGATTTAACATATTTTAAGCGCAAAGACATAATTGAGAAATCTTATATATAATCTTGTGTTTCCATATAAATAAATTTATATTATTTTTAGATCTGTCAAAAAGTGAAGGAGGACGACTGGGAAGTTGAAGCTCCATCACCACGTTTGCTTGGCCCTTATGCCTACAAAAGCGACCAATGGGTTGGATTCGATGACGAAGAAATGGTTTTTAACAAGGTAGATGTCACTTTGGTCAATTGTATCTTAAATAAGTTAATATTTGAGCTCGATTCTGATTTAAAAGAAAAATTTTAAACTACATTCATAAAGTAAGTTTATTAGTGTATTTAAACAATTGATTTGAAAAATTTGCATAATTTGATTTCTTTATCTGCTAATATTAACTTAACGTAGCGTTTCTCAAACTGTGGGGCGCTCCCCACTAGGGGGACGTGATAGCCCTAAGAGAGGGGGGCGTGATCATATCGAAAAGTAAAAAAAATAAAAGTATATTTCAAAATTTATTAATTTATTGAAAGAAAGCAAAAGAAAAAAATCTCACGTAATAAAACAAAAATACACATTTACCCTTACTTACCGTAAAATCCGGCGTATAACGCACACTTTAAATACAATAGGTTTACTGTGTATAGGTTACTGTGTATAGGTTACTGTGTATAGGGTACTGTGTATAGGTTTATTGTATATACTTATAAACGTGGGCCATGGGTAGCCTGGTGGTTAAAGCATCGGACTCCAGACCGGAAGGCCTGGGCTCGATGCCCGTGCCACCAAATACCCTCCGAGTACACACGGAGTACGTGCTCGTTAAATCAGTGGGTCCAAAAGTCTTGTGGGCTGAATCACGAGTGCAGGGGACTGGAGAATATTTCCCTCCTCTTCAGTTTCATGCCTAAATTGTGGAGGTGGAGATAGGTGGTGTCACCTACTATCCTCCCTTCGGGGAATTTCGCCGAGCTAATTCGTAATGTCACCTGTAAGGTGCTCAAGGCCAACGACAGGCGTACTTCTAGCCCCTTGCCGCGATGAATTCGTGGGCCTCGTTCTGACTACGTCAGACAGGAGGCATTAGACACAACAACAACTTATAAACGTAGCAGTACTGCACAATGTATATGATAATTAATTTATTAATACTAAATTAAGAACAACTTTAATAATTACTAGCGATCCCATGGGCTTTTCTTACATAGCAAAATTTTTTTTCAATGGAAGGCGGTTGCACAGACGTTCGGTAGTTGGCCCCGTCATTTGCAAATATGTCCGCGAGAATGCCAGTTGAAATGGATATAAGAGATCAATAGAGACTAGATTATTTTTCAATTAACATTTGTTCTTATAGAAATGGATGATTGAGGAAATAAATAGTTAATTTAATAAAAACTTATTTTGCAATTTATCCAATTTAAAAGTTAGAAAAAAAAGTAACATAGTACTTATCCTACTACTCTTAAAGGTAACTTCCTTAAAATATCTATTACTTAAAAGAAACGCATATAAAATTTAATAACTTTAATAATTTGTACTGTATTCCAATTAAGGTCGTATTGTAGCTTTAGAGTCAAAATACATTATTACTGCATTCAATGCATAGTTATTGTATGGGAAAATTGGGTCGCAAATATTGAAAGTTTGAGAATCACTGACTTAACATAACTCCTTTTCGACCTGTCGCAATTCTTTTAAGCAAAAAACAAACCTAAATGCACTCTCTGAAATTGAGTTTGCGATGACTAGAAGTAAAGTTTAGTTCACTCCTTCTAAATGCTAAAATATTAAAGAAGCTTAGTAAATAAAGTACAAGTAACTTCAGAAGTAAAAGCAACTTCTTTTATGGATAAAAAGAAAGTTTACGTCTTATTAGGATATAGAGAATAAGGAATGATGCCTTCCTTTTCTCACTATGAATTTCGTTACTCTCTGTTTCTGAATTATAGAGAAGCCTGGAAAGGTAAGAAAATTTTAAAGACAGAATTTTCAAAATATCACCCAGCCATCTGAAGTATCACTATCGTTATCCAAATAAAAAAAGAGAAAGTCGTGCTAGTATTCATAATAAAAATTGAGATTGGAATTGAATTTTTAAAGCTTAAACAATGCTTGTAGTATTCTTTAAAATAGAATGCAGATGGAGAGACACATCTCTCTAACGAGATTCAGACTTTTTGCAAGAAATATATCATTTTTATTAAATTATTTTGGTTCTCTCTCTCTCTGTCACACACACACACTCACTTTTTGTCTCTCTCTCGCTGCTATATATAAATACGTATAGCAGTCAACAGTGCTACATAAACTGTGATATAAATTTAGAAAATACTAAATTTAATTAAATTCAATTTAACCATCCTGTACCGTATGATTAAAAATAATGCATTGTGAGAAACTTCTTTTCATCCAGCCAAAATTCAGACTTTTATAATTAAAAATCTAAAAAAAAAAAACCGTTTGATTTAAAATAATTTAAAACGTTTATATCTTCATGAACATAAGGGCTTTTTAACAAAACATTATACCAATATTAAAAATAACTTGTTAAAAATAGCTTTTAGTTTCTAGCTTTTCAAAAGGTACTGTGATATAAAAAGACTTTTTTTTTCTTTTCCTTTTTCAACTTGTTGGTGATTCTCTAAGTGCTTTAGTCACTGAAATTTCACTGGAAAATATGAGTTCAAGCATGCTTTCTACACAAGCTCAAAGTTATGAAACATTTCTTCAAATATTTTTCAAGAAATCAGAAGAAATGTCTAAAATCCAAAATCTACGGTGATTTTTGACTCGATAGTATATTTTCCAACTTTCTTTCAATTAGTTACACAAAAATGAAAATGCTCTTCCTACGAATTGAATTCTCTTGAAGAGTGAAGGAAGTCCAAGTAATTTTCTCTTGAGTAAAACAAACATTGTATCAAGTATCAAAATTATATTTAAATTAAATGCAGTTCTTAAATGTGGCTTTATCCCATAATATACAAACAATTATTGTCTTATTAGAAAGTAAACAAAAGGCTCGGTCTTGTTTAAGACTACTTATAGCGAAATTTCGCGCCAAATAGATTTCACGCATTTGCTGCAAAATATGTGAATTATTTTGAGAAACATTTTGGTTTTCAACATTATTAGGTTTTTTTTGTTTTGTTTCTACTGTTATTGAAATTGTTAGAATTATTAATCAAATAGTAAGAGCTATTACCATAAAGTATTAAATACGCAGAGATAAAACCTCAACTGAACAAAGGTTGTCATTGTACATCACATTAAGGTATCCGACTACGTTCGGAACCGGGATTTTAAAAAAGCGCATAAATGGATAATTTTGATGATATTTAGTGTCTCTCAGATTAGAATACATGCATAAAATTGTTTTAAGGACATTTTGACAAAAAAATTTATTTAAAAATAATATTTTGACAAAAAATTAACTTAGAATAATCTTTGTTCCAAATCCTTTTGTGAAAAATGCTTCTATTATAATAATATTTTGCCTGTTTATAGCTCAGATCTCTCTACAGAGGCTCAACTAGAATTTTTGAAAAATTCATATTATTTTCAGAGTTACCACCAAGTGAAATAATTCTTCGCGTTTTTTTTCTTAAAATTGCTCCCCTCTGTTGTCGTAAAATATGGATAAACCCACTTCTAAGTTATATATTTCAAAAATTCTAGTTGAGCCTCTGTAGAGAGATCTGAGCTATATACAGGCAAACATATTCACAAAAGGAGAACATTTGGAACAAAGATTATTCTAAGTTAATTTTTTGCCAAAATATTGTATTTAAATATAAATTTTTTGTCAACATGTCCTTAAAACAATTTTGCATATATTCTAATCTAAGTGACACTAAATATCATGAAAATTATCCATTTATGCGCTTTTGAAAATCACGGTTCCGAACGTAGTCGGATACCTTATATAAATGACATTTTCTATATATTAAAAAATATTCTCTGATAGCTTAAAAACTTTTCGAGTTTTCCGTGAATGTTGTAAAAGCGTCTTTAACTATGCAGTTAAAATATCTTCTTTTCTTTAGTTAATGTGTGTGTATTTTTGGCATAATTCAAGAAGATCTTTTATAAATTGCGCGCCGAAAAATGAGAAAAAGCAGACACTGTGAAATCATGTATAAACCTGAAAATTATCACAAAAGAGAGTATATAAGTGGCGCACACAGGAATTTTTCAAGGGGAGACCAAGGTCGAAAGTCCATGCTTCTCGTATCACGCTCCAATACGCCACCCAACATGTTCTTTTGATTTTGTCAATTTTCGAAAACAAAAAACAGTAAAAAATTCATTTCTGAATAAATAGTTAGAATTAATTAATTATTAATAACACATAATTAAATATTACATACTCTATACATAGTGTAACGATCCTTCGACCTCGGGTGTGAGAGGGTTCGAGTAAGAATCAGAAATTCCTCAATTTAAACAATTTTATTTCCTTTTTCACTTATTGGACTTAATAAGATACCTGAGAATGCACTCTAATGACTAAACTTGCGAAACAATCAAATTTATTAATATAAAAAAGAGTACTTATCTAATCTCCTGAGCACTCTTGTTTCAACACACTCGCTTAATTATAAGCCGTAAGGTGACCGACTACATTTTCGTTTACTCCTTTCTACTATAATTAATAATACTAAGTGTGACCACCGATCACTAACGCTATGTTTTCTTCTTATACTCAATTTTCAACCATAATCGCGCCTACTCCACGACTAGCACTCAAATAGAAGCTCGTATTTATATAAAACTAAGTCATCTCTACGGAAAGCGATTTTCAACTAAAATTACAGTTAAGGTATCCGAACACGTTCAGAGTACTTTTTGACAAAATAACATATTTAAACATATAAAGGCTTTTTTAGGATTCAATACCAATAAATACTAATATTTAATCAACAATATTTAAAATAAATTGCCAGAATTTCATAAAAATCACAATTATATGTGAAATTTTAGCAATATTTTTGTAAAACTTCAAAGCAATTAGAGAAAAAAGTAATAAACTTATATTAGTAAAAGAATTACCAAAACAATCTAGAGGCATTTATCTAGAGAATGTACTAAAATTTTAATGTTTTATTAAAATTTGAAACTTTTAGAGATGATTGAGTAAACGTTATAAGAGAAATAACGCATTTATGAGATCATTATTTAAATAACATGCTCTAACTCAAATAATATTCATACTATAAGAAATATTTCAGTACATTCTCTAGAAAACAGCATAAATATCAGGTGAAAAAAGTTTTATAGAAATACATTTGTAATATTTTGTGTAATCAGACTCGCCATGATAGATTTCGAACAATTTAAATGCCCACTTCTGGTAGATCAAAGACCCACTTCCGGTTTTTTTAACTTAATAAAATTGATTGTAACTTGGCCTCTAAGAAGCATAGAATCAAAACAAAGTATGTTTTGTAAAACCAAAATATAGATGTATAAAATAAAATAGAAAACAAAAATATCGGTCTTGTCCGAATTTGGTCATTTTCAACGTGTTCGGATACCTTAAAAGGAGTATTTTACCCAAGAGGATTAGTAGACGCGTGAATAGAACCTGCTACAATAGGATTATAATCAATCGAAAAAAAACTCAAGGTTTATGGGGGGGGCGTCGAACCCAGGAATCCCCCCTTGTGAGCGCCTCTGATGTATATCTATATTTAAATGTGTATGAATATAAATTATAATCCTGAATGTATATGCACATAAATCTTAATAGTTAACACAATGTTAAATGAAACACAAACTTATATAGTATTCCTTTTTTTTGTATTAAAATTATGTAAATGGTAATGTTACTCATAATTGTCAACATAAAATAAAATATGTTTTAATATCATGGAATATTTTTATGTTCAGGATTTCTGAGTCAAAGTGTATGAAGTTGTAGAAGGTTTGATGGCACATAATGAAGCATTGAACGATTTACAGGAACTTAAAGTGTGACCGAAAAAATTGTTACATTTTGGTTATTTTTTACTTTACAAAGGTGTTGATATTATTTTTTTTAAAAAAATGCTACTAAATCACCGCTTACTCAGTTACAATTTGATATGTGGATTCAGATAACCTTTTGAATTTTTTCCTCAGTTATCATCTGCCTCTTTCTTCTTCCCTTCAGGCTCGCTTCATCATGGAGAAAGGTCTGGGAGGGGCTATGGTGTGGACTCTAGATAACGACGACTTTCGAGGCTTATGCACCGGAGTACAGAGTCCTTTGGTGAACACACTGCGGGATGTTTTGCTCAATACAAATCTCATCGAGGGCAGTTCGAGTCAGAGATCTGTTGCCAGATCTGTTGGACCCCAACCTCGATCTTCCGTGGTGAGGTTCGACGACGATACCGAGGGAGAGGAGAGCACAGAGGCACCCAGGAGAAGGAACACACTCAGAAGACTAGTGCAGAACAGACAATCAGAAAGAAACAGGTAAATCTGATTAAAATGAGGGGGCAAACATTTTAATTGAATAGTGTCAACCCCCCAAAAAAAAAAAAAGAAAATTCTTCCTAGTATTCTAATTTTTGTTCCTTTCTTTTATGGATAATTCCTGTGAATATAAATATATTTTATATTTTATACGTGTATATATTTTAAACGTGCTGTAGCCCATCATACAAGTTTGGGAACTGTGTTTTAAGTGAAATAATTTTAGATATGCATCATTGTTGATTTACGCATAAACCGTGTTGTCAATTCGTTACTAAATGCGGCATAGTTAATAGTTAGAAATAGTTGTTAGTTAAATGGTTCTAATAGTTAGAAATGGCTTATTTACAGTGAAAACTTAAATTTTTTTCGCTCTATCCCGATAAGAGAATATAGAAGCATGAGCTGGTTTATAGTCTATTTGCCGCTTGTGGAAACCATATTGATTTTATCTAAATTCAAATTACCTTACGAGAATTATTTTACAAAAAATAACCAAATAAAAAAAAGGAAAATAAATGATTTAAGTGTATAAAAAAGTAAAATGAGCAAGTTTTTGAAAAATGTTTTTCGGAAAACTGTTTCAGTTCTCTTTTTAAGCAATAGCTCGTGCTAAGAAATGGATTGCGGCAGAGAAACAATCTTGAAAAACAACAAAAATGGAACATTTAATTAACGCTCACTCATAAAAAGTTTTTGCCCATTATTTCCCACCGCTCATTAGAATGCATGATGCATTAATAGTATCTTTTGGGATTAAAATCCTTCTCGCGTACATCAAAAGCAACTTTTTTCCCCTCAAGATAAGCAGTTTTCTTGAAAACTGTGAAATATACCAAATGTATGTAAATTTGATAATTTAATTTTTTCAACATGCTAAGGTAAATAAATAATTTCGAGAACCACGTGAAACCTATGACCTAATTCCTATCCTTCACTCGTATCTTTTGGATGGGAAAAATGTTCCAAATTTTGCTATCACGAAGAATTGTATACAGAAAAGTAAAACTAGTACATAGTTTTACCGTCTTAACTAATTAAATTTTCAAAGGAATCACACGCACACATGTAAAATTAATATCTTCGTTCAAATCCTTGTGTTGCAAAAAGTGAAAAAATGTAGTTCCAGATTTGGTTATCACGTATGTTTATATATAAAAAGGTAACTCATTTAACCTATACATTGTGAAAGAAATGTTTCACGAGCTTAGAATTCAAACAAGAACTCTCCCGACAGGCATATGCATTTATCTAAAACAAAATTAAAGCCACTAGATGTTCCAAGCCCTTAAAAGTAGAATTTAAAAATAAAGACAAAATTATTTTTCGCTGTTTCAAAGAAATTATGATACACTGCTTTTTGGAGTTTGGTCAGAGTTAATTAAATAGAACATTTAAAATTAGAGTCTCTCGCGTTTTTCGAAAAATGGTGATTTCTATAGGGTCTTTTCAACCCTATTGATTTTATTTTGCTGCATGTCATAAAATACATAATAGGCATTTATCACTTCTGTTGAGGTTGAATCTCTTATGTATGTGTATCGCTTGTCCATTTCAGTTTGACCCTTTCTGGTCGATTTCATAAATGCTACCGATCTCATGCATTTTCAATGTTGAAAATAACTTTAAAGATGGACATCTCATAGTTGCATTTTTATCAATAAAATGGGCTTTTCTGCTTGAGAAATTATTTTAATACTTTTTCACAAATTTTCAAAAAAAAAAAAAAACTTTATTTATGAAAAACAATTATTTGTTAAAAAAATAAAAGTTGTTGAAAAGGAATTTGAGTAAAATATATAGAAGAGAGAGAGAGAAAGAGATATAGCTCATTAACGAATATGAAAAAATTCATATAAGTAAAAAAAATTCTGAATGTGATATCCTCCACTTTTAAGGCTCTAAATACGTAAGGTTGTTGCAACCTAGTGGTCATCATCGTGAACCGTGGTCGACGTCATCGAGTCGCGGTTTGGAAACCTATAGTACCACTGTAGATCCACCGTGTAGAGAGGATGATGCACGTTAAATATGCCGAGGCTCAAAGTCCTCCTGTGGGTATGGTGGGGAAGTCTGAAGAAGGGTTTCAAGCTCAGATGTTGTCCTCCTCACTTGACTGTGGTTCAAAGTTGCGAAGTCGTCGCCAAAGGTTTTCGTGTTACGTAAATTAAATTCAACTCTATGTATTTTACTCATGGTTATACTTAATATATCCTTTTTCTAAAAAAATTTATTCACAATACAATTTGTTTATAAAGTTTCCAATCTCAATCTAAAAAATATCTATCTTACATTATAAAGATAAATTAAAATTTTTCACTGGCTCGTAAAAGTTCTAAAGGAAAACTTAGAAATCTAGCAGCTTCATTGTATAAATATTCCGCAGTATTTTCTAGTGCTATCCTATTTCTATTACATTTGAATATAAAAAACACTCCAAATAGGGTAATAATTGTTTTATATTGCTCATTATTACAGGCAAAGTGCATCTCGCCGCTTAATCACAGACAGCGATGAAAACGAAGTTGCCGCCCCCATCACGACCCCAGCTCCTCCTCCCACTCCAGACCCTGGTGTCGCCTTCGAATGTAAAGATGAGGGATTCTTCAACAACCCTCGAGACTGCAGAAAATATTTCTGGTGCTTGGATAGCGGCCCTGCAAATCTAGGAGTAGTGGCTCATGCTTTTACATGCCCATCAGGTAAAGAGAAATCGCGAAAATGCAGAACGTACTCAAAGTTTTTAACTGGTTTATAAATTAAGTAGCACAAAAACTGAAATAATAGAATAATATTCCGATATAATTTCGAAAAATCATACAAAATAAGTGTTCGACATTTTTAGCTTTGGATAAAGTAAGACCATGACGAGTAGAGTCCTCTATCTCCGTCTCCTCAATAAATAAATAAATTGATTTCTTTCAATGGAATAAGGGAGAAAACTAATTAGAGTAACATGAAAAATTATCGAAATAATATACATAATTATACAGATTTTATATACCAAATAGATAAAAAGGAATTTCTGTTGTTATTTTATAGCTCTAGAAATGGGAGAAGCGTGCAAAACAGAACAATGAAGTAGGTAGCTTGCTAAGCTGCCTAATTCATTGAGCCACTTCAATAAGCGTTTCTTCAACGCCTAGCTATAAACATAACTATACACAGGGTGTCCGTGCTTAAAGTATCCAAAAGTAGTGGCTTATTATTACGGAACTACCCATCATAATGTAATAAACTGTTAATCCATGGATTGAAAACCCCTCCTAGATTTTGGGGATTTAGTCCTATCGGCCTCACGTGCACGCATTATTCGGCAATCGCAGACGAGGAACTTTTTGCACTGATTTCATTAGTACAGATGTGGAAGCCACAGTAAAAGATGCTATGCGTACTTTAGGTAAAGGAATTTAAATCAGTCACGCGTGTACAGCGACGTGTTCGAACAGAATGGAATGTCGACAATCCGACATCAAAATCTATCCACCAATGGGACAGAACTTTAAAGGAGATGGGAACTTTGATATCTCAAACAGTCAAGTATCCTTAAGTTTTCGTGATAGAAGACACTTTTGATCGTGCGTGTGATTCATTTTGTAGGAATCTTGATAAGTCTATTAGGCAAGCCAGCAACGGCATTCAATTCTGTTCGAACACGTCGCTGTACACGTGAGACTGATTTAAGTTCCGTTAACCAAAGTACGCACTGCATCTTTTACTGTAGCGTCCACATCTGTAAATGAAATCAGTGTAAAAGTTTATCGTCTGCGATTGCCGAATAATGCGCGCACGTGCGGCCGATAGGACTAGACCTACAAAATCTCGGAGAGTTTTCCAATCCATCGATGAACAGTTTATTGCATTCTGATGGGTAGTTCCGTAGTAATAAACCATTACTATTGGATACTTTAAGCCCGGACATATTCTGTATATATTCTTATATGCCTAATATAACTTATAAGCTCAAATTTTCAACCATGTAACCGTTAAAAGAGCCCCTACATTACCATCTCTTCAAAAATACTTGTACGAAGTGTTTGCGAATTGCCTTTAGTGTATATTAACTGTTTCAAGAACAAAGCATAATAATAGTCATAATTAAAAATACTTTCCATTGGAAAAACTGATATAAGAATGTTTATATCAATTTTGTTCAAACTCAATAAACAAGAAAAGTATTATTCAAACGGATATTTTTCTCACACATTATGTATTTTTGTTATATTTTTAAAGTTTCGAGTTAAATTTCTTTTTATCATTCAGGTCTTCACTTTAATTCTGGCTCTGAATCCTGCGATTATCCGGAAAACGTTGTGTGTCCTGTTGGATCTATTGGAGCATCACCAGCTAAATCCACTCAAAGACCACGCCAAAGATCAACGACTACTACCACAACGACAACAACAACGACCACGACAGAAGCTCCAACAACAACTGAAGAACCAGGTAAGTTTCTTAAACACTAGTGGTATCGGTTGGAATCTATTAACTGGAACAAAACCAGCATATTCTTCTGAAGATATATACATATATATTCAGACACTTCTTTTTTTCTTAGTAATTACTCATAAGTTTTGCCTGAAAAATTAGAATATGGTTCTGTTCTCAAATTATAATCAAAATATATTTTTTTAAATATAATCATAAATGAAAATATATTATACGGTAAATATGCTAAAATTTCTTATAATCCTAAAATAAAATCACAAATTTTGTTATAACAGTTTAAAATATTTTAAACTTTTTATTTTAGATGCATGCATTCGCGAAATTAATGTATCCGACTACGTTCGGAACCGTGATTTTAAAAAGGCGCATAAATGGATAATTTTCATGATATTTAGTGTCACTTAGATTAGAATACATACATAAAATTATTTTAAGGACATTTTGACAAAAAAAAATGTTATTTAAGTACAATATTTCGGCAAAAAATTAACTTGGAATAACCTTTTTTCAAAATGTTCTCCTTTTGTGAAAAATGCTTCTATTATAATAATATTTTACCTATACATAGCTCAGACCTCTCTACAGAGGCTCAACTAGAATTTTTGAAGCATTCCCATTATTTTCAGAGTTACTACTAATTGAAATAATTATTGGCGTTTTTTTCTTAAAATTGCTCCACTCTGTTGTCGTAAAATATGGATAAACCCACTTCTAAGATATATATTTTAAAAATTCTAATTGAGCCTCTGTAGAAGGATCTGAGCTATATACAGAAAAAATATTATTATAATAGAAGCCTTTATCACAAAAGGAGAACTTTTCAAAAAACGATTATTCTAAGTTAATTATTTGCTAAAATATTGTATTTAAATAATTATTTTTGTCAAAATATCCTGAAAACAATTTTCTACATGCTTTATAATCTAAGTGACACTAAATATCATGAAAATTATCCATTTATGCGCTTTTGCAAAATCACGGTTCCGAACGTAGTCGGATACCTTAAATTAGATGAATTTGCATTGTGTGTGTATCAATGTCTTCTACTGTACTATATATGATTGTGTAGCATATTTGAAGAGAAAATACAATACACAGTTAAAAATAATTTCATTTATTCCATTTTTGTAGCGAGGGAGTTTTAAAACTATTTGTTTTCTTTTTCTCTTTCTGATGCAGTTTTTTTAAATATTTTTACAGTAATGCAATTCTTATATCTCTATTTTCATTTTATTCCACATTATCCGATATATCAAACTTCCTTTATTTTTGTCATTAGAGAGAACTTCGAATGACAGAACTATTTGTGATTTACCGATTTTTGTTACTTTATAGAAGAGGAAGAAGATGAAGCTACCCAACCAACACCTAATGGCAATGAAAATATAGCAGAGCTATTGCGTCTTCTTCAAGCCATCGGTGGTGTAGAACGTCTTCAGAGCATACTGGGAGCTCAAGATCAAGCATCCAGCATCAGGAATCACAACACGGCCATACCAACCTTGCCACAATATGTCACTCCTAAACGGTAAGGCAAAAAAATAAAATTTTCTCAGTTAGAATCTTACAAATTTTGGCTTAATGTTTCTGTTTCACTTTTTATAATCTCATTTGCCCCCCAGTCAGTGCTTTATATTGTGATATTTGCAACTTATTTGAAAATAGTGATAATGGAATACCATTACTTTGAATTGCTGTTGTTACTGATGCCACCTGATCGGCAAAGACCATTACCTTTGCCACGAAATTCATCATGGCAAAGGGTTAAGTGACGCTTGTCGTTAGCCATAGCTTTGAGCACCACACAAATTACAGTACGATTTGGCTCGTTTCCACCACAATTTTGAGGGAGGCACCTGGGGGTGGTAAGGGGCCTCCCACCTCTCTACCCCTTCCACCACCACACGAGAGGACTTGCGGCTCGACGGCTACTTAGAGTACCCCCATTCCGCGCAGGCACTATACATTTACAAACAACCATGTCTTCTCCGGGATTCGAACCCAGTCCCTACGGCACAGCAGTCAGCGTCGCTAACCACTATACCGGATGGGCGACGGGCCCGAAAATTCTAGCAATGTACATTAATTCGATCAAATCTATTCATCAGATTAACAAATACTGGATGAAAATATCTTTCCTGTAACTAAGCCTTTATATCTTACAATACATTAGATTCTGCTTAAACAAGTAATATAAAAAAATTTTTAATTGAATTCCTACTTAAGTTAAAAAAGAAAAATTTTAATTTAGTTACTTTTTATCAAACAATTACAATTAATATAAATATGTATATACATATGACAGAATCACAATATTAAGTGGCAATAAGTTTTTATTAATTATAATTAAAGTGTCATATTGTTATTCCAAACAATCGTGTATATAAAATTTCAGTTCAACTAAATGCTTTAAAACGAGAGAATTTTTTTTTAAAGTTTTGACACAAGTCGATAAAAATGAAACCAATATGGCTCTGTATCTGTAATTCTTTAAAAAGTTAATTTCAATCAATAACTTTAATTAATTATAATTAAATTATCGTATTGTCACCAAAAGCAATCGTATTTTCAAAGACAATTTCAGCTCAAATGAGCGCATTAAAATGTGAGAAAAGAACCTTTTAAAGTTTTGACACAAGTCACCAAAATGGTCGCTAAGTTGCCAAAAGTGATGCCAACGTGACTGTATCTGTCATTCTTTGAATAATTAGTTTTAATCCATTAATTTTTATTAATTATAATTAAATTACTATATTGTCATCCAAAATAATCGTGTATGTAAAATTTCAGCTCAATTGAGCGCATTAAAATGTATTTTATCAACGATTGAAAATTTAAGCAAGATATAGGGAGATTGTGTACTAGTAGTAGGAACTGAATAATATTGAATTTTAAAATACGAATTATAAAAACTGTATCGAAAATTAAAGCCACATGTTTATGGCAAAAAATTTATTGTAAATTAATATATGAATTAATATATAATATTAAACTGCGTTTCTCAACATCTAATAAATAAAAGACAAGAAAATGATGTGGGTCGTTTTTCCACACAGTTTATGCTATTTATGATGTTCCAAGAAATTTAATTATATGTGTTCCCTAAATTACACAAAAAAAGAACATTCAGTCGTAATTTTTGAAATTAAGAACAAATTCTATTATGTTCAAGCAATGTTTATTAAATTTGAAGAAAAAATATTATACAGCACAAGAGTAAGAGTACTATAAGTCAGAAACGTAATTAGAACCACAAAATCCACTTATTTAACTATGAAGATTTAACTATTTTTCCTAACATTATCTTTATTTCAACAATTTTAACTATGACATTCATAAAAAATTATATAAAGTAGTTGAATATCATTTGAAGGGAAATTTAAACAAAATGTTTTATATTTTCATTCTAATAAATATTTGTTTTCTCAATTAGGTTTACTTCTAGTGAAGTTATACGTACAACTACTCCCCAACCCCCTGTCCAACCTCAGCGACAACCACAATACACTCCGGATCTCTTCCTGGATCCGTACGATGTCGGAGTAACGGATGATATCGAGCCTGTGCCTGTAGATGACGATGTCATTGATGATTTCCCATTCCAGTATAACAATCCTCCCAGACCATCGAGTGTACAGCCAGAGGTATGTATTACAAATCATTTCAAGCATTTTTTGTTGAATAGATTATATATTAAATTTTCATGAGAATTGATTGCACAAAAATCCTTTTTATTTATAACAAATAAATGTGCTCTCTAATGATTATTTCAATGTTAATAAATTATGAACTAAAATATAATAATCAAAACAGAAATAAATGTACAAAGAAGATCTTGTAATATGAGATTGCGAAATTCATTTACTTAACACACACAGAGGAGAAAAGTGACTTTCTCACTCACCCCAATATCTCCAGAAGTTAAGACGTACACGCTTTAAATTTCGCAGACATGTTTCTTTTTTGCTCAGTAGAGATCCGTAAAGAACGGATTTTAAGGGAATTGACTCCCAAGGAGATAGGGGTGAGTAAATATTAACGTCGCAATGTTCAGATACACGTGGGCTTTTGGCGACGGACATCGTAATTTTGAACAATGGTCAAGTGGCGCCGACGACACCTGAGCTGGAACACCCCTCTTCTAACTATGACACCAATGGGAGAACATTTAAGCTCTCGACAGATTTAACGTGCATCGCCCCCTACATGGCGGGTCTCCAGCGGTACAAGACGAACTCATGACACGCCGGCCACGAGTCCGTCACCTTGGCCACTAGGTTACCTCGACCACTAGAGGATAGGGGTATTGGGATAGTAAAAGATAAATATATTTCTGTTGTAGAAATTCTCAAATCCTTTTTAAATCAAGAAGTGATTCTATAAGATTGTTTTTGAATTGAATCAAAAGTTTAATGTTAGGACATAGATATCTCAATAACTTAAAAATAATACTAGGTCATACAGCATCACGAAATACCTAGCGAAGTGTGTAGGTAATAGCTTGTGTATATACATACAGAGAGAGAGAGAGAGAAATCAATACTTACGAATGTTGTGTAATTGTTTCAGGTTGTTTATCTGACGGACGACAAAGATACTGCGAAGGTACAACCCGAAAGCCTGTCTTATGAAGTACCTCTGAGACCAACACCAGAAACAATAACAACAACAAGCACTACGACACCAGCTCCAAAAGGTCCCTATCGCACTCCTATCAGGGTTCAAGTAGGAAGAGTCGTCAGGGTACAGAATGGAGCACCTGCTAATAACGGTAAGCTTGCAAAACAGAGTGATATACCGTAGAAGTAAAGAAAACTCTACTCCAACTCAGTGGCGCAACAGCTCATGAGGGCCAGGGCCTACTGTGCCCATCCCAGTAGACGTAACCATTAGGCGCTGAGGTGCATGAGCAGATGTACCAATCAGATGGTCAGTAGGAAGCGTGACCCCAGTGTTTAAGTCCCCAAGCAAGCTTGGTACTCATTTATCGACTCACTGCAGTAGGGATGCAAGGCTGAGTCGGCCTTGCCCACTCCGGGAAGAACCAGGACCTGTGGTGTGGAAGCGCGATGCACTACTACTCGACCACTGGCCTTGAAGTAAAGAAAGCGTGAAATAATTAATTTCTAAAACGTGGATTGTCTTTGAAGGTGCTCACCTAAATATTTGGTTGGATTGATTTTGACTGAAATTAAAGTGCTTATTCGACGTGGTATTGTTTTAATAAGAATATATATGGCTTTAGCCCTTATTGTTGTCCAGAATTGCACTAGTTTTTCGTTGAGGCACTAAGTTGACGACGGAAGAGATCAACCATACGATAAAACAATATATTCCACAGATTTTTGGTCGAATCAAGATCTGGTCTTTGGGGTGACCAATTCCAGTGAGAAGATTAATTCTCATGTTTCTTTAATCTAGGGATGGCCACCCCGCGGCTCGGGGACCGCATTCAGCCCCCTTGAATAATTTTGTGGCCTTGAGATTCAGTACAACTGTATGAAATGTGAATATTTTGTGCAATATTTTTGTTTTTAGTATAGAGCTTTGTGACAAATAAATCGCACAACTATTTCTATTTCATCGCGTTGCCAATAAATGTTTGTAATGAGTCCTGATCTAATATAAAGATATATATTTTTATATGTGGCTCCAGCAGGATTATAATGTTTTTTTTGCAGTGACCCTCAAAGTCATTTGGATTGACCATCCCTGCTTTAACCAATTCTGAATAATTTGTGTTCGGTGAACCTTGGCATTATATGGATAGTCAGCTAAGATGTGCATTTTTTTTTACTATTTCTGCTTCAAATTATTAAAAGAGTTAATATATTTTTTAGATCTCTACTATATTCTCTAAAGGGTTATAATCTTTTTACCAAGATGTTCCATCCATGGATGTAAGATGGTCTCGCTTGTTGGTCCAGAGTGATAAGAATGAAACCCCAGCTAATAATTCCTCTCTTGTAACTCACCTATTTGTTGAGGAACCTCAAAGCTCCTTCTATTTAATGTAGATTCAAAATCTCATAATTTTACTTGACGGTGTGAGACTCACTATTGTTTTTGTTTGTTATTTTGTGTGACTACTCTATTCTGTTGAATTTACTTCTTTCAGCAAGTAAAGATTAATTTTCCGAAATTTACGCAAATAGGTTATAAAAAAGATGGATTGCATCTTTTCACTTTTACCTTATAATCTTCCTCCGTTAATCCATTGAGACTTATTTCATTATAGAATATGATTAATAATGTTGAGGACGCTTGTAGGAAATATTACAATTCAGGTGTAGAGTCGCTAATATTGATAGCGATACGTCGAGTTTTGTATTTCGGTAAACATGATGATATTATAGTAGCTACCACTGGCAGCTTACATCACCTAGTTATGTTTAATATCTTCTGGAGAACAGGTTTATTTTTTTATTGCCCTCAAGTTGAGAATAATAAATATGCTTGAAGAAAATAAAATGACTATTGAGTGATTGACTATTTTTTACATTCTCTAGTCTTTGATGCAATCATGCCTAAAGCCCGCAGCTTTGTTTGAACTATGTTGGCCACGTCCAGTGGTATGGCGTAAGTCCCCTACATTGCAGCGGGAGGTAGGGTTCTAGGGGGTCTAAAGCCTGACTGACCCCTAGAACCTATTTAACCAATTTATAAAATATTAAAGGAAAAACCTTTTTTTAATAAATTTACGCCACTGGCCACGTCGCTAATGAACTAAACTACACTCATGTCCATAAACTAAGGATAATGAAAAGAAAGAGACAGAAGCAAATCAAATTTGACTTATTTGTAAAGTCTATTTATTAAACGAAAGGTAAAGAGCAAAAAGTATGCTTATGTTTGACATAATTAATAAAAATTGCGATTTTTACACTCCCTGGAACAAATTTCAAAAAAGAACCTATTTACAAAAAACAGTATAACATGGTTAGTACGATGGTTAATACGGAGTATGTCTCCCGGACGATGCAATACAGGCCTTACAACGCCTAGGCATGCTGAGTATCAAATTATCAATCTGATCTTGGGGAATATTACACCACTCATCAAGCAATGTCCTCCGAAGTTCCGGTAGACAGGTGGGAGGGGGTTGACGGGCTGCAATTCGTCGGCCAAGCATATCCCGCACATGCTCTTTTGGATTCAAGTCCGGTGAGTATGCTGGTCAATCCATACGGGGGATATCCTCCGATTGAAGGCATTCGTCTACAATGCTTGTACGGTGAGGACGGGCGTTGTCATCCATAAACAGAAATTCCACACCCATGGCGCCCCGACACAAACGTACATGCTGTTCCAGAATGACATCCCGATAGATGTGGCCTGTTTTCGTTACACTCTGAACATGCAGGTCAGTTCTGGAACCAAGAATAATTCCTCCCCAAACGAGCCATCCTGCACCACCGTAACGGTGTCGTTCAATCGTGTTCTCTTGGTGGTAACGGGTACCTGGCGCTTTCCATATTAAAGTCCGCGAGAATCAGACTGCAAACTAAACCTGGACTCGTCGGAAAACATCACACAAGACCACTGCTGTGGTGTCCACAATGCATGCTCTCTACTCCAGGTTAATCGCAGGTGACAGTGAGTTGCGGTAAGTGGAACACATCTGACAGGCCTACGAGCATATAGACCAATGTGCCCTAAGCGTCTGTACACGGTGTGCCTTGAAACTGTCGTACCGGTAGCTGAAGAGAGCTGACGAGACAGGTCTGATGCTGTGCTCCGTCTGTTTCTTTTGGCTGTAACTGCCAAATACCAGTCCTCATTCGGCGTTGAAACTCGGGAGCGACCTGTGCTGTAACTTCTACTCACATTACCATCATCTTGGAATCGTTGCCAAAGCTTGGAGAGGACACTCTGGGCGATTCCAAGTTCCTCGGATACTTCCAGCTGGGTACGTCCACATTCCAGTCGTCCAATAGTTCTACCACGTAAAAAATCATCCAAATGCTTCCTTTGTGCCATAATTATGCGGTTATTGCACTGAAAGGCTTTTAAAGCGCTTGTGAACAATTTTAATTCTTTGCCACCATTCCTTATATACCCCTCTCTTACACTCTCGTCATTGTGACGTACTATCCGGGCCATCTGGTGGTTTCCTGTAATTTGCATATTCTTCTTCAAGATGTGTGTGATAATTCTACAGGTGAAATTTTTATTTTAGAGTTCAATTTCTGTGTGATTCTAAATTATTCTTAATTTATGGACATGAGTGTAATGTATTGTGAATCTGTTTTTGAATAAATATAAGTGAATACTGTATGAGGAAACCCAAATAATGCTCTTAAATGTTTATAATTTAAAGCCTTCTGAAATTGTTTGACATATCTTTAACAGTCTTCAACTATGTAACGATGAACAAATTATGCAGTTTAAAATTATTCTGTCCGAGTTTAATCTTTACACAGATACGAACATAAAATCGAATATCATTAAAAATTTCTTGTAAAAAATCATTAATATATATATATATATATATATATATATATATATATATATATATATATTCCATTCTATAAAACTTATTTTCTTTGAGTTTAAAGAGAACTTATGGGAAATTTATTTAAAACTCTACAATCTTTCAGTATTCTTTTACTTCAAAAACTTACTAATGTCAATAAATATTTATTGCCAGTTCACGGATGTATATTTGCATTGTAGGTAATACCAATGGTGAACCGCATCGTCGTCGAATGTTGGTGCGTGTACGACCTGTGAACCGAACAACCGAAGAAGAAATTGCCCGTCCTATTCCAGAAGAGCCTACAAATGAAGTGATCGGTAGAGCAGTCGGCAGAGATGAGAGGCGTTTGTCTGGTTCTACTATTCTTGCTACAAGAGGTAATTCTTAAAATAAATGTGTAGTACACACACACACACCAGTTGTTGTGCAATATCAGCCTTATTAACCAGAAAATACGATAAAGGAATTACACGTATTTTTCAGGGTCTGCAAAGTTAATATCCAGATATTGTGCATTGATGTATGCTTGGTTATTAACATAAAAATCTGAGGATGTGTTTTCTTCCAGAATATAAAACTTTCCCTTAAGTTATCCGATTACGTTCAGAACCGTAATTTTAAAAAAGCGCATAAATGGATAATTTTCATGATATTTAGTGTCACTTAGATTAGAATACATGTATAAAATTGTTTTAAGGACATTTTGACAAAAAAAAATATTTAAATACAATATTTTGGCAAAAAATTAACTTAGAATAACCTTTGTTTCTCAAAATGATCTCCTTTTATAAAAAATGCTTCTAAAATAATAATATTTTGCTTATATGAAGTAAAGATTTCTCCGGGGAGTCTGAACTAGGATTTTTGAAAAATTCACATTATTTTCAGAGTTACAACCCACTGAAATAATTATCGGCGTTTTTTTCTTAAAATTCCTCCAATCTGTTGTAAAACATAGATAAAACCACTTCTAAGTTATATATTTCAAAAATTCTAGTTGAGCCTCTGTACAGAGGTCTGAGCTATATACAGGCAAAATATTATTATAATAGAAGCATTTTTCACCAAAGGAGAATATTTTGAAAATGGGACATTTTATGTTCATTTTTTGTCAAAATATTGTACTTAAATAGTTTTTGTTGTAATAATATTCTTAAAACAATTTTACATACATTTTCTAATATAAGTGACACTAAATATCATAAATATTATCCATTTATACGCTTTTGCAAAATCACGGTTCCGAACGTAGTCGGATACCTTCATTTAAACTTCCCTCTCTTTTTTGAGACCATCTTATTTTTTGACCACTTACTCAGCTCAGGTTTACTTTTGATTACTTCTGATTTGGTTCTTTTATCAATTAAAATATTTTTTCTTCAAAAGCTCATTGGTTTTCATTGCCATATATTTTACTTACGATTTATCTTTTATTAAATGTAAATAAATTTTCGAAAATAAAATTAGTGTAAACATAAATATAATGTAAGTGATACAGATGTATCGACTTTTTGAGATCTTTTGATTTAGTAATCAATCGTATCTACTGTCTTGATAACTTCTGCTCTACGGTATGTAAATTAAATACTTTATTAGATAACATTATTTATATTAGTTTATCAAATGTACCTTTTAATTAAAGTTCTTTTCTCTTCCAGCATCTCTGCCTGCTAGTGGAAGTGGAGAAGCAAGGGTAGCTGTTCGCAGAAGACCAGTTTACAATGGTGATAGGATACCGGAAGAACAAAACATTGGTCAAGGCGTCCGACTTGTAGCTCGCCGTCCCAATGCCCTCCCCGAAAATGATAGAGGAAACTATGTCACTGTAAGAAGGCGTCTAACCACTCCAGAGGTAAGAAGTTCCATTCACGCATTCTTTTCAACTTCAGAAGCAAATGAATTTTTCAGAAGCAGATGAATGTTCTTGGTTTGACCAACCAAGGAAGAAAAATTATTCAGTAATGTGTTGAAATTGAAGAAAATACATTTTTTGAATTAGAAACTATACGTTTATCAAGGCTGATTGTAAAAACCAGTTTGGAGAGTTCATAATTTTTTTTAATTATTGTTGCTTAATGTTATTGCCATTTGAAAAAGCCATTCTTTTTTTCAAAATACTATTTATCTAAATTTCGAAACCTCAAATGGGAACTACGTGAAGCTAAAGAACAAATAAGGGCCAAAATTCTAATTTTCTAAGATGTAATTCGTTGTTATTGAGTTTACAGTACAATAATCACAGATTTTTTTTTACCTTGCAGTTAACTACTCCAGTTCCTACAACCCCTGTTCCAACAACTACGACGACAACAACAACGACAGTTCCTGTTGAACCTGAACCATTGGCAAGTAATACATCTGGTCATGGAACGAACGAGGAATATGATGAAGAATATGAATACTATGAAGATTATGAGGACGAAACAACTACAGCTGCTACAACAACAACAACTACCACTACGACAACGACCACTACTAGGAGGCCGGGAATAAGACCAGCTAATACCAGAAGACGTTTTACACCAGCTGCAGCGCAGACAACAAAAGCTACGACTACGAAGGCGTAAGTAATAAGCTGCATTGACACCTGAGTTTAATTTTACTATGATTATGAGTATGTACGTACATACAAAGTAATATGAACACATCCCTTCCTTCTTCGGTGGTTCGCAGAACATGGTAGGCCTTGGCTTTCTCAAGAAGCCTTTTCCAAGCTAGTCTTCTTCCAGCTAGTGTTCTCCAATTTTTAGTTCTCAAAACTAACAGAGATTTTTCTACGTCATCAATCCATCTTTAAGTTTGGCCTGCCTATCCTCCATGTGCGATTTGGTTGGGCACTGAAGACTTTTTTAGTGGTGTGGTCTTCGTCCATTCTGACAACGTGGCCTGCCCATTTAATTAGTTGTATTTTGATCTAAGTTAAGGAAGTTAAATATGAGGTTAACGATGTCAGATTCTTTATATGAGTGATAGAGCTCGAAATTCGTTTTTCTTTTACCCCGTTCCATTTTCCTGAATTCCTCCAAAAATAAATCTTAAAATCTTCCTTTCGTAGATATTTATCATATTCTCATTTGTTCCAGACATGGACCAAGTTTCCCATATATACTTTGATACTGATCTTAGATGACTTTTATACAACAGAAGCTTCGTTTTTCTTTTGATTAAATTCGATTTCATATATTTTCGTATCCATTAAGGCATCTATTAGCCATAGTAATTTTCTTTTGAATTTTAGTAGAATGAATAAATTTTTATTTAAAAGTCAGCATAATTACCGTAGGCTTAAAATTGATCCGTAAGTGTATTAAATAACTAAAAAAATGCCCTAATATATCTTAAGGTATTAAAATAATATCCATTACTAGTTATATTTCTATATGGAATTACAGATTCTCCTTAGAATTATAATGTTCTAATGTGCTCATACAAAGATTACAGGATACGGAAGATAAACAAGAATATTAAAATTGAATTTGGCATTACACATTCAAGAAGTGCATTTTTCAAAGTCCTAAGAATTTCTAAAATAATTGTTGCTGATAAAGTATCAGAAATATTTAAAAAACAATTGAAAATTTTTAAAGAAAAATGAAATAAATAAATAACCGCAGTTTCATTACGAAACAAAGTATTTAACAATATGAACATATATATATATATATATATATATATAATAAAATAAAAGTGGAGAAGTACTGGAACCTACAGTGCTAAAGAAGTAAGAAATTGGAATTCAGCAGACACAACAAATGTAGATACAAAAAAGTCATTGGACTAAAATGGAGACCTATTATGATTTCTAAAGCTGTCGCTGAATTAGGACAGTGAATTAGGGTTAAGAAATGCTTTATGGATCCAACCTTCCCCGTACAGCAGAAATTTTTGACATAATAGGGAAAAAAACAAGTTGAAAAGTTAAGCTTAATACAACACGTGGATGTAGAACCTAATAAAATCGTAAAAAGAAATTGAGAAAAGATATATATATATATATGATGTGTTTTAATGATATATATATATATCATTGAGATCATATCATTATATCTCAAAATAATGATTGAGGTTTTGGAAACTTAAAAAGATGAAGGCTGCATTATTATAAACATTGTTGGCTGAGGACAGTTTTTAAACTTACATAAAAGAAGGCTTTACCAGTTTTTTGGTTAGCCAACTTTCTCCTTTATGTTACAATACAATACTGAGCGAAATCCTATAAAATGTAACGAATAGAAGCTTTTAGTCAATTATGAATAAAAAGATTACCTAAGATGCATTTGAAAGTGATTTGCTCATAATGAATCAAAGAACTATAAACAAGCTAGAATCATATTCAATAACACAAATGCAAATTCGAATAATATATAATTGTAACATTAGCAAATCACACAGTATAAATTCATTTTTGCTGAAATAAATATAAACTAAAAATATGAAAAGTAAAATGAAAATTATAGGAAT
Organism: Trichonephila clavipes; assembly: GCA_019973935.1. Classification (NCBI taxonomy): domain Eukaryota; kingdom Metazoa; phylum Arthropoda; class Arachnida; order Araneae; family Nephilidae; genus Trichonephila; species Trichonephila clavipes. Next base: position 202,581 of record BMAU01016339.1, on the reverse strand, counting down.
AGCATTTTTAATATCATCATACTAATAATACAAAGTAGTTTATTGAAATACATTATTTTTAAGAGCTACACATTTTATCACAATCTGTGACTTGCAATTTCCTCGTACATTTTAATACATTCAATTCAAAAATATCTACTCGTCTTAACAGCCAAGTTTAAGCTATTATATAAAGATTAATTAATATAAAAATGTTAAATTTTCCGAAAGATATTAATCGTCTCGTAAAATCTTTTAACATCAAAAGAATTAATTAATATCTAATTTTTATAACTATAAAAGATGCCTGAAAAGAGGAGACCTGTACTATTTTCGTATACTATATCATATAATTACAAATCTAAGTAATTCGCATATAATATGAGAAATAATACAAATCTTCTGCGTGCTGCGCATGTTTCTTTTTAAACGATCTTTGTATTTTTAATTTGCATAACAGATTATGATAAACAAATCATAATTTTTTTTAAAAAAATTGTTTTTCAGGCCTGTCTCCTCGTCTTCAGGATCTCGAGGCTCTAATCGCAGAGGCTCAGTGGCTTCTTCGGCCGCTCCAGCATCCACCACAAGTCGACCCACCCCACCACCAGTAGATGACGGTCCCCCAGTGGAAGTGAAGTCAGACAGCGACATCGAATGTTTCAAGCGGGGAGTGTTCATCCATCCTACAGAATGCAGCAAATTTATAGTCTGTGCCCCGGCCTCCAGGAATGCTGGTCAGAGCCTGAAGGGGCGGGTCCTCAATTGCCCAGCCAATCAGATCTATCTCGTCGACATAGGACGATGCATGAAAGGCGATCGCACTAAGTGTGAAAAACTAAAATGATGAACAAATTCATTCTAGCCTCATAACATTTCATTGTACTTAATTAAAAAAAAATCTCGGATTGTGAATATTGCTAAACTTGTATGAGCTGCCAATGGGTTTTTTTCACCCTGAAATAGCTGCCAAAAGGAAAGCCAGGTGACGATTTTGTGGACAATTTATAGTAACACCTAAGAAGTAGCTGTATTAAATCACTTTTACAATTCGATTTATTTCTCCCTACCTGTGGAATGATACGTATTGCAATGGAGTTCCCGAAGCAAGGATTGAACAAAAAAAAAGTTTTAATACAGCTTCTTTTGCTTATGAGCTCTAGTTCAATAATCCCGTCATCAAGCAGGACTTTGTGTTCATGTTAGCTTAGATCAAATAAGGTGTTTAAGGTTTATTATGTTTAATTGCATTGTGTCAAACTCGTAAAGTGGTGAGATGCTGATTATTATCTTAAACGGGTCCGACTACTTACAACGAAATCTGCTCATAATTTGGGAAAAAGTTTATTGTTCTTTAACCCCAATAAATTAAAACTCAAATTCAATATATTAAGTCAAAAATTAAAGTTTTTGATTCAGTTATCTTCATCAACTTATGCTATCGTTATACCTTTCTATATGCATCGAAATAGCGAGGAGCTAAATTATAAATAATTTTAATACATTGCACTAATTTAAATTATTTTGGCTATTAGTGCTTAATGTAATTGAACTCATAAAGAGAAAAATAATTAAGTTTGTTCTAATTTTTAGGGAATATTATTACTTGGTACGAAATAAATTAAAATCACAGTTACATTAAAAATAAGTGGAGAATAAATAAAAGGTACGGTATTTTTTCCCATTTGGATATTAAATTTTTTATCCTTTTGAGAATCTTCATTTGACTTTTTGCAATAAACTCCAAAAATGCTAGTGTATTTCTATATGCACTGATTCCGCTTATACTCTTTTTAGTTTTAGGTTATACCATTGAAATAAGACTAATACCTTTAGGATTAATTGGAAATTTCAAAATTGCGATTAGATTTCTTTATTTGTGGTTGTATTACTTGATCCTCGATTATATATTACCTATTAAGAACCTCAACATCTTACTCAATACTTAAACGCCTGTAAAAAGGAGAATGCTTACAAATAGAAATGATCAAGGCGTTTGGTTTACATCACCGAACATTAGTCAAAGGATGTATAAAATTCAGTTCTTGAAGTTTGAAATGTGTGTATATATAGGGATATGATTTCTTATTAAAATATGTAATACTGTATTCTTTTTACTAAGCTATATACTCGAGGACATTATTGCTCTTTCGTACATTAGTTCCTGCATGAGATTTAAAGCAACTGATTTATAGTCACACTCTGCTGCTAATTATATAAAACCTTATAAAACATAGTTTCTTTACAGTATATTACATAATACTCACCATGCCACTTTTCCCTCGTCATTTTTTCCTGCAATTACGAAGGAAAAAAAATAACCTTATATGCATTATAACTCTGTGAAAGAACTTTAACGAAAACTGGAAGCTGAATATATTTATTTTTACTATAGTTGTATATTCACCATAGAGTGATGTCATTCTAGATGTATATGTGTTTTATTCATTTTGTAAAATAAATTTTTCTGTTGTTAGTAATTCTGTTTGTGTCAAGTATTGTTTCATCCATAAACATACCAAAAAGTAATGTACTGAAAAAAAATTAATATCAATGAAATAACTGATCATTTTGAAAATTTCTTTTTTTAATTGCTTAACAAGATTCCAAAATTCTCAAAACACAATTAGCTCAAACATTTTCCATAGATTCTTCAGAGCAGTGCGTGAGATTACTTTTTAAACTGTACGCAATTGCGTAAATTACTTTTCATTATATATTTTACGGTCAACATGATTAATCAATCATTATTAACTGGTTAGAATTAATAACACAAGCGCGATTATTATTTCAACCTAACTTTAATTCTCTTTTAACACGAATACTTTGAATATATCGTTATATTACAGCGAGTCTGTGCAATATCAAAATAAAAACACACACAAGTAATATAAAAAAAATTTAAGTCAAATCCTACTTAGATCAACAAAGGAAATTTTTATTTTAGCTACTTTTTATTAAATAGTTACAATTAATATAAATATGTATATACATATGATAGAATCACAACATTAAGTGGTAATTAATTTCTATTAATTATCATTAAAGTATCGTATTGTCATCCAAAACAATCGTGTATATAAAATTTCAGTTCAACTGAAGGATTTAAAACGTGAGAAAAAAACCTTTTCAAGTTTTGACACAAGTCGCCAAAAATTATGCCAACGTGGCTGCATTTGTAATTCTTTAAATAATTAGTTTAAATCAATTACTTTTTATTAATTATAATTAATTTACTGTATTGCCATCCAAAATAATCGTGTATATAAAGTTTCAGCTCAATTGAGCGCTTTAAAATGTATTTTACTAACGATTGAAAATTCCACGAAGATAAATAAATAAATATATAGATATTGTGAGCTATATAATAGAAGAAATTGAACAAAATTATTAATGTTAATAATAAACTTGTTAAAATATCAATTGCGTATATATACATATATATATATATATATATATACGTATCTTTAATCTCTGTATAATTAAAATAAAAATAAAAACTGGGCATCTCTCCATTGTTTTCTAGTCTAATATATTATCTCTTTTGAATTGATCATCATTAATAGCACCATAGTTGTTGGAATAATTGATTCACGTATTTAAGGTCATTCTAAAACTATAGATCCGTTTTTTATTGACAGACCTTTGAATCTGAACCATATTAGCGTCATGAAACTAAGAGAATTCTTATAATACTCTCCAAACATCCGGACACAGTCTAAATGATTTAGAAGCCCAGTTTGTTTTAACGGTGATGATGATCGTTATTTCCCCGAATTATTTTGTATAGTGCTTGGACTCTCGACAATTCTGTGTCGAAGTTGAAATGTGGGGTTTATCCGACTTAATTAATACAGATTAAGTTAAGAGGATTATTAAAAGATCTATACACTCAGGAACATTGAAAATAGCGACCCAAGAAGGAAGCTAAGTACAATCGAGAAACTTTGCAAATAAGTACAGCGTAATATGATATGCAAATGATCCAATTTTGTGCCAATACGCCTGCTCAAACACGCCGAGGTGGCACTACAATCAGGAAAAGGGTGCTATATAAGCCAGCACAAATTCGAAGATTCATAAACGTGACGATTCCCCGCCGATTGTAGGAAGACTTTGGTAAGCGAATCATACCAGGTAAACGTACTAGAAGACATTTCTCACAGTTAAGCGAGTTTGAGAGAGGCCTGATCATCGGGATGAAAACTGCAGGCTGGTCGACGCGCCATGTTGCTGGCCAGGTGGATCGTTCGGAGTGTGTCATTAGAAATCGTTGGGAGCAGTGGACACGAGAAGGTACCCACGCGCGGTAAACCGTGTCTAGAGCGACCAGGAAGACCTCGAGGAGAGAGGATCGAAGGATCGTGCAGCAAGCACTTGTGAACCCCACAATGACTCGTTCAACGATACAAGCAGACGTAGGCGTAGCAATTGTTCCACAAACAGTTTCCAGACACCTTGCAGAAGCAAAACTTAAATCCAAGCGCCCTTTCCGTGCACTCCCTTTAACACCGGAACATCCGCAACTGCGTCTACAGTGGTGCCAAGACAGATCAATGTGGAATGTCACAGATTGGCAAAAGGTTGTGTTTAGTGATGAATCCCGGTTTGTTTTGGGGACAGATGATAACCATGTACGGGTGTGGAGGCGCCCTGGTGAGCGGTACAATTCCCCCCACCCTGTTCTACGTCACACTGCCCGCACAGCTGGTGTAATGGTCTGGGGGGCCATAGCCTATGATAGCCGGTCCACTTTAATTGTGATGCGTGGAACCTTAACGGGCCAACGTTACGTTGATGAAATTCTTCGACCCCATGTAGGACCTTTCCTAAATGGCCACCCAGGGCAATTTTCCAGCAAGATAATGCTCGTCCGCATACAGCAAGAGTTGCTCAAGACTTTCTACGTCATTTTCAGACTCTTCCATGGCCCGCCCGCTCCACCGATTTGTCCCCTGTGGAGCACGTGTGGAATCAGCTAAAACGGCAGATGCCATCGTGTTACTCTGTACCATGATTTAGAGTTGACTGTTTAAGATTTGTGGGCCCATCTGCCTCAGGACAACATAAGGTGTCTAATCAACTCAGTGCCGGACCGTGTGGCGGCATGTATTGCAGCTGGAGGTGGTTCAATGCGCTATTGAAGTTGCCCAGTATTTGTGTCGTTGCACACCCTGTATTCGTTTAATTGTCTTGTTTTTGAGATCAAGTGAATCTCTCATCTGTGTCATTATGTGTATCGAATTTCATTTCAATCCGTTGCTTTCTTCTTGGGTCGCTATTTTCAATGTTCCTGAGTGTATATATGTTTTGCTTATCTATTCCCAAAGACTATATAGCTTTTTGGTTCATTTTAAATTAATCCGGAAACTGTAGAATAAATAATAATTTCATTTGAATACACAACACAAACATTGTTTTAATTTTTTCTCAAACTTTTTAATGGGAAGATATTCATGATTTTCCGAATGAGAATGGCAAACTTTGCTGAATCATAGAAAAGTTTAATATAGAACATGCTCGACTCTCCAATAAATTTGTATGAAAAAGATTAACAAGCATCCAAATATAATATAAAGACATACAGCACATTTAAAATATTTAGATTTTGGGGACAAATTAGAAAACTGGTGGTCCAACAAATTATTTAAATTCAGATTAACTCTATCCTATTTTTTTTTCTTGAAATTTCTTGAATTTATGTTTACAAACAAATTGTAATAACAAATGAATTCACGAATTGCAAAAACAGTTAAGAAGAACTGGAAACCTCTCTCTTTCTGCACTGACAATGTTAAATTAGCCATTTTCGATGTACCTTTTCTCAAAATCTGTTACATGTTCACGCTTGAAATTTTTCATACAATTAAAGTACATCTTTCTCATTATACTGAAATGAGCTTTTAGCAAGTTATGAATTTTTTAATAAATTATGAAATATTTTATCAAACATTTTGAAATTTGACCCATTTTTCACATAAAAAATTTGTAAAAAATAAATTTTTGAGTTTTTTTCAAAAAGCTCATTTCAGTATATATTAGTCATCATTATAAATATATCATAAAAAATTCACATACCTGTGAACAGTACTTTCTCAGAAAAGGTACATCGAACGTCAAAATTTACATTTTGAGATAAACTGATTTTAATGTAGACAGTGAGACTTCTAATCGGCTAGGAAATAAAAAAAAAATGAAATGCTCAATTTACAGTAAAAGATACATGCTTTGGTTCAACTTTTAAGTAAAAACGAAGTACTTTGCTAACATTTTTTACCATTCTAATGGGCGTGGCTCACGTTCAACGATTATTTAAAAATAGGTTTTAAGGCCTTCTAATTGCCCTAGAGGTTAAAGTAAAATATTCGTGTAGGAAAGTTAAAATCTATACAATTTGAAAATATTAAAATCTCAAACTGTCAAAAAAAATAAGATATTAGCTTTCCAACACCTCTTAAAGTTTCATATCAATTTATCTAAAAGTTATTACAAAATCAAAACTTAAAAAAATTACAAAATTAAAAAAATTTACAATTTAAAAATTTAAGATTGTTATTTATTTTCTCGATGTATTTATATTAATACACTACTGGCCACCGTAAATGCAACACCCTGACAGAAGCATGCAAATAACATGAAATTTACAACATGCATTAGCGGAGGTGAGATATGCAAATGATTAGAATTTCAGCGCAGATACACATCAAGCGCGCCTATGGCGCCACCTCAAAGCGTCATTTAGGGCTTGGAAATTTCGACGATTTTTAGTTCGGCAATTGTGTTTTTCTTGTGGTTTTTCAAAAAACGATCAGTTATGTCTCGTAGAAAACAGCGATCAGCTTTTGATCAAGTATCCGAGTTCGACAGAGGAAGGATAGTGGCCTACCGAGATTGTGGATTATCTTTCAGGGAAATCGGTAGTCGTGTTGGACGAGTCCAAATAACTGTAATGTGGATATGTGACCGTTGGATGCAGGAGGGTACGACGGACCGACGAGCTCGATCGAATCCACCTCAGTGCACCACTTCACGTGAGGACAGGCAAATTGTACGCATGGCAGTGACGGATCACTCAGTCACATCACGAACCATTGCACAGCACATTGAGTCTGTAACACATCATTCAGTGTCTGCGCGTACCATTCGACGCCGTTTACAGCAGAGTGGTCTGTCCGCAAGACGTCCATTGCTTAGTCTATCCTCGACGCATAACCACAAACGTCTCCACCGCCAATGGTGCGATGAAAGAAGGATGTGGGCGGCAGAATGGAATGAAGTTGTCTTTACTGACGAGTCACGCATCTGTCTGCAACACCACGATGGTCGGATTCGAGTATGGAGACACCGTGGAGAGAGGATGCTGAACAGCTGCGTTTTGCACCGCCACACTGGTCCTGCACTGGGTATTATGGTATGGGGCGGTATTGGATATCATTCCCGCACTCCTCTAGTACGCATTGCCGGTACTTTAAACAGCCAGTGCTACATCTCCGAAGTGTCGGAGCCAGTTGTCGTTTCTTACTTTTAGGGCTTGGCCACAGCCATATTTCACCAGGATAATGCGCAACCACACGTGGCACGCATTGTCCAAAGGTTCTTTGTTAATCACCAGATTGAGTTGCTTCCCTGGCTGGTTCGCTCTCCGGATCTTTCGCCGATAGAAAACATGTGGTCCATGGTTGCTCAACGAATGACCCTGACTACACCCCCAGCTACCACACCAGATCAACTTTGGGAACGTGTGGAAGTTGCTTGGTCTGCTGTACCCCAAGAACACATCCAAAGTCTCTTTGAATCAATGCCGAGGCGTGTGGCAGCGGTGATCTCCAACAATGGCGGCTACTCTGGCAGGAACCACACTTCACTAAAGCCTATAAATTTAATCATTCGATACTTGGTCAACATGTTATCTACAAAATAAATTTTGTTGTGCTATCTCTAATCTTTCTTGGTGTTGCATTTACGGTGGCCAGCAGTGTATTTTGTTTAGATTGTAGAATTTTTTAAAAACAAATTATATAATCAAGAATGTTTAACAAACTTATTTGAACTAAACTAGTGCCTGAACAACACGGAACGACACCAGTTACTAAAGCCGTTTTCTAGGGCTTTCAACTATTATCAAGACGATATATGATATTTTTCAGGTTCTGTCTTACTATTTCTTACGACAGCAGATCACCTCTAGTTATAATATGCAAATTTTTATCAGCCTAAAGAGATATGAAGAAATATTGCGGTCGTTTGATTTATGTTTCATGATATGTCTTACTGATGCATGTTGATGATTTTTGGAGTATGTTAAAGAACAAGTTGATGATTTTTGGCGACTTTTAAAATATATCGCCAAATTATCTTAAGAATTGTCAATATCGTATTTATCATAAAAGATTTAAAGAAATAATTAAAAAAAAGTTGCGGAAGTAACCTTTACTTTATATAATATAATATTGTTACGAATTTTGTGTAAATAATTTGTATTTGGATGTTTAATGTATTTATATTATTCTATGTTATATTTATTTTATGTTAAAATTGTACTATGTTCACAAACAACGCCGCCCCTTACGTTATAATGGCGATTCAATGAGAACTTGGCGAAATCTTGACGACAGAGGTAAGTTGGCATAATTTTGGCTACCATTTTGGTGAGTTCGGAACCCTCTGGATTCTTCTAGAAGTTTGTAGAGAGGTCCATTAACGTCACGCTCTATAACACGAGTGGTTACATTTCTGGAAGTTTCTGTCGCGACTATAAATAGAGATGCTGGCCGGAACGAGAGTCAGTCTGATTTCAGCCAGCGAGTAGTGAGCATTGTTTTGACTAGTGATTAGCTCGGCTGGCTTGTGAATAATCTTTTACATAAGTGTATTTCTAAACACTAATAATTGTGTTTGATTGCTGTTGAAGGTGTGAAGACCCTCCGAGATTTACTCGGTGAATATTGCGGCTGATTCCTGTATTTAAAGGATTGGATTTCCAATAATAAATTATCATCGCTCTTAAAGAACTGTTTATTTTCTTTGTGATTGTTTTGCATAAAATCCTCGAACCCGGATCTACGTAACAATATATTTGATTTTAATATTAGATAAAAAAATACTTAGAAATCGGATAATCCGTTACTTTAGTACTACACCGTCGACCAATTCCGTTGAATCAAAGAACGTCACCAAAAGCCGCGATATACAGCCAATAGTGAAAACCGTTCCCAAGCAGGTTCTGGCGCAGTATGGCCGAATTCGGCTCTTGCGCCATAAAACTCCAAAATCACTCACACTCACCCAAGCAAGAGTTCAAACACATTAATAATAACGATGACAGCATTTGGTGACACTTGAAAAGGGAATGTTTTTTAGTTTGGCGTAATTGGTCGATGGTGTAGTACGTAAGTACTCAAAAATTAAATATAAATTCAAATAATTTGATATTAAATATTATTTTTACATTCTTAAATACAAATTTGATTGAGAATCTGAGCAGAATGTATATTTTATTAAAAATAGTAAGTAGTTAAATCTTTGTTTCTTTGGTATTTAGGCAGCTTAAAGTTATTCTATACATGCCTGGAATAACAATCTATATTTCAACAGGAAACTAAATTTTGCAATTGTACAGTGTTACTTTACGGGCGGGAAATCCTATAAATCCTGAAGGTATTTACGTATTAACGTCACCATGTAATCAAACTGGCGCTCCACGAATCGTGCCGTAATATCATAACAACAACAAAAAAATATTCTTACATGTTTTACTAGCGGAAAAAAGCAAGATTTGAGTGGAAAATAGCCTGATCCGTACGGCGTAAATTTGGCTGCGATGATGTTGATACGGAAGTACCATCCTGAGAGATTTGAGGGCAAATTTTTATAGCAGTACTAGCTGCATGGCCCGGCGTTGCACGGCTTCTTCAAGTGCGTAGCTATTTGCCTTGGAAATTTCCTCTTCCCCTCTTAGTGTCAGCATTTCCTGGTGTGCATGGGTTTTTTCAATGTGGGTATAACTTTATATATACATATATATATATATATATATATATATATATATATATATATATATATATATATATATATATATATATATATTCCTATGTAAATTTTCCCTCTTTCTCTTTCTTGGACGCCAGCACTTTCTATCTGTGTGTGTATGCGTGATGTGAAAAATTTCTATACTTATGTCATTTAAATTCTGAAATTTCTTCCACTTTTTTTTCTTTGTCAGACAGGTTTCTTTTTACTCCGTTCAGCCCGACGTTTTGCGCGAGCCTTTTCAAATATAAAACTCTCCCCCGGGATAAGATAATTTTTTTCATTCTAATTTCTATTTTTGATTAAATTTACAAAGCTCTAATCCAGTTTTATTCACAAGAATGTACTAGTTTATTATTAAATAATTAATTTAGTAATAAATAATAAAAAGCAATGCAGCTTTACATTTTTTTTTTAAAAAAAATATTAATTTACTTTTGTTTTCGTTAAATAATGAATCAAAAAATTCTTACAGTTAGCTATTGAAACGACTGCTTATTTTGGGATGCGTGTTTTTAAAACCGTACATAAACAAACGTACCTATTTATGTGAGGCTATTTTCTTACGAATCACTGAACGAAAAAACACGCTGAAGATATCAACAGATCAATATGAATAATCCGAGGAATTCATTTTTTGACTATTTAAATTCCGAAATTAGAATTATTTAAAAAGATCTACACTATTAAAATCCGTAGGTAAACAAACGTATCTGTCTATGCGTGTCTATCTTCTCATGAACCGCACAATGCAGAAACTCGCCAAAGGTACTGATGGGAGGCTAGAACAGATTTATTCAGCAGACCTCAAAATTTCAAAGTCAGTTTTATGGAATTCGTTTTTCTTTTCCCATCACTGAGGAGTTGAATTCCTCAGCGAGGGAGTGCCAGCATTCCCACGCCTGGGGGATCATTGCACTCATAAATATTGGGGTGTGTCATCAGATTTTCCCGCGCTTCTAAAAGACATTGAACCTTGTGCGGTAACTCTGCGCTGGTTCTGGACCAATCAGAGGCAATTAAGTGGACAAGGCAAATAGTCCGCTCTAGGATTTTCGAGTAAAAAAGGCACAGAATAAAACGGGATGCACCCCCGATTTGGACACACAGAGACAGACTGAACAGATCCCAGACCTTGGGAATCTAGACTCCGCGGGACTCCAGGTGGCAACCATGTCCCTACTCCATCCCACCTCATCTCTCTCTCAAAGCTAAGTTAAATTTTAATCTTGTTGTGAAGTAAATTCATAGTTACTTAAATATGTTATTCAATAAAATTAATTGTTACCACTATACGATCGGACTGTTCATTTAGTGTAATGTTAATTTGTCAATAGAACTTAACTAATTTTAACTTAAGTCATGATGCGATGTTAACTTAAAGAACCTGGAAAGTTAAGAAATTAGTATATTTGGTTAAAGAAATAAAAATAATCAAATAAGTTATCATCAGCGTCGCATCAGTACCAAAAGGTCGGGAATGATCCGAGGAAGCCGTTTTGACTATTTATATTTCGTTATTGTAATTAGTTAAAAAGATATTAATTAAAAACGTTAAAAAACTTTTTTTTTTTGGCACCAACTTTGATTTGTCTGCATTGTTGTAAGAATGCTATTGTTACAATGACAAAAGTTGGCGTCAAAAATCGGTTTTCAGCCAATCTTGGAATTTCTTGACGTTGCCCTATTGACTGCATTAACTTTGTTTAAAAAATAAATGCTTTTAACATGTGATTAACTTGAAATATATTATTAGAATCCCAATTTCTAAAATTTTTGACATTTTTTACAAATTTCTATGGATGATTTTCTTGAATCAAAATTTTTTTTAAAAAAAGAAAGTAGCAACTATTTTTCAAGTAGATTGGTACATTGTGTATCTTTCTCAGCGCTGGCAAGTTAGACTGAGATGAAATAATGTAAAACTTTAAAAAATGTATGGAATTTCGTAAGTTTGAAAAAAAAATTTCTGCTTTTTTGCACATAAAATATCTTTAAAAAAAGCACTTTTTAATTTCAAGGAGCCATAAAAATGCAACCAAAAATTTGCTAGAATCACCAAATGCCATTAATAATTCATTGTGATAGACCTAAGGCAGAATTGACCAGTTTGAGGCTGATGGAGCATGTGCAAAAAGACAACTTTCTGATACACTACAACTGATAGTTTGTTTTATTTTTGTAAAGGTGACTTAGAGTGAAAAACTTAAGAATATAAGAAAATGTTGAAATGTTTTCATCAGATAGTGTATTATTTACATTTTGAATCTTTCTTTATACAGTGAATACAAACAAATGTCTAGGTTTGCTCTCCCATGCATTTTTCTCAGTTACATATTTTAAATAGAATAATCACACATGCAGAAATAAGCAGTCGTTTCAATAGTTAATGGTAAGAATTTTTTTCTCATTCATTATTTAATAAAAATGAATATAAATTAATATTTTTTAAAAAACTAAATTAATATTGTTTTTTATTATATATATATTCACTACAAAATTAACTATTTCATAATAAAATTGTACTTTGTCTTTTTTTGGTCAATAAAATTAAATTAGTTTTGTAAATTACAAATCGAAAATAAAAATTCAAAGAAAGATCTTATCACTGGGGGGAAGAGGGGGTAAAGAGTTTATACACGAAAAATTCAGTGTAACGCCGGGCTAAAAAGAGGGAAAAGAAACCTGTTTTTAAAGGAAAAGAAATTGAAGACATTTCGGAAAAGATAACTTTAATGACACAAGTATAGAAATCACACGCATCGCGCATGCAACCTCACCACGAAGAGCTGTCATCGAGAGGGAAAAAGGGAGTTTCCATTGGAATAAGGTTGTATTCGCGGAAAAGCCTGTGCAACGCCGGGCTGAGAGGAGGGGAACAAACCATCTGACGGGGCGAAAGATATTTCGAAAAAGGGAATTTTAGTGACATTGATATAGATATCACACACAAACCAGGTAGCAATGACAACAAAAGGGGAAGAGGAAATTTCCAATGGTAAAAAGTTATGCACTCGATAAAGCCCGTGCAACGTCGGACCATGTAGCAAATATTAATTAAAAACTATAAAAAGCACAATTCGTCGACATTGTTGTAAAAATGCTGGCTGAAAATCAGTTTTAGACACCAACTTACGTCATTTTTATAACAATAACGTAGTTACAACAATGCAGGTATATATTGAGTTTAATGTTTTTAATTAATATCTTTTGCATAATCTAATTGCAATATCGGAACATAAATAGTCACAAACGGCTTCCTAGGATCATTCGCAATCTTTTAGTACCTTTGACGAGTTTCTGCGTTATGCGGTTCGTGAGAAGATAGACGCACATAGATAATACGTTTGTTTACCTTCGAATTTTTATAGTGTACATTGGCATTAGTGGAAAATATTGTAACGTAGATCCGGGTTCGTGGATTTTATGCAAAACAATCACAAAGAAAATAAACAGTTCTTTAACAGCAATGCGAATTTATTATCAAAAATCTAATTCTTTAAATACAGGATTCGGCGGCAATAGCCACAGAGTAAATATCCGAAGGTCTTCACACTTTCAACAGCAATAAAACACAATCATCAGTGCTTAAAAATACACGTAAGTAAAGATTATTCACAAACACAGCCGAGCTAATCGCTAGTCAAAACAATTCTCACTACTCGCTGGTTTAATCAAGACTCCACGCCGTACCGGCGAGCATCTTTATTTATAGGCGCGACAGAAATTTCTAGAAATATAACCGCTCGTGTCATTGAGTCGTGACATTAGTGGAGAGATCCACTACTTTCTAGAAGATTCCAAAGGGATCCGAACTCACCAGCATGGTCGCCAAAGTCACCAAATTGGCCGCCAAAAATGATTTATAGGTATCACAGATTCTTCGAGAAAGATCCGTTTGCGTCATAGATCGTGAAATTAATGAATTTCTCCCTTAATTTCCAGAAGAATTCATAGGATCACGAACTCTCCAAAAATGGTCACAAAATCACCAACTTGGTCACCAAAAATGATGCCAACTTGGCTCTACCGCCAAGTTCTCATTGAATCGCCATTATAACGTAAGAGGCGTCATTGCTTGTAAATAGTACAATTTTAAAATGAAATAAATATAACACAGAGTAATAGAAATGCATTCAACACTCAAATACAAATTATTTACACTATTTACACAAAATTCGTAACAATATTAAAATAATGGTGGATGTTTTGCTGTTATATTAGATTTAAGTCGGGTTTTTTTGTAGGTTCAGTCCATAAATTTCCAGCCCTAAAAGTTTATCAAATGGAATAACTTTTTGGTACTTACGTATGATCGCAACAATGCCAATGTACAAAATAAGTCGTCATGTTGGCAACCACGATTTCCTATATGTCGTACGCGCTGAACTGGCAACCATGTGCTTCGTTTCATATAATGTCGCCAATAGGTTACGATAATATGTAAGTACCAAATTATTTTACTTTGATACTTAATCAAAAATTAATAAAACATTATCAAATGTAATAAAATTTAAAGTCCACCAGGGTCAAATAAAGTGACACCTTTCTAACGGAAAATCCTGTAGATGTGATACCTAAAAAAAAGAGGGGTGTCTGTGTCATGAACACGGTCGTGTGTTGTACGTGAATACGCTGCGTAACGGGAAACATTTTGTATAAAAAATGTTATTATTTCTGCATGTCATAATCATATTTGAACACTAAAAAGTTCCCAGGTTTCCATGTTTTCTTAGTGATGACAACTATTTCCTCTTTCAACGAGTTCAGGAAAGAAATCAAGTAAACAAATATAATTACTGTTATATAATATATATATATATAAGTATATAATATACATTTGCCACCGAAAGTCTGCGTACAGACGATCATCTTTCATATTCACACATGCACAAAGATCGCTTATTAAATGAAAATTATTTGAATCAATACTATTTTTGAAGTGATAACTTCTTTATGTGCTTTTTGCTGGAGAGTGAACTTGAATATGTTTTAAAAAGCCAAGCATTGTTATGCATGGGTTTGTAACGCTCGTAACAATAATAACAATACTACTGAATGGTAACGATACTACTCGTAACAATACTACTAAATCATTTGGGTTTAATGAATCATGTATCGGAGAAATTTGTGCAGCGAAATGTAGAGCGGAAAATGGACAAATAATTCTAATAGTTACTATTTATATTTCACCAAATCATAGTGTAGAGAAAATTATCGAATTCATTCACAAAAATTTAGTTGCTTACACTGAAGCCGGATCAACTCTTCTGAACAAATTGCCTATTATTTTAAGTGGGGATTTTAATAAAGATTTTTCAAAAGACAAATCAAAGCTATTAGTAGGTTTTTTAAAATCAAAATTCAATCTAATTATATCTAATGATCCAAATGAAAGCACGGCAAAGTACTGAACAACGCTAGACGGAGTTTTTAGATATTTAAATAGTTTTATGAATCCAAAAAGTATATATTTTTAACCTATTTCAGCTACCATAAACCTATCGTTTCCTTCTTAGAATACAATGAGTTCACAAATATAATTGTATATTTCGCAAGAAATATTACTTTATGAGTATAGACATATAAATCAATAATTTATTTGGCAATACTAATATCCCCTTGTTTTTTATTCACCAAACTAATCCCTGAAATAACATTACAAAATTTGAAGTTATCACTTCTATCGTGTGGTCACAAGCCCACACACTTTTTTTATTTACTTTTTTACAAAAAATTCATATAGTATAAGCCAGAGGTGCGCAAACAAGGGGTCGCCAAATTTTTATGAAATGCATTATGCCTGCATGCTGCATACCATACAGTGTACATATAGAGAGTGAAACGCCGTCACTTATGTTTAATTGCCATTTCCTGCTGTGTTCGCTCTTTCTTTGACCGTAATGCGTAATGTATGTAAAGTGTGAAGACGCAAGTTTTTCACTCCGGTAGATGACGCCTTCTTCGCGGTAATTCGTCAGTTTTACTGAAAGCGCCTATTTGTCCGACGCATTGATGTTATACGTACTGTGTCGAACGGTGCGCACTGAGCATGCGCACCGTACGAGATGGAGTGGTAATCAAGGGCTGTGAGAGTCATCTTGTAGACATGCGTACCAAGCCAAGGCCAACCAAAAATTATCGCTGAATGTTTCACTGCGCGTTTCTATGTAAAGTTGTAGCATGTAACAGTTGGCCTGCAATTGTTTTAGTTTCTCCTCGAGTTTTATCATGTAATTTATCATGTAATCATTTGTGTAATTATGATTTTTTATATTTTTATCGGGCTTTGCTGCTCTTTGTTATCAAGTATGTGCTATCATTAGAGAAAGATCTCTGATAATTTTATTGAATTTCTCGAAAACAAAATGATACATTTTTTTATTATTTGTTTTAGTTAAAAAAATTTAACCCCTATATTAATAATGGATAAATGGGTAATATGTACATCAGGTACATTTTCAGCTAACAAACGAACAAATATTGATGAGGAGTCTCAAACTTCTCTGAACTAAATGCCCCATCTAAAAAAGTAAGAAAATACAATGATGAATTTATTAAGTATGGTTTTACATTTTGTGTTGTTGATGATGAAGAACGCCCGATATGTGACATTTGCAACGAAAAATTAGCAAATGAGAGCATGAAATCAGCTAATTTAAAAAGGCATTTGGAAACTAAACGTAAAGAACTTCAAAATAAGCATGCCGATTTTTTTCAAAGACGAGCCGAAAATCTGAAAATTCAAAGTGCAAATCTAAAGAAATTTACAATACCTCAGAAAGCATTACGAGCTTTTTTTTAGAAGTTTCTTATCTAATAGGAAAAACAACAAACCCCATACACAATTAGAGAATCCCTTATCCTTCCTGCAGCAACTAAGATGACATCACTTATGCATGGCGATAAATATGGAAATGAACTAAAAACAATACCATTATCAAGAGATACCGTGTCTCGGTGGATTTCCGAAATATCGAATCAGAAGTCATAAAACGCATACAAAATTCATCTGTATTTTCTTTACAACTGGACGAGGCTACCGATATTACTAAAATGTCACAACTAATTATTTACCTAAGATTTATTTTTAATGAAGATATAACAGAAACGTTTTTGTGTTGGAAAAATTTGGAAGGAAAAACAACTGGAGTAAAAATATTCGAATAAATGAATATTTTGAAGCAAAGTCCCTTACCTGGGCAAACTGTGTTGCGGTTTGTACTGATGGTGCTGCAGCATTAACAGGTTCGAATAAAGGGCTCAGAGGCTTAATCCAGAAAGTGACGCCTCATATAGTATTTAATCACTGTATGATTCATCGGCAAGCTCTTGTTGCAAAATATATGGATGAAAAGTTGCACAACATATTACAAGACGCTGTTAGTTCAAGTAACTACATTAAATGCAACAGTCTTTACAGCCGTCACTTTTCAATGCTTTGCAATGAGATGGGCTCAACGTATGAGAGATTACTGTTACACACCGAAGTCAGATGGCTCTCACGTGGGAAAATACTACGGCGGATATTTGATTTGAGAAATGAAGTGCACATGTTTTTAAGCGAAAAGAAACATAGATTGGCAAATTATTATGCCAATGAAGTTTGGCTAGGAAAACTGAGCTATTTAGTTGGTATTTTCAAAAAATTTAACGACTTAAATTTGAGCTTGCGCGCAGGGTGAGAATTCAACTATCATAACTTCAGCCAGTAAAATTCAAGATTTTAAAAATAAACTTAGTCTCTGGCAAACTGAACTGAATGAAAACTACACCGACGGATTCCCTTGCTTTAACGATTTAATCAAGGAAAATAATATAGATATATTTACATTTAAAAACATCATTTCCAATCACATCGAAAAGTTAAAAGAAAATTTTTCGAGAAGATTCGAGGATTTTCCTGAAAACGATCTTGGTTGGATTCGTGATCCATTTTCCTACGACGTATGCAGTTCAACTCTTCAAATTAGTGAGAAAGAGCAATTGATAGATTAGATTAATGATTATAATCTTTGAAATCAATTTAAGACTCAGCCTTGCCAAAATTTTTGGCTATCCGGGGAAAAGCAATATCCCGTTCTTTGCAAAAATGCCATCAGATTACTAATACAATTTGCATCAACGTATTTATGTGAAACTGGATTTAGCAAACTAGTTTCAATAAAAACTAAATACCGCTCTCGTCTGAACCCTGAAGATGATATGCGAATTGCAATTAGCAACATACATCCGAACATCGATGAGATAATCAGAAACTTGCAGCCACAAACATTTCATTAAAAGGCAATTTATTGATTTTTATGTTACACAAAAATATTTTCTTTAAATTATAAATAATATTAATATGTGTCAGAAATGATGATTTTTTTTATTTGATAAAACGAAAGAAATGCGCCTATTTACACCGTATTTGTGAACATTTATCTCTAGGGGTCGTCAAAAATTTTCTCTCTACAAAAGGGGTCGCAGTCGAAAAAAGTTCGTGCACCACTGGTATAAGCAACAATCACCAGATTACTTCATAAAATAATGTCGTTGATCCGCTCTGTCGCATTCATTCTTTTACGTTCCCGGCACTTCTTGATTCGGTCTTATGGTGTTTCAGTGGTACATTTCGACTACTCTTGAGAAGCCCTTTCCAATCGTATACGATTTCCGTACTTGGACTCGGCTTTTTGACGCGTATAGGCCAACATAGATATTTTTGATAATACTTTTTTTTTATTTTAACACCTTATTATATTCATTGTAAGATTTTAAGATCCATTTTTGGAGGAATTCAGGAAAATGGAACATGGCGAAGAAGATTAAATTTAGAGCTCTATCGATCATATAAGGAATCTGACATTGTCAACTTCATCAAAATACAGCGAATTAAAAGGGCAGGTCACGTTATCAGAATGAACGAAGACCGCACCACTAAAAAAGTCTTCAATGCTCAACCAATTGGCACACTAAGAAAGGGCAGGCCAAATCTTAAATGGATTGATGGCCTAGAAAAAGATCTCCTAGTTTTGAGAACTAGGAACTGGAGAACACTAGCAAGAAAGCTGGCCAGGAAAAAGCTTCTTGAGAAGGCCAAGGCCCACCCTGGGCTGTCGTGCCACTGAGGAAGGGAGGGATTATATTCATTGTGACTATTTTACACTAATGTTTTATATACAATCGATAGATTTTGATGAGAGCTGACGATTGAGACTAAAACGAACGCCGTAGCTTCTCCGAGTCAAAAGTTATACTAAATGAAAATCTCGATACGCAAAAAAATTACCTAAAAATGGCGGCGCTCCCCCCTCAACCGCGTGCGATGAGTCACAGTCCTTATTTAACGTAATAAATTCTTCGATCTTTTAGCTATCGAGTGGTATTAATTGAATTCTCGATAGAGATGATCGATATGTAGCTGCAACACCGAACTGTATCCCCCTATTTCGTTATCTCATTCGTTTTTTTTTAATTTCCTCCCACTATGGAAGCAATTTTAAAGACGTATTCATGTCAAAAACGAAAAATATATGTACAGATATAAATACATAACATACTGGCAACTTTGCTAGGTTGAAGAAGTTGAATAACCTAAATCTTTTGATCACTGATTAAAAAAATGCCTGTAACGGGAATAATAATAGTACGGTACTTGTGTATTACCGCAACAATCGCCAATGCTCAAGATAACTCGCCAAGTTGGCAAGTCCAACTTCGCACGAATCGTATGCGCTGAATTGGTAATCATGTGCTTCGTTTCATTTTATGTCACCAATAGGTTGCAATAATACATGTACAGAGTGAGGAGCCAGTTCCAAAATCTCAAATACAACGTATATTTCACTTATAAGACTGGTTATGGAATATGCCTTTTCCATCTGGGCACATTACAGAAATTACACAGTGTTCAGGCAAGAACTGCAAAAGTCATTGTTGGGGCAGTGTCCTCTGCTAACAACTTAAAGGTCGCAAAAAAGTGTGGCCTTGATAGTCTTGAGAAGAGAAGATATAACTTGATCACATTCACAAACAAGTTTAGAAGTCGTGAATCAACACATTTTGTGTGCTGGGAGAACCTTTGAAAATTATAATAGAGAAACGCAAGATTATAAAAAGATCTTTTCCAATGCAATTGGATAGTAAAATCAGAATAACCCTTGATCTTGAACACAACAAATTTTCTATTCATCAGGAACCTCTTTTCTTTGCTGGGCTTCCTAAGAACAACACAATTGTAACAAGTCTAAGCCATGTACTAAAAGTGAGCCTACTAGACTCATCAAAGCAAAAGGGTTCAAGACTATTGATAAATATCCACAAGATGATTTTGTGTTTGCCTATACAGACGGCTATTCTGATGAAACATTCTTGAGTGGAGGTTCGGGAGTACTTATGACCACTCCAAGTGATACAAACTACCAATGAGTAATCGGTGCTGGAGCCATTGCCTCTTGCTTTACTTGTGAACTTCGGGCGGTAATTGAGGCTCTTGATCTATATGAAACTCTCCCTATTCTAGAGCAGGCTAAAGGTCTCGTCATTTTCTGTGACTCAAAAGCAACCCTCCAGGCAATTCTAAATAGAGGTTCAAGGATTACTGAAGAGATTTGCGCTCGCCTGTTTAGATGACAGGAGTTCGATAAAGTCTGATTCCTCCAATGGTTACCTGCACATATTGACATTACAGACAATAATAACGCAGATAAATTGGCGAAAGAAGCTAGAATTCTTAATAATGACAACTGTCAACATTACTTTATTAGACGCAAATGTTGTAGCAAATTTCAAATTGCGAGAGAAGTCAATTCCTGGAAAGCATCAAATCTGTAATATAAGTGGAGACTCCCTTATAACAAAAACTATTGCTAGGTTAAGAACAGGAATTACAGAGGAATGAAGTTTGATAGGGATGATAGAAGATCTTATAGGAATTGTGATACCTATTTAGATACAGAGCTAACATCTGCTCATATTTTGGACTGTCCAGTTATTCTTGCTGCTCTACAAGAGAAATAGGGGTCCTCTTTTCGTCAACAAATATCTATGTGGACAATATTGAACCGATTGCCAGAACAGTCATCTGGGCTCATGGTACTACATGATTTGATCCCGTTATGGATACATATCATCTCGTTATCATCACCAATAATACATGTGCTGTATAAAATATAAAAACGAAAAGGTGGGAAAAAAAGTTGTTAAACAATAAAAAAAATTGCGAAACCACAAAGCCTTCCATATAATTGATACAATTATTCCATTGTCGAGTTTTTTTGGGGTGGGTTGCCAAACAGGCGCTGAAACCTACACACCTCTTAAAAACATAATAAGAAAGATGGTACTTATATGTATGATGGTATATTATGTATTATCGCAACCTATTGGTGGCATTATATGAAACGAAATACCTGGTTGCCAATTCAATGCGTACGACACATAGGAAACAGGGGCTGCCAACTTCGCGAGTTATTAATAGAGTTGGCGATTGTTGCGATAATACGCAAGTACCAGAAAGATATATAACGTCAGTTAAAATTCCCAAATTAAAAAAAAACTGTCAATGGGGATAATATAACATATGTGTATCTTACTAGCTTACTCTCAGAAATTATGATTAATAGCCAATTTGGTAAGTACATTTAATTATATAACACAAATTTATTTTCAAACAAATTAATAGAATAACGACAAACGATCGCATTATATTTTAACCAAGTCCCGAACAACAAGCATTGGACTTTCTGGCACTTTTATAGAAAGTTTTTGCTTGCAGGCTTAGGTCATCGGCTTTTGTAACAAGGTCATCCAGTTTTTCTCCTCTCTGAAGGATATTGTCGAGTGTTTGGTGTAAAATTATTTTGGTCTCATCCAACTGACTCTGAATAACAGTTAACGAATCCAAATCTTTTGGAACAGAAAATTTTTCAAAGGTATTATTTATGTCTGGAAAATCGATAGAATTCTCAGCATTTTGCCAGGTTCTAGGTTGAATTTGGGCAGTGAAATCAGTCAACAGTTGACTTAAGCACATGTGAGCTACCTTCGGAGGATATTCATCATTAGTTACAGCAACAGCTGCAAGATCGTCCGATCGCACATAAGCATGACATAAATATCTCTGCTCCTTGACGCTGACCTTTTTCTCTGCTTCTGTTCTGCCAACTAACATGAGACTGCTGAAACGCATAAATTCCTTGACGCTTTTCCTCTGAAAATAACTGAAATCTGATAAATCGCAGCAGCTGCATAAAACGAATCCTTTCAAATCTTGTTTTCGTACAAGAGCTAAATAATACATTTTAACCATTTTTAAATTTCTTAGCCCTCGAATGCTTTTCGGTATTTCGTGCTTCCAGATGATTAAATACAAAAAAAAAAAAAAAAAATTGTCGAGAATTGATTAAAAAAGTGCCGATGTATTATCTGCAACAAATATGAGTACTCCAACTTTTTGTAAAGAAAATTGCCAGCGAATAGTACGAAAAATTAAATAATATAACTCTCGTTTGCATGTATAAAACAGTATAAAAACAATAATTCGCAAGAGATATAAGTATCACAAAAATTATAATTCAATTCATTGAGAATTTAGAAGATTTGTTGTGTGTTTTCATGATACCACATACCGAAATAGTTAATCTATAACGTATTTACGTTTATTCCTCGTGCAACTTTGAATATATTTGAAAAAAATTCATGCAAACAATTGAAGTTTTTTTTATTTAACTGACATGCAAAACAATGACATATTAATATGAAATCTGGCAATATTTAAGTAGTCTTGGTATAATGTTGAATATCAGGACCTCAATTCAAAACAAAAAAATAATATAAGGAACTAATTTGATATCGTTATGTGTGTGTGTGTTACGGAGTTCCCCGCCAAATAATAGTAAAATTTTGTCAAGTTGGGGAGCACATTAAAATACGATAACATTAAACTGACCGTAAATATCTATTTGGTGTGATTACAAAATCATGCCAAAAAATGAAGGTACTTAAGTATTATCGCAACAATCGCCAACGTTCAAGATAACTCGCCAAGTTGGCAACCTTTTTTTCACATGTGGCGTATGCACTGAATTGGCAATCACGTGCTTCGTTTCATATAATGTCGCCAATAGGATGCGATAATACGTAAGTACCAAAAGCAACCCAATATCAAATTAGTTACCTTTTAATTTATTATATTATAATATATCCATTAGACATACTGCTACTTACGTATCAGCGTCAAAATTTTCTCCACGTGAACCACGCTATGACATCAAAATAACAAAGATTCTTACGCATTTTATTTGAAGGAAAACGATTCTCGAGGCGCAATTTTGGCTGCGGTGAACACTAATACGCAAGTACCGACATGCTACTACAACGATGCGAACCAATATCAAATTAGTGTTTTATATAAATTATTATAGGTACTTACATATTATCGTAACCTATTGGCGGCATCATATGAAACGAAACACCTGGTTGCCAATTCAACGCATACGACACATAGGAAATCGGGATTGCCACCTTGGCGAGTTATTAATAGAGTTAGAGTGATCGTTGCACGATAATACGTAAGTACCTTATTATATTATAATATTTTCATTCACCTTATTATATTATATATCATACATATTATCACCACCTTTCAGTTCTTTCACCATCCTTCGCAAACATAATTTCATTCTTTTCATGGTAAAATCATAGTTGAGCCCCTGATTTTTTCGGTGCCAGAAATTTTCGCCAAAGGAAAAACCACGTTTTTTAAAATGGCCAACTTGAACTGAATCCTAAGCACGTAACTTGCGTGCAATGATTGCTAAATTTGCGCTAAAATCCTAAGAACATTGGTGCCGAATCAGAAGGTTCAACCCTAGGGCTCCCAGAATCGAATGGATTGGATTACACATGCTCAACCTATTCATTTTGATTTCAGAACAACTTTATCTATGGCAGCTTCTTTTAAGAAAAAGTTTTCGAAGACCCATCACAGATATAGTGCATTTTGTAATTAGTCAAAGAGAAATTGAAAGTTTATAAATCACCTTTTATCTTATATTTCCAGTGAAATTCTAATTTCTGATGGGAGGCCAGAACGGATTCAGCAGGGATCAAAATCCCCAAGTCAATTCTTGGAATTTGTCTCAATTCACACTCACCGGATGTGCTAGAATGTTCCCGCGCCTGGGGGGTCACTAGACCCATAAATTGTAGGGTGCGTCAGGATTTTCCCGCTTTTTCCAAAGTTCACTAACCCAGGAATTTTGGGAATGCTGTAACTCTGCGCGAGTCCCTGGAACAATGGGGAGGCACAGATAAAGAATCCGCGGAAGAACTTGGAAGTGCTTTGGCGGACTTTAAAAGCCGCCGCAACCCCGATTTCAGCAGAGGGAGACAACCAAAAAACTGACCCATTAACTAAAAATCTAATTTCCTTTTTTTCAAGTGGACTCCAGCGCCGACCAATGAATCCCCTCTGGCCTTGTATCATCTCTCCCTTCAGTACACAGCCTAACGATAAGTTGAACATTTTGTTTAAGTAGAATGAGTAGTTTGTTAATCTAAGTAGTAATTATCATCTGTAACTTTTTAAAATAAGAATAAATATTCAATTAACTTTTATGGCTGTGAGCAGTTAATTTACGATTACTAACTTATTAATTTATTCATGGTGCAATGTGAATTACACAACCTGGGTTAAAATATAGAAATAAAATAAATTAAAAGTAGCGTTGCATCATTTCACTGCTACACTATTTGGCCAAAAGTATCCGGACACCCCTTAAAAAAGTGGTTCTGGCGAGTGACGCAATTTGATACGTAATTGAAAGCTATAAAAGTGTTGGTAGTGGTTTGTCAGACTGTATTTATGCGATTGTGAGGCAATGAGTAAGTCAAAGGAGCTTAGTGAGTTTGATCATGGCAGTATAGTGGGATGCCACCTTTGTGGGAAATCAGTTCGTGCGATTGCGGACATTCAACAGAAGCCTAAATCCACTGTGAGTGATGTAATTGTGAAGTGGAAACGTCGAGGCAGTGAAACGGCAGAAAAATGAACCGGTAGGGCGAAAATACTTGGTGAACGCAGCCGCTGAACTCTGAAAAGGGTAGTGAAACAAAATCGCAAGTCCTTGTTGGTGGAAATTTCTCAGAAGTTCCAAAGTTCACCAGGAGTTAGTGTTAGCAGCAGGACTGTCCATCGAGAGTTAAAAAACTTGGGATTCCATGGTCGTGCAGACGCTCACAAGCCAAACATCACTCCACAGAATGCGAAGCATCGATTGCAATGGTGTAGAGCTCACTGTCATTGGACTGTGGAAAACTGTTCTTTGGAGTGATGAATCTCACTTTACAGTCGGATGAACGCGTCTGGGTTTGGCGGATGCCCGATGAACGTTTCTTTAGCGACTGCATTGTGCCGACTGTTAAGTTGGGTGGTGGAAGCATAATGGTGTGGGGGTTTCTCGTGGTTTGGCCTGGGCCCATTAGTTCCTGTGATTAGAAACATGAACTCTGAGGTGTATGTGGACATTCTGTACAATGCTGCACTCCCAACTCTATGGCAATATTTCGGGGAAGGCCCATTTCTCCTCCAGCAGGATAACTGCTCCATTCACACATCGAGGCTTGCACAGACATAGTTTGACGAAATGGGTGTTCAAAAACTGGACTGGCCTTCTCAGAGCCCCGATCTAAATCCCATAGAACACCTTTGAGACGAATTAGAGCGCAGATTACGTAGCCAGCCAAATCGATCATCATCACTGCAGCTGTGATGGACGCCTGGAAGGCAATTCCTATGGTCACCTATCAAAAATTGGTGGAAAATCTTTCCAAACGTGTGCAGGCTGTCATCCATGCGAAAGGGGGCCAACATTATATTAATTTGTGCCTTAGGACGCTCTAAGTCCATACCACTGGGTGTCCGGATACTTTTGGCCAGATAGTGTATATAGTGGTTATTTTTATTTCTTCAGTTACAGTAACTTGACATAACAGCAAAAAATGTCAGCATCCTTCTGCTGAAGCTACACCATTTTTCAAATTGAAGCCCCCCTTTTTTTAGGTACCATCTACAGTAAGCACAATATCATGACACCTTTCACTTTCAAATCAGTTTCAACTTTTAGCACCAGATTCACAACATTCCATTTCAGCTTATACCTTAAGAATTCTCTATAATAGTCATCGAACTTAGCAAAGCGAACGGGGCAAAATCATCAATATATGAAGTATTGTCACTGTTTCTCCTTCATCGATATATCTAAATGCATAAACAAATATCACAGTTTGCATATCATGCATAAGATTTATAAAAAAAAATGCATAAAGCTGAAATCTAAGTATTCACAGAAAAGTTTTAATTTGACAGCAAGTCAAATTCTTGAGATGAAATCCTAATTCTTATATCAGATGTATTGTTTAGCTGACACATAATATTGCCTATTTTACACTTTAGCCTATAGCAGAATCTAATGCTTTTGACAATAAGTTCAAACCAATAATATTTTTAAATCATTCTGAAGCACTTTCATAATACCTTTCACTCAAGTTAAAATGTTTTCTCAGAAACCAAAAGAGTTACAAAATGTCTCAGAATTGCTGTCATATTCTTACAAAATTACATAATTTTCGCTTTTTAAATACTTTTCCCTGGCTTTCAAACGTCAAATAGAAACACTGTTAATATATTTACCATGAAAACATATTACAGGTTTGTTTGTTTTTCGGTCACAATGAACTCTTCTTGTATCTGCTTATAAAACATGCATATAATTTGTTCTGTTTCCAAAACAATCATCATTAACGTTTACAATGGAATAAACTATCTAACTCTGCAGCTTGGAAATATATACTTTAAAATATAAAACAAGGGTACAGTTTTGAATGAACAGTAATCTGCTTACATTCCTTCCTAGACGTATTTATTAATTCATTTAAACGTGTTTGTTGAAAAGATGTCTAACGAGTGAAGAAATAATAATAATAATAAACTTCTAGAGAAAATATCATCAAGTGTTCAATAGCAATGGATTACAATTTATAAAAATCTCCAAATCAACTTTTTGAAAATTTTCGGCGCCGAATTATGCTATAATTTAACCTCACTATCAGATTGAGATGTTTCAACAACTTTGTCTACATTAGATGTTGATGTTAATTTTTCCTTTGCAGTGATTCATTTGGTCACTATCGCTTTATCTAGTATGTATCTAAAATATGAGAAAAGTGGGGAAAAATTATATTCGATTATATGCCCCCCCCCCACACACTCATGCATGCATGTATGCATTATTTAAAATCCTAGATCATCTTTCCAACGCAGAGAGGCCCACGTAATTAATAGGCAGGTTTTTCGGACTAAATCGTAATTTATTCTTGAACTCTCTCGTAATTACAGTATATTCTTCAAAAAACAGGAAATTTCAACTCGTGTAAACACAAAGTAGCACAAAGTCATAAATCAGAAAAATAATAAAACACAATTTCGTAAGAGGCGAATGAAACGCACAGTCGCTGTCAAATGATTGACTTCAATGTTGCATCACTACATTGCCTTTATACGCTGGAAGGATCCTTTGTAGCACCCTCTAGAATTATCTTTCGGAATAATCCTCTTAGACCTTTTTGGATTCATCTACTTTTATTGCAAAATAGGGCAACCAAATTTATCACCAAGATCATTCCTATTCATTTACTGTTATTGATGTAAATGAATAGGAGGGTAATTTCCATTGGTTCTAAAACTATCTTTTCAGCCATAGTATCATTTTGGCAGAGACGCAAACAGAAACCGATACTTCCGTAACAATATATTATAGAAACATAAATTAATAATCAAAACTAGTAAGGGCTTTAGTCTTATAGGTTCGAGGGTCCCACAAATGAAAAATACTGGTCGCTATCGCTTTATCTAGTATGTATCTAAAATATGAGAAAAGTGGGGAAAAAATTATATTCGATTATATGCCCCCACACACTCATGCATGCATATATGCATTATTTAAAATCCTAGATCATCTTTCCAACACAGAGAGGCCCACGTAATTAACAGGCAGGTTTTTCGGACTAAATCGTAATTTATTCTTGAACTCTCTCGTAATTACAGTATATTCTTCAAAAAACAGGAAATTTCAACTCGTGTAAACACAAAGTAGCACAAAGTCAAAAATCAGAAAAATAATAAAACACAATTTCGTATGAGTCGAATGAAACGCACAGTCGCTGTCAAATGATTGACTTCAATGTTGCATCACTACATTGCCTTTATACGCTGGAAGGATCCCTTATAGCACCCTCTAGAATTATCTTTCGGAATAATCCTCTTAGACCTTTTGGATTCATCAACTTTTATTGCAAAATAGGGCAACCAAATTTATCACCAAGATCATTTCTATTCATTTACTGTTATTGATGTAAATGAATAGGAGGGTAATTTCCATTGGTTCTAAAACTATCTTTTCAGCCATAGTACCATTTTGGCAGAGACGCAAACAGAAACCGATACTTCCGTAACAATATATTATAGAAACATAAATTAATAATCAAAACTAGTAAGGGCTTTAGTCTTATAGGTTCGAGGGTCCCACAAATGAAAAATACTGGTCGCTATCGCTTTATCTAGTATGTATCTAAAATATGAGAAAAGTGGGGAAAAAATTATATTCGATTATATGCCCCCACACACTCATGCATGCATGTATGCATTATTTAAAATCCTAGATCATCTTTCCAACGCAGAGAGGCCCACGTAATTAATAGGCAGGTTTTTCGGACTAAATCGTAATTTATTCTTGAACTCTCTCGTAATTACAGTATATTCTTCAAAAAACAGGAAATTTCAACTCGTGTAAACACAAAGTAGCACAAAGTCAAAAATCAGAAAAATAATAAAACACAATTTCGTATGAGTCGAATGAAACGCACAGTCGCTGTCAAATGATTGACTTCAATGTTGCATCACTACATTGCCTTTATACGCTGGAAGGATCCCTTATAGCACCCTCTAGAACTATCTTTCGGAATAATCCTCTTAGACCTTTTTGGATTCATCAACTTTTATTGCAAAATAGGGCAACCAAATTTATCACCAAGATCATTTCTATTCATTTACTGTTATTGATGTAAATGAATAGGAGGGTAATTTCCATTAGATCTAAAACTATCTTTTCAGCCTAGTACCATTTTGGCAGAGACACAAACAGAAACCGATACTTCCGTAACAATATATTATATAAACATAAATTAATAATCAAAACTGGTAAGGGCTTTAGTCTTATAAGTTCGAGGGTCCCACAAATGAAAAATACTGTTTTGAAGTTTCCATGTACATTATCTAACATACATGGGAAAATGTATATGATATACATTATATAATGGTTGAAGTGGAAAATTTCACACATTTTACATTTTTGTTTTATTTTTGATTCTTTTTTAAAAAAATCGATTATTTTTTTTAATCTTTACAATTTCAAAATCAGACCACTGAGAAAAAAGTTTTTGATGCTGATTAGTTATGATTTTTTTCTCATTTATTTGTTTAAACTTAACATGCCTAAAACTATAATAATCTGTATGTCATATATTCAATAATAATCTTGTAAATAATACACAATTATAACTATTATTACCACCACCAATAAATTTATTTTTTATATTTTGAATATCATGCATCATTTTGCATTAAGTTTTTGTTCACAAGCAACTAAAACATCTCAGATCAATACCTTGCACAACGATAAGTAGAATCATTCTTAGATTTAAATGTCAACTTCAGTCTCTTTACTATTTTTTACAATATCATCAATTAATTACCATGCACAAAAGTTCGTTTTTAGGAAGGATCTATCATGCCCAAAAAATCAACTATTTTACCATTTTATAGAACAATTAGATTTAGCCAACGGAAATAGAATTTGTAATATTGAAGCATCGAAAGAAAAAAAAAATGATTTTTTTTCATTTGGGCACAATCCCACTTTTAAATTACCACCACTTAAATTACCACCATTTCAAAATGTTACCAAAGCCAACACACTTCATAATATTACATCTGGTTTTTAAATCATTTTATTTACCAATTTTCTCATCTTATTCTTATTTACACTGATAGTTCCAAGCCAATATATCATGTAGGTATTTCTTAGGAGACAAGATCAGCCACCAGACACCTATCAACTATTCCCTTCAGGTTCTAATTTTATCATTGAGATTTTTGCCATTAAGAGAGCATTAGAATGCATGCCTCCTACCAAAATAATAAAATTTATCCACAGAGTCTTTGAGTGTCTAAAATTTGTTATGTCACCCAAATTCATCATCTCATCCATTGGTTACATTGAAACTCTAAAACTAATATAAAGCCAAAAAATAGTAGATACTGCTATGAAATCTGCATCCAGTTTAATTTCTCCAAAGATTCTATATTGCAATATTTTAAAATGCATTAAATCAGCTGTTCACAAATACTGGAAAAATCAATGGAATTATGTGAGATTAACAACAAACTATATAACATAAAACCCACCATTTTTCATTGGAAACCATTGTCAACTAGGAGACAAGACATAGTTTTAATACAATTACAAATTATTAGGTTTTGCATGCAAAGACTTAAACAGAGTTTTTTTCTGGGAGAAAATTTTTTCCCCCTATTTGTAATTACTGTATTTGTCCTCTGACTGTGATATGCATTTATAGCCAGTATTTACTTTAAACTATCTCCACTCCAAATATTTAAAATCTTACTTTTTATCAATAATTGACTTAGTAGGGGAAAAACCCCAGCCACAAATTTTCAATTTCTTAAATGATATTGGTTTTTCTGCATAGGTTTAATTAAAAAAATAATAATTTTTTATATTTTATTCAGAGTCAAGTTTTATATATTTCTAATTAATTAACTGAATGTTTTCTAACTATGTGTTTGGCATAATCTATTTTAAGAGGACTCAGTGCAAAAACTGAAAACAGCCAAACACCTTCTCTCAATGATACAGTTTTAAAGAATATATTTCAAGTTTAGGGTCTACTTCCAAGTTCATCATGAAACTACTAATCTCACTATGATGAAAAGAAGACAAACTTTTCATCCTTGTTTGAAGAAATTAGAATATTCTTCTCCTTTTTGATATTGGGATAGAAGAGTAACATATCATTGACAGTAAAAAAAAATCTAAACAATTTTTCATATCACACAGTAAACCCATACATAATGAAGGAAATTTATAAACATAAGTAGCAATATGAAAGACTAGAAATTTTGCTGATACAATTATTTTACAAGCTATGGGTTATTTTAGAAAAAAAAAAAAATCAGAGCTAACAACAGTTCAAAAATAAATATTCAATCATATAAAAAGCTACAAATGCTAATTTTTTTATTTCAATTCATGCATTTTATTCCCTTCTTCATTAAAGGAAATCTGAGTCAAATTATCATTTTTTCCGATTAAACTCCATTCAATACTTCCTAACATTGTTTTGGGTGCAGCTAGCAGATATTAAAATGTTATGGGCTTGCATGGCATTTCATAATATATTTTTAAAAGAATAAATCAAAAATGAAACCAATATTATTAATACATTTAAGTATCTGAATTTATTTACAATATAAATATTTATGTTGTAACTCTTTTTAGTATAAGAAACAAAACAAAGATAAGAAACAAATGCAATTTTATAACCTATAAAAATATAATTTTGTGTGAATATCATATTTATCATACATAATTTTAAAAATATCTTGGGGAAAAAAAAGGAATTCAAACAAAAAACACTTATCCTCCAGTTACAGGTTGAACAAAGCTTAACAGAAATAATGTCCATGCAAGATTCTTTTAAAGATAATTTCAATTTTGTTAGGGGGAAAAATTAGAAGTTATAAAAATTAGACTTGCATATAGTTTTTATCTTACTTTTTTAACAGAAGGAAACTATCTTTTATTCTCCGAAACTCTTGTTTTTACTCTAACAAGCAAGTTTATGAGAGAAAAAAATATGAGCAAATATGATAAAATGTAGAAAGGTCTTCCAATACAATAACTTCTCAGTAGATGTTACCTCAGTCTATTTTCGTAGCCAGTACATTTCAGGAATGATGAAGCATATAACTGATAGCATATTAAGCCCCAAAATTTTCATTGAAGAAGAAATGTATTTTGCATCATCAATCTAAGTCAATGGTATGAATAACAGGTTCTTCATCTATTACCTTTTTCTTGTTTTTACCCTTTACAGAATTTGCTGCCATTTTATCAATATGATCATGCTAAAAATAACAAATTAAATAAAATATATAAAACTGTATAAAGAATTCTATATATGAAACAAATTTCAAACATTTAAATAACAAAAAGAAATGCATATTGTAAAAAAGATAAATGCTATATTTCTTCTTATAAAATATATTTTAAATTTAGGCACATTAATCTACATTGAGAGTAAGTTAAAAATATTTATGAGTCTATATCAGAGGTGGAGAACCTTTTTACCATTAGAGGCCACACGTAAATTAGGTAGTAATAATGTACCTTTTAAATGTGATGTTTATGATATTATTACAGTTTTTGCATAATTTTAAATATTTGATGCCTTATATAGAAACATTACAAAAAAAATTGATTTCTTATTTATTTATTACTTGACAGAAAAAGCTACAATATAGAATATTTTTGTATTCCCGTAAGGAGAATGAAGTAATTTCTCAATGAAAGTGTATACTTGTTAGAGGTACAATAACACAAAAATTCTAGTAAAACCACAGAATAAGTAAAACAATAACTAGATTTTCACAATGGACATCAGCAACACAAGACGATCTTTTACCAGCACATACATTACCAGATTTAAATAAGATAAGCCCCAAGCATCTTTTTTGATACATAACTGTTGAATATCAGTTAACAGAAACCGATAACAAAACACTTCATTAATATTTAAATGTCATTCCTGCAAAAAATAAGTTTCAAAGTACTGGGAATTAGTCGCAACAATATAATAGTAAGAAAATAGTTTTTGTGCATAGATCATATAACATGTCTGGCCGTGTTGCACTAAGTGGCATTCTAACATCTGAAATGTACAATTGGCCATTCCCACAAGTAGTCACTGAAACATACGTACATTCCATCCTTTCTTTATTTCATTACCTTGATTTGAAAATAGTTGCAAACTATATAGTTAAATATTAATTAATACAAGTACTAACTTTATGAACACCACACAAGAAATTCACAGAGGCTGTAAGTTCCCCACCTCTAGTGTATAGTCCTTTACAAAAATAATAGTTTTAATTAAAATAAAAAGTCCATAAGTCACTACCCTACAAAATTGAGATATTCGACATATATAAATAATTTCCACACGAATGGTACAATTTTGTATAGACTTATTTCAAATGTTATCAACAAGTTATGATTATCAATAGCTTTTATTGATAATTTAATAATTTGGGGAGATTATATTTTATTACATTTTACTTCATAAGAATAAAATATCATGATTTATATGTATTAATAGCTCTCAGCTAGTTACAAGGAGTGTAATTTTAGAAAGAGATATTTAAGAATGTTAATGAAAAGAAAAATATATTGAAAAAATATGCAATAAATATTTATTAATAATGAAAATTCTAATTTCAAAATTTATTTCCAAAACATAAAACTTACAGATTAGGCATTATTAATCAAAATTGCTTTTTCCCGTCAGAAAAATATGAATCAAGTTTTAACATCAAGCATTATTTCATGTAGTTTTCAGATTTAATTATCACAACATTTTGCAAAATTTTTATACGCTCAAATTTTATTTGAAAAATTTATAAATTGGAGAACATGTTTTAAAAAAGGTAATTCCTTAGTTTTAAGAAAATTCATATATATTAATTCAAAAAAACTCATAAAAGACATTTATGACAAAAGTCTTAAAGTAGAGAAATGTATGAGAAATAAACAATAAATGAATGTAAAAAGTTATAAAAGTAATTATTTAAATTTGATCTTTGACACACTTTATTAAAAACTGCATTTTTCAAGTAATTAATTATAATTTTTTCACAATATTTTTTTTTATTTCTTCAAAATTTTGAAACTGTACTATAATATTTGATCAAATTTTCTATTTACTCCAAATAAAATTATTATCTGTGGATTATATTTATAACTGTCTGCTTCTACATGTTAAGTTTTGTACATTGATAAGGCTGATAATAATTATTGATATATATTTGAACCATTATCCGATGCTTTTAAACATTTCAACATTATCCCCATCAATAAAAACTAATTGATTACATTTAACCTACATCAGCCAATTATGAAAAAATGAACTTTTGCTAGATAGTAAAAAAAGACTAAAATTCAGTTTTGGCTAGATTGTAAGATAGACTAATGAAAAAAATTAGTGACTTTGTCGATGATAATGTACAAAAAAGCTGTATTGACAACAGATTTAAAATATATATAAAAAATTAACAAATACTACCTTCCAATCTTTTAAAGAAATGCAATAGGAGTTGATTATTAGAACTCTGCAAGCAAATATTAGCAGGAAAATAATATAATGAGGGTAAATGGAGCTATATTTGGCAATTTATAGCACACACATACACATACGCTATATAAAATAAATTTAAAAAATAAATTAGAACCTATGCAATATTTTATACAAAATATAACATGTATAAAAAAAGGAAATAAAAACTTTTTACCAATGATTTACTTCTCCTTACAAGTAGTTTTACATCATCTGTAGTTACAGTTGTTCTCTTTGCATGCCTAAAAAGAAATTATAACTGATGAGTTGAGAAACATACAGTAAACTCAAATTAGTAATAATACAAGTGATTTAAAAAAATGAAGATAAAATACAAAAATTTTCAAAATAAGCAAATTAGATGATTACTTGGCAAATGCTTCAAGATCCTCAGCAAATATACCAGCTTGACGAAAGGTTAGATCTGCAACTGTAGCAATAAATTCTTTACTAAACTGCACTTTGAAACCTTCAGCAGCCTCGGTGCATATTTTACCCACAGCATAATGTAAGGATGTTTTAAGTTTCTTAAAAGATAATTTAGGTTTTTGAAATAAATATATATATTTGTATACTTATAAAATTACCATTGTACTATTAATATAGAATAATATTCTTCTTATAAAGAATACATTAACCATGATTGTCTAAACAAAATTAATTTACATTTAAAAAAGAAAGAAAACATTTATTTATTACCTTTAAGTACATTTTCTTAGCTATATTTTTTAGAACAAAAGAAATGTACTGATATATAACTAGGACAAATGTTTATTTAGTTTTTTTCACAGACCATATCGATAAAACAGCAATTTTAAACTCAAACTATTTAAATTCTGATTGTATCTAATCACCATTTGTTGAGTATTTAAGAAAAAAAGAGAAAATAGCAAGTAAAAATTTTGTGGTCAGCAATTGTGAACTAACACAAACATACAAGAGTAGATTTGGGTAAATACAAGTAATATGAGTAATAAAAATGAATAAATTAAATAATAAATGGCATCAACTGTATGAAAAGCAAGGATAAAGGTGGATTAAAAGTATAAGAAAATTCATATAAGGACTAGTTATAATTGAAGTGCAGTATCTTATAACAGATTTAACTGCGTTTAACAAATAGTGAAATATCCAAGTTAATTGCAATGTGTACTTTACTGAATATATATAGCAATTTTTTTTTCTCTTAAAATTTAGTACAAAATTTACACAAATTTTATTGGTACATTAGAATATTCATTGCAATCCTGGGCATCAGTTCTGTACCTGAACTTGATTTCTCTTTTCCTTAGCAATATTTATTTGCTTGCTTGAACTGCTCCCACGGTTTAAGTATAGAATACATCAAGAGAAAGATAGATAAATATAAAGAAAAAGTCTGTAAACTAAAATGGAAAACTATTGTTTTCTAAAGCTGCCCCAGACTTTTCCTTTAAATATAGATTTCATGTTCTTGGTTTTCAATTTCAGAATTTAAGCTCCCTCTGATTTGTAAGATAATATTCATCCATTGTTCATTTAGTTTATTATTATGTAAGTCCCAATCAGAAATTTCTTAAAAATTCAATTATCTTTTTTTGTATACATGCACCTTGAATTTAGTTTAATATCTGTGATAAGATAAAAAAAAGTTTGATGAATTCATTCTTATTGAATAATTTTTCCCCTTATTACTTTAGAACAATTTTATCCCGTTTCCTACTAATTTTACTTTAGTTTGAATAAGCTTTCATGCTTTAAGAACTTACAGAAAAATATAAATTGTCTTAGTATTTATTTAAGAATATAGAATTTTTTAGACTTTATATATATATTATAGAAAGAGCTAATTTTTTTTAATGTATGCTTAAATTTCTTTTCTGGTTTAAATTTTCCCCAACAACAAAGAATTTTTTAAAAAAGACATTTTAATTCAAAAACTTTTATAATTTATGACTATTTTGATAGAATTAGACTTATGTTGAACTTTTTAAGAAATAACAATTTGCATTGTTTATTACAGCTATAAAACTATCTTAATTAAAAGTTTAATTAGCTATAGCAATAGCTCTCTGATTAGCTTACTGAAGACTATCAAAAACTAAATAATACAAATGCACAGAAAAAAAACACACACCACAAAATCCAATTAGAGATCAATACATTCAATTATGACTAGAAATGTATGAAAAATAAATAAATACTTGCCTTGTAATAAATGACACATTTAAAGAATAAAACTATAAAAAGATAATACAATGAAAAGCTAACAATATTTCTCATAAATTATTTAACAGCAACTTTTATTTGTTGGTAATTCTCAAAGTACAAATTAATTTAGATGAAAACAGGGCAATATAATGCATAATGAATTAAGGAGG
The DNA here is from genome assembly GCA_019973935.1 of Trichonephila clavipes. Taxonomy (NCBI): domain Eukaryota; kingdom Metazoa; phylum Arthropoda; class Arachnida; order Araneae; family Nephilidae; genus Trichonephila; species Trichonephila clavipes. The sequence continues at coordinate 165,697 of BMAU01016339.1, read as the reverse complement.
CAAAGTACCTAAAAGATGAAACTAATTTAATTTGAATGCTAAGTAAAAGAAAAAATATGGAAAAAGAAAATTTAAATGAATGTCTCATAACTAAGCATTGTTCAGCAAGGAAAAGACTATAATTTAATCATCTGAAAATAATTATTTTTTAGTCATAACTAAAGAAAATGAGAAATCCATCACTTATAAATTAGTAACATATTGAAATTGTATTTGTAATATATTTAATCTTGGATGAAATCTCAGAGTAAGTGCGCAATTAAATGCTCAGGACGTTATGTATTTCGCACATCTGATTAGCTCACATCATTAATCTCTCTCGCTTGGAAATTAATTATCATTACTTCTTATCTACACTATTAAAATCCGAAGGTAAATAGTAGCTTAATGTTCGATCTTATAGTAGCTTAATGTTCGATCTTATAGTAGCTTAATGTTTAATCAACAATCAGCAAGAAAAAAAACACATACTTCTTTTATGTCAGTTTCTTTTTCAAAATCTTCCATTTTACAAAATAATTGTATTCAAAAAAATAATTGATAATACGAGTCAACAAACAGGCGAATTTAAACTGTTATTACAAGCATGCGTGTAAGATAATTAAGTGAATATGTTCTGGTATATTAGTTTCCGAAATTTATGTTCCAATAAATTATTTTAATATAATGGGTAGTTATTTGATTCCATTTAGCCGAAAGAGATGTGAATGAGTATATACTTTTTCCAAGACTTTAATTTCATAATACTTGCACACTTCTCTTAAGCATGCGCACTAATCCAGCTTTTACTCCTTAGTTTTTTCCCTCGACTTGGATTGTTTGATTGAAAAAAAGTATTTTTGTTAATAATTTCAGATCATTCACGTAAATATTAGGCAGATTTATCTGTAAACTTCCTATGGAAAATGTTTATTCTGTAGTAAGACTAACGACAATTCGTTCGGAGTGTTTTGGAGTGAAAGTGTGCTAATAATATTAAATACTTTTGACTTTTCAAGCGGATTCGAGCGGGTGAGATCGTTTTGAATTTTTATTTTGTATTGAAATTTAGTTCATATAATTTTTCTTCTATTTTCGGATAAGAGAGCTTTTAATTTAATTATTTACACAAGATAGTGTATTTATACAATTTTGAGTATTGGAATAGAGAAGACAAAATGGGTGACTACCCTCACCCAAATAATAATATGGAAGTGGAACACGAAAATTCAACTTTTTCATTCAATAAATATAGGTGTAATCTCACAGATATAGAATTATTGACCAAGTTTGCGGACAGACAAAACTTAAGCACGTTGCCAAATATTACAATTTTCTTAAAATCGGAAAATGGCTTTCAGAATGGTAATCCTCTTAAACTAAAAGAAAATATAATGAAAGAGTTCACAATTAAAAAAAATATTCTAAGTATAAGCAAAACAAGAAACAGTGAGATCATAATTAAAACCAATAATTGCGAGACCGCCAAAGAAGCTTTAAAAATTAAAGAAATTAATAGAGTAAAAATAAGTACAAGATTATCCTTTACTGGCCTAACCACTAGTTATATATTGCACGGAATAGACACAGAATATACAATAGACGACATTAAATCGGAATTAGAAAATTACAATTACGCAATTTTTGATATCCAACGCTTTACCAAAAAAACGGAGTCTGGATTTAAACCGATCAAAACAGTTAAAGTTACCCAAATTGGATGCAGTATTCCCGAAAGAGTTCCTATTGATTTGAAATGATTAAAACTACTCTTTACTATGAAAAACCTAGGCAATGCACAAACTGCTGGAAATTTGGACACCTTCAAAAATTTTGTAGAAGCGCAATAAAATGCCGAATTTGTTCACTGAACCATTCTGTAAACGAATGCAAAGAAATACAAATAAAAAAATGCAGCTCTTGTGGAGAGGGACATGAAGCTAATGATACAGATTGCAAAAGATATAAAGAAGAAATTGAAATATTAAAAATTAAAGTACAACAACAAATCTCGAGAAACGAAGCAGTTGAAAAATTCCAAAGGGAAAAAAAAACATCATACTCGGCCAAAACATATAATGATCAAACAGAGAAGATAGAAAATCTTGAAAAAGTTAGCGAAACTAGAAATGAAATTTGAAGAAACCAATAACATATTCGAAAAGAAATTAGAACAAATAGTACAACTCTTCACGTCAGAACTGAATACCGTGGTCGCACAAATAAATTTACGATTTTCTTCCCTAATGAATACCATGGAATCCACCCTAAAAAAAGTTGCATCCAATATAACAATTCAAAAAGATGATGATTGTATCATAAGTAGAAAACAGAATGAAAAGGCAAAAAGATTCAAGAAAATATCAGAACAGAGAGGAAACTCATTAGATCGTGTAGTAGAAAAAAATAAAGGAACTTAAATAAATAATCACATTTTCTTATATTTTCTCGCTAAAAACTCACTATTAATCTACTTTTTTTTTCGAATTTTTCAACTAATTCGTAGTATCGAACCTTTTTTTTTCCCGTTTTAAATCATGAACATAATCCAATGGAATGCACGTGGAATTAAAAACAAGAGGCCTGATATTCTTTTCGCTCCAATCTTTCAAAAAGCAAGTATTTTAATAATTCAAGAAACCTGGTTACATCCAAATGATATTTTCACAATTCCCAATAAGAATATATTCAGAATTGATAGAGAAATCAAAAAGAGGAGGATTAATGATAGTTTTAAATAAAGATATTAGCGCAATAAAAATATTCTCAGAAATTAGTGAAGATTTAGAAATTTTAATAGTCAGAGTTCAAATAGATTTAAATCCTATCACAATTTTTAATATATACATCCCACCGGGTAACTTTCAAGACATCAATTTATCTAAAATAGCATCATATATTGATAATCACAATTTGATATTGGGAGATTTCAACGCGTCTCATGAGATATGGGGATCAAAAACTCTAGTGCTTCTGGAAAAAAAAGATTTTTGACTGGATCATTGAAAATGACTTAATATTATTAAACGATAAAAGTCCAACTTATCTCCATTCATCGGGAATTTTTACATCTATAGATCTTTCTTTAGCATCTATAGATTTGCAGCGACCTTACAGCTCAACATAACGACTCCAAAACTGAACTGAATTGATCTGTTATTATTGTAGCGTGCCTGGTTCCATGTGTTGTTGTTTTTAGAAGTTTACCTCTTAATTGCACATTTAATCTAAAGTTAATAAATGTTTATTGTTATTTAATTCAACCGTGTTGTGATGAAGAATGCTTAACCACGCAACGCGGCAGTGGTGACCTCTTTTTGGACTTAAAAACACGTAAGCTATTCTGTTCTAATGGCGAATGCAATACAAATTCTTCTACTACGGATGATCACCCCGTAGCGAAAGATTTTTTTCCCTTCTCCTCAAGGCCACTTGAAGCATCTGCTCGGAGATTCGTTTCGCTTCCTGCTTATTCTACAATATGACTAGTGAAACCGTTGAAGTCGCTCGTATTGCGTTGCGGCTGCCGCCGTTTTGGAAATCCAACGTTCGTCTATGGATTGCGCAATGCGACCATGCATTCACATTCAGTGGTATCTCCAGTGATGATACTAAGTATTCTGCTTTGGTTGCGAACCTGGATGCTGAAACTCTCTCCTACGTGTCGGACATTGTGTTAAGCCCTCCGAACAGTGACAAATATCACACTCTCTCGCAGCGGCTCATCACCCAATTTAGCGACTCGGAGACTCAAAAATTAAGAAACTGCTAACTGACCTTCAGCTAGGAGATGAGAAGCCCAGCCACCTGTTGCGAAAAATGAAAGAGCTGTCTAATGGCCAACTCCAGGATGACTTTCTGCAAAGTTTGTGGCTTCAAAGAATGCCACCACATATCCAGACTGTTTTATCTGCATCCTCAGAGCCTTTGGATAAACTGGCTATCATCGCTGATAAGGTTTCTGAGGTTGTTGGTGCATCCTCGACTATCTGTGCGGCCAAAACTGTTCCTCCACCATCCCAGTCATCTTCATGCAATGCTCAGCCAACCATGGACTCTCTCGCCAGGCAGATCCAAGAGCTGTCTCTACAAGTTGCTGAACTGACAAGAGAGCGCAATTCCTCTCGCCACCAACGATATAGTTCTGACCGCCGGAGATCACATTCACGCTCTAGGAGTGTCAATAGAGGAAGTGGCATCTGCTACTATCATCGCCGTTATAAAGAGCAGGCCCGCAAGTGTGTTTCACCTTGTGCATTTGTGCAAAAAAAACGAGTAAGCTCTGTCATAGCTGGAATGGCAGAGCCCTCGAAACATACCAGCCGGTTATTTTTATTAGACCGCAAGTCTGGCCAGAAATTTCTCATAGACTCTGGAAGTGAAATCTGTGTCATCCCACCTTCTCCAACTATGAATAAATCACCTCAGTCTAACTTCTCCTTATTTGCTGCTAATAATACCAAAATTCCAGCCTATGGTATGGTCCGTAAAGAACTTAACCTGGGTCTGAGGCGACCTTTTATCTGGACTTTCATAATTGCTGATGTATCATCTCCTATAATTGGTGCTGATTTTCTAAAGCACTTCAACCTTTTAATCGACCTTAAGAAAAAAGGTTGGTGGATGTGGAAACTTCTCTTTTCACTTCTTGTGTTTTTTCAAATATTGTACAGCCCTCAATCCTCACTGTAGATGCAAACATCAGTTTTAAAAACATCTTATCGGAATATCCAGACCTCAGCAACCCTTCTTTAATTTCCAAATCAGCATCACATGGCACAGTCCACCATATTATTACTACTGGCCCACCAGTCACTGCCAGGCCTAGAAGGCTACACCCTAAACTGTATGATGCAGTGAAGGTAGAATTTGAATTTCTTCTTGCTCAAGGCATTATTAGACCTTCCAAAAGTCCCTGGAGTTCTCCTCTTCATGTTGTGCCCAAATCTGACTCTACAGTTAGACCTGTTGGGGATTACAGGCAGCTGAATTCTGTTACTGAGTTCGACAGCTACCCCATGCCTTATTTGAATGACTTTGCTCATGCACTACATGGCAAGAAGATATTTTCCAAAATAGACATTTTTAAGGCATTCCACCAAATCCCTATAGCTGAGTGTGATATTCCTAAGACAGCTGTAACAACTCCATGGGGTCTTTACGAATATACCCATTTGTGTTTTGGCCTTGTGAATGCACCACAAACCTTTATGCGATTCATGCATGAAGTACTAAGAGGACTTCCTTTTTGTTTTGTCTACTTGGATGATATTTTGTGTTACTCAGAAAATGCTGAGGAGCATCGTTCTCACTTAAGAACTATATTCCAAAAACTGAGCTCATATGGTTTAAAACTAAATATCTCTAAATGTGTATTTGGTGTGACTGAACTCATTTTCCTTGGCCACTTTATCACTCCTGATGGCATTAAGCCATTGCCTGACAAAGTTCAAGCAGTTCTTGATTACAAACAACCAGAGACTGTTGGCTCTCTGAGAAAATTTTTAGGACTGTTAAATTTTTATAGACGTTTCTTGCCCAAAGCAGCTGAACAACAGTATCTTTTAAGTGAATTTTTAAAAGGTTCTAAAGGTAAGAAGGACTCAAAGCCTTTAAACTGGTCTTCTGAGGCAATTACAGCATTTCAGAGGTGTAAACAAGCTCTTGCTGATGCTGCACTTCTTGCTCATCCTTCACCTTCTGCCCCGCTTGCTCTTCATGTGGACGCCTCTGATTATGCCAGGAGGTGCACTTCACCAAGTTGTGGACTCTGAGCTACAGCCATTGGCTTTCTTTTCCAGAAAACTTACTTCATCTGAAAAGTCTTACAGTGCCTACGACCGTGAACTCCTTGCTATCTACTCGGCTATCCGACACTTTCGGTATATGCTGGAAGCTAGAGATTTCACAGTGTTTACTGACCACAAGCCCCTCACTTATGCTTTTAGGCAAAAAGTGACAAGTGTTCTCCACGGCAGATCCGTCAGCTGGATTTCATCTCTCAGTTCACCACAAATATTGTACACATTCCAGGATCTGACAATATTGCTGCTGATGTTCTCTCTCGTGTTTCTGCAATCACCTTCCCAAGTCAAATTGACTATGACTGTATTGCTGAGACACAACAGACTGATCAGGAGCTTCACACCCTAATAGCATCTGGAACTTCCTTGGAACTCAAAAAGGTAACTTTTCCCAATTCGTCTACTGAAATTATGTGTGATCTATCAACGGGCACAGCCAGACCCTACATCCCAAAACAGCATCGCCAAGATGTTTTCTCTGGTATGCATAATTTATCCCATCCTGGCATACGTCGATCAGTGCATTTGATGAAGCAGCGTTTTGTTTGGCCATCAATCTCATCAGATGTAGCTAAGTGGGCAAGACACTGCCTAGCTTGCCAAAAATCCAAAATTCATCGTCATACTAGATCACCTCTTTCATCATTTCAAGAACCTTCCCAACGTTTTGATCATGTTCATCTGGATCTCATTGGACCTCTACCTCCATCAAATGGCTACACCTATTGCCTGACAATGATTGACCGTTTTTCGAAATGGCCAGAGGCCCAACCTCTCAAAGACATAACTGCTGAGACTGTGGCTGAGGCCTTCTTTTCCTCTTGGGTGTCTCGCTTTGGAACTCCTGCAATTCTCACAACCGACAGGGGCAGGCAGTTTGAGTCCTCGCTCTTCAAAGCTCTTAGCAAACTACTTGGTGTTCAGAAGTGTCGTACAACTGGATACCACCCTCAAGCTAATGGGATGATCGAAGAATTGCACCGCCCATTGAAGAGTGCAATCAAATGCCATGCTACTGAGCGTTGGACAGAAGTACTCCCTATCATCTTACTAGGTCTACGAGCTTCTCTTAAAGAAGATATTCTGTGTACCCCAGCTGAATTAGTTTTTGGGACCACTATTCGACTGCCAGGGGGAGATGTTTGACTCTTCCAAGCCAGACGATGATGTTGTGAATTTTGTTTCGAAACTTAAGTCTCACATGCAATCACTTCACCTAAACCACCAAAACACCATGGCAAACGTCCAGTTTTTATCCATCCAGGACTGTTGGAAGCAACACATGTTTTTCTTCGCCGAGACATGTTACGTCGTCCACTTCAACAACCCTATGATGGCCCTTTCAAAGTCTTACAAAGGAAGGATAAAGTGTTTTCCTTGACATCAATGGTAAACGGGTATCTGTATCTATTGATAGATGCAAACCTGCCTTCTTTTCTTAACACTGAGGACTTGCAACTACCTCAAACCAAGAATGAAATACCTGCTACTGTGGAACCTAATGCAACAGCTTCAACACCTGCTACTGTGGAATCTGATCCAACAGCTTCAACGCCTACCCAGCCATCTACACGTTCTGGTCGCAAAGTTCATCTTCCAACTAGGTATCGTTGACACTGGAAGGGGAGTATGCAGCGACCTTACAGCTCAACATAACGACTCCAAAACTGAACTGAATTGATCTGTTATTATTGTAGCGTGCCTGGTTCCATGTGTTGTTGTTTTTAGAAGTTTACCTCTTAATTGCACATTTAATCTAAAGTTAATAAATGTTTATTGTTATTTAATTCAACCGTGTTGTGATGAAGAATGCTTAAACACGCAACGCGGCAGATTTAAATTATGATTTATCCTGGTCCACGAATACTGATAATTTTGGAAGTGACCACTTCCCTATAATAATTAATTACAAAAGAGCAAACAGGTCAGTAACTACTAATTGTAAACAAAACACAAATTGGAACAAATTTATCAATATTATTCAACAAAATATAAATTTAAATGAAAACATAAATATAGATATTATAAAAGAAATTAAAAAAGCTCAAATCTTATCTCAAGGAACCGAAAAAACCTGATCAGTTCCAGAGCTCCATGGTGGACAGCAGCATGCGGGTATTTAAGAGCCAAAAAGAGAAAACTCCTTAATAAAGCAAGGAAAAACTTTAAAGAAGAAGACTGGATAAAATATAAAGCAGTAAGCGCAAAACTTAAGCGAACAATCAAAGCCTGTAAAGAAAATTTTTGGCACAAGACCTGCGAAAAAATATCTTCTCCTAAAGTTCTTTTTAAAATCATCCGAATAATTAAAAATAGAACAAATTCTAACTATTCATCCTTTAATATTATTGAAAATAACGGAACCATATTAACAAACGAACAATCCCAAGCAAACTGTTTTTTACAATATTACGCAAAACGAAACAACGATAGTATTCCAAATATTTCTATTCCGGACAATAGCCAGGATATTAATAAACCTTTTTCTTTAAAAGAATTAGAAATAGCAATATCTCATCAAAAGAACAGTAGTCCAGGGCATGATAAGATTTCTCTCCAATCAATAAACCATCTCCCCATCAAAGCAATATATCTCCTTCTAAAATCATTTAATGACAGTTGGTTTTCAAGTCAAATTCCTAAAGACTGGACTCACGCACTTATCCTACCTTTCATAAAACCTCACAAAAATCCCAAGGAAGTTTCGTCATACCGTCCTATTTCTCTTACCTCAGTAATTGCCAAATTATTAGAAAGAATGATTCTACATAGAATGTTGGTTTTCAGTTTTCAAAACAAAATTTTTCATGTTAATCATCATGGTTTTTACCCTCACAGAAGCAGCATTAATACATTACTTCAATTACAACATGACATCATACTGGCTAGAGAACGCAAAGAATATTTTATTTTGGTAGCGTTGGATATTAAAGCAGCATATGACTCAGTGTGGCCAAATGGCCTTATTTCTAAACTAAACAAAGTTGGATACTCTGGTAGATTACTACGATGGATTCAAAACTTCTTACATCAAAGAACAATTCAAATCAAATGGAGAAACATTTTTGAAAAATCGTTACAAACAATTCTGGTGTACCCCAAGGGTCTATCTTAAGTCCTTTCCTTTTTATGATTTATATGTCAGATATTTTTGAAATTCAACACGACAGCCATCTTCTGGTTTATGCTGATGACATATTTTTATATAATAGTGGTACGAATTGGAATAAAACAATAGGCGAAATGCAAGAATCTTTAAATAAAATTTCAGTCTGGTGTACAAAATAGAAATTATCCACCTCTCCAGAAAAAAAAAGCAGTCTACTCAACTTTTCCAGAAAAAGAAGCACAATACCTCCATTACTTAAAATATGCGACAAACCTATTCCCGAAGTGAAGAGTCTGAAAATCCTGGGTATCATCTTCGACCCCAATACCACCTGGAAAAATCATATTAATTACCTACGTCAAAAAAGGATTCAAATATTTAAATGCAATTAAAGCCTTATCTTCTCCGAAAATAGGAACAAGATCTGATCATCTTTTAAATATTATTAATGCCACAATCCGTTCTATCTTTGACTATGGAAGTCAACTATTTTCCTTTTCTAGCAATAGCAACAGACAAAAACTAGAACCGATTTATAATGCTGCCTTACGGTTAGCCCTAGGTCTCCCAAGAAATACCCCGTTGGATTTATTAAGAGCAGAGTCTATGAATGGAAATATTAATTCTCGCCATAATTTTCTTTGCCAAAAATTTATAACCAAGCAAATAGCATTAAAAGACTGGTCACCGAACGCTAGGTTATTTTGGAATATAGATAGTAATTTTTATAAATATAGAGAAAAAGAGATCAGTATTTTTCAAAAGACGATCAACCTTCTCCAAGAATTATGCATCTCTAAAGTAGATATTCTTCAATGGATCCCTCCTCCCCCAATCTACGATAATCGCAAAATAAATATATATACTCATGAACTACCATTTCAAAACAAAGATCTTCCAGATGATATAGTACAAAATATGTTTAATGATTACATTCAGCCAAAATTTAATAACAATATCATAATAGCAACCGATGGTTCCAAAAATACTAATCAAACATCAATAGGAATTTTAATCCCTAAGAAAAAATTCGACAAAATTTCATACTGAAAGACATGATTTCAATATTCACAGCTGAAGCTATAGCCATATGGACTGCATTAAAAATTGGGTTTCTGAAACAGAAAACTATATCATCTTGACGGACAGCTTATCAGTCTTAAAAAGCATCCAAAATATTAATAGAAAATCCAATACGATAATATTAAATTTAAGTTCAACTTTACATCAGTGCCTCCAAATAGCTCAATCAATTACATTCATTTGGGTACCAGCTCACAAGGGAATAGAGATTAATGAAGAAGTTGACAAATTAGCTAAAGCCTCTCAGAGCCGTGGAATATTATTTCTTGGATAACTTATGAAGATCTACATACCTATTTTAAAAAACAACACAAAACCAAAAGTGAAGAAATATGGAAAAAGAGCAAGAGACATACAAATTTTTTTATATTTCTCATCTTGAAAAAATGGAACAGACAGGCAGCAAAAAATAGAAATACAGAAGTTTTAATCAATAAGTTGCGAGTTAAAAAGTTACCGTTAAATGATATATATTTCCTTTTAAACTAACAGATTCTCCTTTGTGTGCAGATTGTAAAGTACCCGAAACTAGTGAACATTTTATATTAAACTGTACCAAATACAAATCACAGCGTGAAATTTTGAAAAATTTTATCTCCAACCACGACGAATGGTCTTATTCCTCAATAGCGAAGTGTAAATCAATAGAGCATGTTCAAAAAGTTGAAAAATTTCTGACATCATCCAATAGATTCTAAAATTCCAGTTACTCTACACTCTACTTTCTTCAATCTCAGTTGAAGCACAACTCGATAATTCAAATTACAGATAGACTGCAATCACGAACTGTGTGTTATATCTTGGATTAGAAACTGATCAAAATTTTATCGGAGCATAAGGCGTTAGCCAGGTCTCCACTTTTTCAGTGCTTGCACTGAACTGAACTGAACTGAACTAAGACTAACTGTATATATTTTGTCCCGTGAATTCAAACATCGTACATTCTCGTAAAGAATAACCCCAAAATCCTCGACCTTCTCTCTAAATTTAAATCAGCAAATTCCGACGAAGAAAAAACCTGCCTTCTGGCAGAAGCTATAATGAACAATATTTAAATTTCCCTATCATTCTTAATTGTAACTTTTATTTTTTACCCCTTAACTTTTTAAAATTCTCTCAAATTATTCAAATCTCTCTTTTTAAATTAAGTTAAAGTCACTTTCTATTTCAAAGTACATGATTTCAATCTTAAAGCTCACTGCCATCCTCCAATCAACGATCGCTCCATAGCCAACGCCTCCTGCACTGCCATTGGATCTCCTCCTCTGAAGTCACGCCCCTCTCTTCAAGCCCAAGTTTCCAAAACCATGAAAATCAGAGTCCCAGATAGAGGGATAGAAGAATGCTGACGCATTCTAGATTCCTGTTTATAAAATCATCCGTCAATCCGTCAATTCAAACAGCTTTTCGTTTTCTCCGTTATTATTTGGAGCTAATTTGGTACCAGAGTATGCTACTCGTTTTTGGTGTGATTGTGAAATCGTGCTAAATAGATCCTTGGCTGGTAGTCTGTTATCGTAAAGTTCGAACTTGGCGAAATTTAAAATTATTTTTGGTGGGAAAATCCATAGCATACCGAGATCAAATTTTTACCATTTTGTTTTTAGAAAACTATGTAAGTGTTTCTGTTTGTTTATTTTTATAAAGATATATACTGACTTTTCGCCATGGCTAATATTTTGTCTAGTTATGTAATGATTTTTCGAGTTCTGTATTATTATTTCTTATTTTTATCTTATAATAAAACATCAGATAGAATAATTTCAACAAACTGTCTAATTTAGTTTTTTTTTTTAACAACTTCAGCATATTGTGATATTTTATTTTTCCATTCTCTCTGTAAAGTTATGGGCCAAAAGATAAAGTTTTTCAACCAAATTATTTGTTTTGCTTGTGATTTTAATAATTATTCAATTATTTGAAAAATTTTAATTATTTATCTTTGAGGGGGTGTGAAAAGATTTTGAAAGCTACTGATTGCAATTGCAATTTTTGCTTTGCTTTATTTAAACATTGCCTATTCTAATGCTTAAAATAAAAAAAGACTGATTATATACTGTTGACCAATTTTATTAAATGTAAAGGCATCACCAATTCAAAAAATATCTCCAAATGTTGTCATCATTATTAACCCTCTAACTGGATACCTTCCTCCTGAAAAGTTATTCCAAAAGCGTTTTACTCTTATATTGCTATTCCCTTCAAAAATGCAACAGACTTCAATTCTTTCCCCCTTTTAAAACTTGGGATATCGAAAGGAGACAACTTTATGACTTGGTTCGGCGTATTTGATCATTGAGAACCAGGATAGCAATCGTTTACAGCTAGCTGTTAAGTTGCCTTGGGCAATCTTGCATGAAAACCATAGTTCTTTCTACTCTGTCATTTTCCCCATAGATTCAGTCACAGTAAAATTAAAACAAAATGCAGGGTAAAAAAAACATGAAATAAATGGCGTGTTAAAAGTTGAAAAATAGTTATATTTTCTTCAAACAAAATTTATTTTTCTGTCATTTTTTAAAAATTAAAAAAAAAAATTTGGTATTGCGATTTGAACCAGAAAAAAGCATCCTGTATTCATTTTTGAATATGAGAGTAAGAAAACGCGCTCACATTCATGTTTTTAAAAAAAAAGTTATGAGGTAAAAAAGAGTAAAGGCCCTATCTTTTTTTTTTAAACAATAAGACATAAATGGTGCATATTTATGAAATAAAACAGATCTTTCTCTATTCAATTATATTTTTAATTTAGAATAACATAAAAATGATTTCGATACTTTTAATTTATTTAAATTTAAATCATATAAATGATATTTTTATGTTAACTGAATATTTTTCGGAAAAAATCTAAATTTTCATTCCTAGTGCTCTCCTTTTCGAACTCCTTGTATTAAATAAAAATATCTTTTCTACATCGGCATTTGTGATGGACATAACACACATTCAGTCAATAATTTTTAATTTTAATGGGGGGGATATACTTCTTCAAATGCGCATGACAGTACTTCTAACCATTTTCTACTCAAGTTAAATTTCTTATCTTTATGTTTCTTTTATTACAAGGAAAAATGTCACACATCGATAACTACATTTTCACACAATTCAGTCATTACAAATTCTATTGTGAGAAAAGTTCTCCCTAATTAATTTTGTCTTTCAAAACAGTACACTTAAAACAATTTTGTTCAGTGAAGTTAACCGACAGTTCCACAATGTATTCATACCAAATTTTAAAAACAAATTTAACACTTGGAAATGTATCCAGTATTAAATTTTTCAGTATACACAAATATTTCCTGCTGTAGGAAGATATAGTATGAGAGAGAGAGAGATGTGGTGTGCGGTTGTGAAAGAATGTTTTCGTACGTGTAGACTATTTTTGAAAATTTAAATATCACTGAAGGTGATCATATAACGGCGAATGAGCCTTATTTTAATGTGTGCTGGTATCAAAGTAAAACACTTTATACAATATTAAACAGCCTATGGAATTATACTCAATATCAAACTATTCGCAAAATGGCTTACAACTTCTATTCAAATTGTAAAGAAACTGAAATATATAAATATATCTTACTACTGTCAAAAATATTCATAATATGTAAGTATCCTATTTCTCCACTTATTTCTGTACATTTTAAAAACTGTAGCTGAATGCAATTTTTTATACTTATAAACAAGGCATAACAGCTCACACACTCGTAAAAAAAATGTCTTTATCATTTTTAAATATACTACTATAAAAACGTATATGGATTGTAAGATCAGTTGTAAAATCCTAAAAGCTTTTAGAGGAGCTAAAAACATGTAATTTTGGATTGATCAAATTTTTAATATAATACACAAATATACATGTTATTAAGCAAATACATTTGAAAAATAAAACTTCCTTCTGAAATAAACGTAATTGAAAGAAAAATGTTTAATTGCAAATGAGTGGAAATACATGTTTATCTAAGGGGTATCCCCAAAGTGAGGTAATCCTCAAACTTAAAACTCAAACTCAGAGGCACAACAATCCATGAGGGCCAGGAACTACTGTGCCCATCATAATACATGTGACCATTGGACGCTGAGGTGCATGAACAGATGTCCCGATTTGGTGGTCTGTCTGAAGAGAGACCTTCAGTGTTTAAGACCCGAAGCAAGCTTGGTACTCATTTATCGACCCAATGTAGCGGGGATGAAAGGCAGAGTCGACCTTGCGCAGCCCGTTAATAGAACCCCAGACCTGTGGTGTGGAAGCACTATACACTACCACTCGATCCTATTCGGTGAAAAATAAAATTTAAAGTTAGAATCTTATATAAATCCCTAATGAATGAGGGAGTCCAAACTTTTTTTTTCATGTAAACTGTTTAGACGGAAATGGTTAATTATGAACATTTCACAAGTTGCATAAATTAAAATTAACCATTATAGTTTACATAAATTTTTAAGGGTGCAAAAGGTGTATTTCGGCTGCACGATTAATTTTAAAAGGAATACGGTTACGAAAAAAGTAGTACAAATCTATCTAAAGTAGGGTTGGTTACTTTACATATTGTCAAAAACAACAATGTATTGGAAGCCAATTCCACAATTCGTTGTTATAAAAATGTATGGAACATTACAAGATTTATTTTTGCATTTGTAATTTATATATATATAATTTTTCCTGGGAACTTTAAAAGCTAGAGCGGCATCCATCAAAACCGCGGTTCTCTCTCTGTTTTTCCAGATCGCCCTGACTAAGCCGGCTCTGCCATAGTAAGTGAAAATGCCGGATTTTGTTTGTCAAGATCATTTTATAGCAGACTGCATTTTTCATGTATTTTAGATGGTCGTTTTATATTTTCTACATCAATATCTTAATGTCTGAATTTAAAATTACATAAAATTCTTGACATTCGCATCAATGACCATTATAATTTTTATTAGTATATGAATGTGTCATCACACGATTACATGACTGTTATTAACATATAATTTTAACCATTTAATTAATATTAAGTATAACATAACGCACACAAATTTTCTGAGCTTTAAAATAAATATTTCGAAAACTACTTCAGATATACTCAAAATTTTTCATTCCTACCCTTTAGCTTCTCAGTTTTGCTTCTATGTAAAACTTTATTGTATATCCCTCGGTTTTTTTAGTATATTTTTTGCTCTTAGCATGCATTTTTCAACTGAATTGTATGAAATCTTCAAAATATATTAAAAATACCAAAGAAGCTATATAATAAAATTTGAAATTTATATTATACTCAAAGAGTTGCTAGAACTTATGGTAAATAATTTTTAACTTTGCGATACATTTTTTTTTTTTTTCGAAATTTCAAATGGAATTTCTAACATAAAATTTCTAGCTTTATAAGGTCGAGATTTCAAAAAATATCCAGATTTTAATTACTTATTGAGTTAGCCTTGAAAAAAGATAAATGTTAAGGTAATTTGCATAAATAGATATTTTTGAAGAATAATTCGAATGTTTTTGAATAGCTCAAATTTAAAATTGATTTTTATGTTTATTTATATGCATAAATGTCTACTGTAAATGTTTCCGTATATTTTTGATTACCATTTATTCAAACATTCAAGTTATAAAAAATGTGGGAAAATCTTCATTCATGTTGTCTTTGATGTAAACTGAAGTTCAAGCACTTAAAATTCAAATATAATTCGGTGTATTTTAACAATATATAACTAGGCACTGTACGTAAACTTTCCTGAACACTTGGGCTTTGAAATCTAAAAAAATTAATAGATCTTAATTAGTTTTTTTTTGTTATTATTTTTATCAAAGTGTAAGAAAATGTTTCAAATTATTTGATGAAGTTTAAATTTATTCATTTTTAATGGTTCGAAAATTGAAAAGATTTCAAATTTTAAAGTGTTTGGTGTTTTATTATTTTTTTGGGGGCATCTTATAATGAAATAATCATGTTTCAAAAACTGAAAGCATTGATTAAGATAAGAAAAATGAAGCGAAAGAATATACTTTAAAAAAGATAATTTGTCTAACTATATAAAATAGCAGATTGCCCTGACACGCCCCAACTTGTTACAGTTTGAAATTAATATGAAACCAAAAGGGAATTGTAACATATTTTACTTATGCGTTGGGACTTTTGGAAACTTTTAAAATACAAGCTAGCAAACAAACACTTCTTGGGTTCTAAAGAAATTTCTCCCGGATTTTTTACGATTGCCCCTGGGTCAAAACACGGGGTTCCCTGCGAGCCATAAAACTCCTGCTGTGTTGCTTCCTCCATCCCTCATTATCTCTTAAGATGTTAAACCTTAAAAGGAGGAAAGGATTTCAGAAAAAGTGCGGGTAATCCGCTTTTGAAAACTTACTTGAAGGCAGAAAAATCAGTGCAGTCCATTTTCGAAGCATCTTTACACTGACGGAATTTTCCGTGCTATCCGGTTAGAGGGTTAATGTGCATTATTATTTTATAATGCAATGGTCATGTCAGACTATTTAATAGAAACAGTTAAAAAATTTGTTCAGAAATGCAGATTTTGTGTTACACAAATTGAACGCAGCTCCTTACACATTTTAATGTACTTTTTTACTGTAATATATGTGCTTGTTTATAACATAGGCCTTTTCTAATAGAAATGTAATTACAGCTGTAAGTTTCTAGAGTGTGGGGCATATGTAATGAATTTATAATTTTATTTTGTAGAATAATATTGAGAAAAAGCTGGTTGGGTAAAAAAAGATAGGTTTTTCTTAATTAAGATATAAAGAAAATCATCCACTGATAACTAACCAATCAAAAATTGAATTTTAAAGTCAATCATATAAAAAGACAAAGTATACAATTTATTTATTTTTCGATTTTTAAAATTAATGCATGATTTTTCATTCCTAGTGTATAAAAAAGGGTTCACTCATAAAAATGTAGCAACTGTACACCGTTGTATTTATTTCTTTGAATCTCTGAACTTAGCAGCAAATTAATTGATTTTTCATGATGGATTGAAAAAAAAAGCTGATTTTAAGATAACAATTACAGTAAAAAATGAATTCAGTCAAGGTGAAACATCATTGTATAAATCTAGTCTTACGTTTTATTTCTAATTGTTAACTATAGCAATTTCTGACTTAAAAAGTTTTAAGATTTAAAAAAAAGGGGGAGAGGACAATGGAGTAATGGCATAAAAATGTATAGTAAGGATGATTAGGAAACTCATTTATAGGGGATATTTTAAATGTAATATATTTGTTTATTTCCATTTTTTTTTATTCTTAAAATGCATTTTAAAGTGAAATACAACTTTAAAGAAATAAATGTTGTTATGAGAAGTTTGTTATTTAATAGCCAAGTAAAAAAACTAATAATTATAGATTTTTTTTTTTAAAAATAATTACAAAACGTGTTTGGTTTTAAAGATATGTCTGCATTGAGACTATAGATGTTATTATAGCTATTATTTATACCTGGTATTTAAATCCATGATATGTATTAGAGAGTTATACGACAAAAAAAAAAGAAAAAAGAGAAGCCTGTTAATAATTTTGATCGTATAGTTTAAAATCATAACGTCAAAGAACATGAATCAATAAAATTACCAGTTTTATAAATATTCACCAAAAAAACTTCTGTATAGAATAGGATAATTATGTTTTAATATTTATTTTAGGTTTTTTAACAGGGTATGTTATGAAGTCACCAGCAGTTGCTTCAGTCACTTTCAAAAAACTTATTCAGTGCTGCAGTAAAAGTCATATTTTAAATGTTCAAAATACCAGTAATGCTACATCACTTCAATATGGTCCTCTGGGATGTCTTTTAAAGAAAAATATTTTCAATGAATGGTAATCAGACCTTTTTATTTCTTCCATTTTCGATAAGGAAAATTTAAGGAGAGTTAGAGGAATGCAAAAAAACACCTTTTCTTTCGTAATATCATTGTTGCCAAATCTATTAAAACTTCCCTTTTCTACTTTATAAGTTTTAGACAGATTAAATTTTTTCCCTTCCTTTTTGTGTTGATCTTTGATAATTTGAAATGTTTTCGTTTTAAATGTCCATAAAAGAATTTTATTTTTTAAAGAAATTTTGTACGTCATAGAGAGTTTTCTTGTTTAATATGCACCTTGTATTGATAATATATTCTTTTATTTTAGCTCATAAACATAAGCAGTGTTTTGATAATGTTGAAGTATCCTAATTTTTAATCTTTTTCATTTTATATTTATTTCTACTTTAGATTATTAAAAGTATTGTGTGGGGGAAACTATTTACATCTCTTGGAAATGGTTTGTATTCTGTAGAATGTAATAAATTAAATTTTAGAACAATTAAGATTAACTTTCTTTGTATTCAAAAATTTGATAAAGAATTTTTTTAAGAAAACCGGTGTCTATCTCTGAAAATTTTTTTACAAATTTATTATCATATTTCTCAGCTTAATATGGTATGAATATTGTAAATTTTGTTGTAATAGAAAATCAAATATGAAATTAACATTATGAATTAGATCAAGAGTGCAATTTTATTCTGTCTAAAACTCAAATCTTGTTTTAGTGTAATCATATTAGTTGGTAAATTATTATATGTATGGAAAAATCTTTCATTTTCTAGGTTTTATTCAATTCTGAATGATGGCAATGTTAATATGTTTCCAGTAGAAATATCAAATCCTAGAAAACAAACTTTCCTACTTCAAAGTTCTATCAAGGAAGTATCAAATGACTTACTTCAAAGTAAATATATTTCAGAATAAATAATAAATGAGATTATGTTATTTTAAACTTATGTTTTTAATTGATGAACCTTTAAAACTAGTTGGTATGTGAAGCATTTAAAGAAATTTAATTTTGTGTGAAAGAATTTAATGGATAAAATTGGTGTATTCATAAAACTGATTTATTTTCATATAAATTTTAGATATTATGAACTAAATAAGGATAGACACATACTTATGTATTATGTATTAACCTTTTCTAATCAAAGATGACCTTAAAAAAGTAATAGGCTTGCCAAAAGTAAAAGAAAGAATATAAATTCAATGCTTCTAGTTGACATCAGGCCTGCTTTTCTGCTTAGGCACGCTCGACACATGCCTAGGGTGCAAAAGATTTGGGGGGCACAAAAAGTTGGAGGGAGAAAAAATTAAAATTACACAGAATGTACAATCGCCTAGTGTTTATTAAAAACCTAATTATTCTCTTTCATTTTTATATCTAAATTATCAAATCTTCGTTTTGCTATCAGCCAAATTATTATGTAAATGGCTTGGCTTTTCTTCCCGAAATCATATTTTGTTTCATGTATACTGTTATTAAATTGTTCTCAAAACTCAAAGTAAAATCTATTTTTTTTGCAAAGTTTCTTAAACTGTGGGGTGCGCCCCCTAGGTGGGCGTGATAACCTTACTTTGGGAGGGTGGCGAGCATATTGCGAAAAATTGAAAATAAAATATTTAAAGTAATTATCAATTTAATAAATAATTTGCAATTTAAAATAATTACAAAAAAAATACATTCTTATATAATAAAAAATGAAATACACACACATTTACTGTGATATATATGTACATGCCTATACGTTACACTCTTCTTGACAATGGCTTTGAACTGGAAGACCCAGGTACATAGAATATAAAAGATAATGTAGAAATATACAAAATACTTAAATCAAATTTAACTCAAGAATTAGAAGCAGATTTTTTAAATTTTGAGCATTATTATAAAGGCATCAAAATTAAGTGCAAACATTCAACAAATTATTTTTTTATGAGCTACCGAGTGAAGAGAAGTATAAGAGGAACTTGCTCCTCTATTCAAAATCAAAAGGCCAGTTACTTTGTTTTTATTGGCTTTTTCAGCCTGAGGAAAAATGTAAATTTTTACCAACTGGCTGTAATGATTGGAAGAATTCTTTCGCGCTTCCTTCTCAGCATAAGAGGTGAGATGACCATAGGGCAAATGTATTGACTTTTTTTGTTAAGAAAAGGGGCCAACACAGTCCAGGATGCAGTCCAAAGTCAATATGACAGAGAAGTGAAGTATTGGCGATATCTCCTTACTAGAGTTGTGAAATTTTTGTTGGCAAAAGGCCTTCCATTCAGGGGTGACGACCAACAACACAACTTGGATCTACAGCAAACAGGCTTTTCTTAGGATGCCTTAAACTCGTGAGTTTGATCCATTTCTTTCCCAATATCTGACAAAATATGGCAACAAAGGCAAAGGGAGTACTTCTTATCTGTCGTCTGACATTTGTAGTGAGTTCACAGATGTGATTGGCAAAAGTCTTGCAAGAAATCTTTTAAGAGATCAAATCACAGATTACTTTTCCCTCATTATTGACTCTAAATCTGAAGCTTCATACACTGACCAGTTGGCTGTAGCACTTCAATATGTTTCTGCCAGAAAAGCCTGCGTGAATGAAGGCCTTGTAAAAGTGTTATCAGGCGTCTCTCATAAAGCCAAGGTATGGAAGAAGCAGCCCTCAACTTGCTTGAAAAACCATGAAGAACTTAAACTAGATTTGAAAATCTCTTTGGGCCAAAGTTATGACAATGCTTCAAACATGTCAGGAGTGTACTCCAGTCTTCAGTCGAGAATGCAAGAAGAAAATGTCTTTGTTGAGTTTGTACCATGTGCAGCCATTTCCTTAAATTTAGTTGGGGAAAAAAGCCTACACTGAAGCTATTGTTTTCTTTTCTTTTGTACAAGGACTTTACAGTTTTCTTTCATCATCTACTCATAGATAAGAATGTATTGAGAGATTATATGTGCAAAGAAGCAATGAATAAAAGTTGAAAACAGAATATGGATTTCTTATGCTGAAATCGTTGAGTGAAACTAGATGGTCTGCAAGGGCAAATGTTCTCAGAGCTCAAGATTTAAGTCGTAATGAAATAACACTCTTGAAGATTTAATTGAAGATCATACTCAGACACCTAGCACACGAGTTACAGCTGAAGGATTCTGCAAAACCGTAGAAAATTTTCAGACTACTTTATTAACGGTGATTTGGGACAAAATCTTACAAAGGGTGGACAAAACCAGTGAGATACTACAAAGGGAAGAACTTGATCTCCTTTGTGCTACTAAGGAGTTACAGATGTTATCTTGGTTTTTTATCTGAAAAAAAGATCCAACTTTGATGATTACAAGGCAAAAGCATTGCATTTAGCTAACGTGCCTGAGCCCAACTATGAAAAATCAGAAAAAGGAAAATTTTTTTCAGATGAAATAAGAGAGATTTTGAGATTATGTCTCCAAGAGAAAGATTTCAAGCTGGAGTTTTCTTGCCCATTATTGACAATCTTGTAGTGCAGTTAAACAAAGGAAGGGATTTCTACAAAGTTCTCAACACAAGATTCAAAATATTCAAAAATATTCATTAAAAGGTGCATGAAGCAACAAAACAGGTAAAATACTTGGTCCAAAGCAACCCAAAAGACATCAATAAAGAACAATTTGTGTGCAAGAGTGTCAGCATTTCAAAATATACATGAAAGTGGAAAAAATAACAGCCACTAACTTGTTTTTCCTACATCAGGAAAAACAAGTTAGAATGTACCTTCCCAAATTTAGACTTTGCAATGAGGATTTACTTAACTCTTCCTGTGACAAACTGTAAAGGAGAGAGAAGCTTTTCTGCCCTTAAGAGAATTAAGATGGGCATTAGAGAACTACTGTGAAAAAGGAAAAACTTAATAGTTTAATGTTTCTATGCACACAAAATGATATAACCATGGAAATTTATTATAATGATATTAATGATTTTGCAATGATGAAAGCTCGAAGAATACCTTTGTTGCACTAGTACAATGGCTGTGACTCAACTGTCAGAATGTCTAAAAGTAAAATATAGTTAGAAAATTAACAAGTTGAATGATAAACAAGTTAAAAAGTGGATAATTAATAAATTATTATAATAATGTATACTCTATACTATAATTCCGTACAATTTTATTAATTTATTGTACTTATTTACAAAAGGAGGGGGAGGGGGGAGGTCATGATGCCAAAAGGTAAGAAAGGAACAAGAGTGACCAAACCATATTACTCTCTTTCCTTATGGCTGCCGATTGCCAGTCTGGGACAAAACTGGTCTGTAGGTGATGGATAAAGGAAGGACTCTTCATTAAGAAGACAATGAAAGGGAAATCTAATATAAAGGAATACAATAAAAAATTTGAGGAGCTTTGTTTTCACCTATTACTTATGAAATGATAAAGAAATGCTTATTGAATTTAGTCAAATATATTGATTTTCAATGAAAATTATTAATTCTTTAAACTGTTAATGTACCCTGTAATAAATATTCATTTCTTAATATACATTAGTTTTGTGATATTTTTTAGATGTTATAGATAAATACTTTGAAGTTCACAACAGAATGGGTTATGATTTACCCTTTGGATTTGTAATGCATGAACCTTGTATAAATAAGAATATTTCAAGAGGAGAATCTCCTGTTCACATGGATCTAAATATGTTGAAGTGGGTTCTTTTATTATTAGTTAAAACAATAATTATAGATTTTACAGTAGTTTACCTTTCTTAGCTATGAAAGAGAAATTTTCATGAAAGAATTGTTTGGATGTAGATGTTAACAAATGCAAAATTCAAAATAAAATAAAAAAAGAAAGTCATTTTGTATGTCTGTGATGATATTTTCTAGTTTTCTTCTATATTTTGAATTACTAAGCACTCAAGTTGAATATTCCAATATTAATTTTTTATAGAATAATACCTAAAATGTTATTTTCCAACTATACAATTTCAAATGATTTATTATGTAACTATTTTAATTTTAAGAACAGTTATGTAATAAATTTGTTTTTGCAAGCCTACTTTGGTATCCACACTTAATTCATCCCAGAAACTTGTTCAAATTTTAAATCACATTTGAATTTGAAGACTGTTTTACTTTTTTTTAAAAAAAAAAAAGAGAAAATTGAAATGGTTGCTTTTGTGCCCTAAGCTTGAATTTTTCGAAATGTTGGGGTGGGAGTAACACTCACAGCTATGTCCTTATGTATGAGTTTGGAATCAAGTCCATGTATAAAATTTTATCTTGACTTTGGCTGCAATCAACAGCCATAGCTAAGTGTTTTTTAAAGCCAATCTATGTTTAAAATCTGTTACTCTAAATAGTTGATGTAATGTAGAACACACACTTAGGTACTAATCATCTAGTCAGCTTTGTATTAATTAATAAGAATTCCTTTAAAACATTATCTAGTAAAATTTGTGTTGTTTTGAATTCTTACGTATGATGTACAACTTATTCTTCACCTTCAGTCAGCATCACTCATTTGTTCATGTACTACATCTAAAGTTTTTTAAGTTTAAAGTCTGTTTTTAGTATAATATGTATGAAATTAGTATAAATATATTACTAAAGCTCTGAAGAAACAGAGGTTTTTGTTTAAAGCTGCTTGTAATAATTATAAGTTATGTATTTAACAAATTAAAAAACAAAATATTTATTTATATCTTTTATGAACATTTTTAAATCAATTTTTTATTTTATATATAAAATTTGAAATAGATATTTTAAATAGAACATTATATTTTACCTATAAAAGCAATAAGTAAATATCTTTATAGTGATTTGGAAGCATGGACACGTATTTCTGTGATATTTTTTTGTCCTCCTAAAAAATCTATTAATTGGTTTCATCACTGGTCAAAAGAGAGGCATTTGTGGTGGAGGAAAGTAAGTGTAATTTTTTTCCTTTTTATTAGATCCAGAAATGTGATGGTTTAAAAAGTACTTTTATTGATGAATATTAAAATGATAATGATATTTCTTATAAGTTTTTAAAATCCACGCATAT
Source organism: Trichonephila clavipes (assembly GCA_019973935.1). Lineage (NCBI taxonomy): Eukaryota > Metazoa > Arthropoda > Arachnida > Araneae > Nephilidae > Trichonephila > Trichonephila clavipes. The sequence continues at coordinate 141,916 of BMAU01016339.1, read as the reverse complement.
TATCTACTATTACTTTTTACTTAAATGTTAATTTAGCTTTATTTTGTGCTTTTGTTTAAAAACTCGTCAATCTTTTTTTACAAATTAATTTAAATTCATCTTTAACAAAGAAATATATATATATCATATGCTATTTTCTTACCCGATACTAAAATAAAGTATAAATGTGTCTATAAATACAATATACTTTTAGCAATTTAATTTTGTCCATTTGTGATATATTAAGAACTAGCTGGTATACCCGTTCTTCGCACGGGTGAACTGAAAAATTAAACAACACAGATTGAAGGATAAAGAAGTTTTTAATGAGTTAATTTTACGTGAATTGCAAATTAAATAAAAAAAGCTTTTTGCGTAGCTCAGCTAAACAAAAAAAAAGAAAAAAAAAGAGAGAAATAAAACACCTTTGTTAAATTTTAAGTATGTAGATCTAATAGTTGATAAAAAGGATTTTTTTTTATTTATAACTCCCCATAACACTCTTGAGGGTCGATTTTTGAGAATACCTTCCTAAGCTTATCTCTGCTCAGCAAAAGTAACACATTGTTAAAAGTTTTGTGTAATGAACACTGAAAATAGTGTAAATAATTTTTATCTGAAAGTATAATACATTAATATTACTTTCTGTAGTATTTATTTTATGTTAAAATTGTAATGTTTGCAAGCAACGCCGTTTCTTAAATTATAATGATGATTCAATGAAAAACATAGCGAAATGTTAAGGATGGAGTCAAGTTGGCAAATGGCTAGCTACTTTTCCTAGCTCAAGCTTTATTAGAGCTTTGTAAGACCCGCCGTGTAGGGAAGTGATGCACGTTAATACTTTATCCAACCGCATTATGATTTACTGCAATTTTTTTCATACAATATTTTCTTTTGGATCACTACATTTAAAATTAAGGGATATACATAAACAAAATACTCCACTAGAGCTAATAAATTAATTAAAGATATTCCACTCTAAAATTAATTATATATACCATTCACTTAAAATAAGTAGTCAAATCATTTTCTAAGGTCTTCATTAGCATACAAAAACATAAGACACTTAAATTTTGACAAACTATTTTTTCCACTAAAATACTCATCATGGAACCCGTGCTGCTATATATCTTGGAAGAGTGGATTTCAAAGAATATTCCTGCTAAGTATTGGTAGAATATTCCGTCTAAGTCAGTGTGGTGTGGTAGTTAGGAGAAGAGGGTGCCAGATCAGGTGTCGTCCACGTCACTTGACCATGGTTCAAAATTACGTGGTCCGTTGCCAAAAGCCCTCATTTAGCTGAACAGTGCGATGTTAATATTCACTCGTTCCAAAAGATACAGTACAGTAGTTTTAATTATTTTTATACTTAAAAATGCAATATCTGCCTATTCAATTAAAATTATAGTGTTATAATTAACTACCAACCACAAACAAATTTTGAAAATTTGCCCAGTTGATGCAGTGTGAAAGAGAAAGTTTATTTACTTTAAGTATCAGAACTGATAAAAGCATTTATTTGGAACAAAGATCAATTTCTTACTACCAAATGTACATAATAAAATGTTAAAAAAACATTAAAATAAAGAGAGATTTATAACAACCTCTCCCTTCAAAACTTAGTTTGATTCTGAAATAAAAAAAAATAGGCATTATATCAGAGGAATTAATTAGAAGTGAGCATCTTGCATAGCCAAAACAAAAATGGTTTTTCACAAACAAAAGATAGATATATGCAGACGTGGGTTTTTTTTTGCAGCGCATGCCAGAATTGCTAGCAGATGACAGAATTTTTTCCTACTTACTTGACAAATATCATTATATTTTGGACACTTCATACAATATCTTTATAAATTATAGTTTATGCTATAAATTATAGCCTATGTGCTATTCTGATGTATAAGCTATATTACTGTAAAGTTTCATTAAAATCCATTCAGTAGTTTTTGCGTGAAAGACTAACAAAGATTTTCACAAACTTTCGCATTTATAATATATATTAGATTTATTCAAAATTAATTAACAAAATAATTAGATAATAAAGCTGGTATTTTTTTTTTAAAAAAAGGATATTTGTAGTAGAATTTCAAAATTTTTTTTAATGTTATGCACATTAAAGTAGTACTTCAGAAATATTCTGCTTTATTTCTAGCACCTTTTTTTCAGTTATCATTTGCCTTTTTAAAATAGCTTTTTTTTTACTATAGAAAGCTTTTTTTTATATATAAAAAGGGCATGGACGAATTCCCTAATTTATTCGTTTGCATTTTTCTATTTTAAGTTTTATACTGTTTCTAATTCTCAAGCATGCAAGAGTGATATATCAATCAAAAGATAATAATGCAAAGAAAGAATTTAACTAATTGTAAATGAAACTAAAAAAGGGGTATATTAGGTCATTTTGTTTTAGCGCGTTACGTGAAAACCTGATGCTGCCTGGCACAGACATGGAGAGAGGTGGGATGGTAAAAGGTAGTGGTAACTAGCAAAGACAGAGCTCTACAAATGCTGACTTCTTCATTTCACTAAAACAGTTTGGGGATTTGATCAAATCACTTCTTACATCAGGGAAATGACCTCAAAGAGACGTTATTTTAACATCTTGTGTGAATTGTTCATCTCCTTTAGGGATTTGATGAAATCCCTAATTTTATCATTTTCCTGCGACATATACCTTACTGGTTCCAACTGTTATTAATAACTTACTTTATTTTTGCTAATTGAAATTTCGAGATCACTTTGCAGTTTGCTGAAAACAATAATGTCATCAACATACACTAATAAAATACAATTCTTTTTGGTATACTAACAATTTAATAGTTCATTTTGGTGGTACCCAAGATTTAATAAAATTTCGCTGATATTTCATCATAATAAATAGGCTCCTTTTACAACTATTAGAACATGACTCCAATTTAGGGTACATATTAACAAAACAAAAATTTTATATCATCAAATTTACTAGTGATACAAAGATTTCGTTAAAATCAATACCTGGTATTTGCTAATAACCTTGAGCTACTAGTCTGGCTTTATATTTTCTTATATTACTTTTCTCATCATGTTTAATGTTAAATACCCACTTACAACCTAGAATTTTCATATATGAATTTGTATTAAACATCCCTAACCATTCTATCCCACATTAATTTAATTTTGTCTTTGATTTATTAAATGTGAGAACAGAAAACAATGTTTTTTAAGCTGGAAGGGCTTATGATGGAACTTGGTGAAAATGTCTATGGACTATAACTCATTACTGTACGGCTGTACATATTTTTTGTAGCATATACACCATGCTTTTTTAAAATAATGATTTTAATGATGAAATTTAAAACAAAAATATTTAAATGACTACTGCTTTCTTTGCAAGGCTAAGAACTACAAATTTGCAAAGAATATATGTGATCAAGCACTAAATAAAATACATTATTTTTGACAGAGGGAAAAAAAAACAGTTAAAACGTACATTTCAATAGCTGACCAATTTATTTGCATATCTAACAATATAAATAAATTTAGTTAATATTTTTGTTAATTTTTTGTATATAATTTTTACAATGGGAGCAAATCGAAGGAAACATGTATTCTTTTTTTGTGACAAATTTTTTGTAGTACTTTTATTTTATTACATAAAGTAATAAGCTATTAGTATTCCAGTGTTCCATCCAAGTTTTCCCTGTCTGAGGTAACAAAGACTTCATCAGATGATCAACATTTATCCCTACTTCTTGAGTATCCTTGGGGTAAGGAGAAGTTAGAAACAATTACTCTTCATGATGGTAAATTCATTCATGATTTATATGGAAAATATCAAAAACAGCAGCAGATTAATAGTTTGAATCAAAATTCCATTCCTGCTGTTATAACATGTGAGACAGAATTGGACTTAGCTGTGATGGCTTGCTTAGCAAACTCTTATGATGAAGACAGAAATGTAAGTTCCTGTCACTTTTTTAAAAATAAAAGTATAAATTATTCTTTTTTAAATTTAAATTTATTTTTTTGTATGAAATTGTACATTACTATTGACCCATATTGTAATATTTAACCACATGTCATTATTCTACCCATCATGAAATAAGTGTTCAAAATTTATGATTATTTTTATAACAGATGTATATTGAATGCAAAAGGGACATTTTTATTTTCACACATAATTTTCACAATTACCAACTCTGTTAACCTATTTAGTTACATAACTTTTGTATGTAATATAGTATAGTAATTTATAATTATGTGAGTTTAATAGTTAGGAAGTAAAATTATTCCTAAATTTTTGTTATGTTATAACAATTGCAACAAAAATGTGAAAGTGAAATTTTTAACAGAGGGCTTGTAGTAATGAAATTGGAAGTTTTTTTTTTTATTTTAGTTTGTTTTTATTCTACAATTTATGTATCAGGGCATATAGATAAGTTGTTTTCAGAATCCAAGATTCATGTTATTATACTTGTAGCAATTTTGTAAAAAATGTTGAGTGCTCTGAAACTCATAACTCATCTAGCTCATGCACATTTCAGTATAACTAGTTTTAATGGTGACTATGGTAGCTATAAGGGATCATGACTCCCACCTTATGATCAGTGATGCTTCAGCCATGCTATGTGTTTGATTCCATATTTCAAAAGATCAATTGTATAACTGGGTTAAATCTGTCAGTGCTCGAAATCTCCATGTTAACATGTTGTGAAAGTTAAGAGTAGGGTACCAGCTTAGATATGATTGTCACCCTCTTACTATGATTCCAAACCAAAAGAATGGTTACCAAGAGCCCACATGTTGTTTCTAATGGAACATTATTTGCAATACATTAGTGCACAGTATAGGGTGATGTTAAGAAAATTGGTCCTTTATATTATGTATTTACTTTATAAACTTATTGCTATGTACCAGTTCCTTTTAAAGATGCATTTTCAAATCACAAGATGGCATGCTTACCATCATTTACCAGTAGAAAGATTGAGTTGCAATTTTTCTTTACTGAATAATAACTACAGAAAATAGTTATTCTTACCCAATATGGTTGTAATTTTATCAATTACCCAGTTGGATTAGGGCTGTATCATGTACACAAATATTTTCTGTTGTGTTTGTGTTAAATGGTAGCATAGTCTGCTATTGAAATGCACCCCGCTCATCAAGTAATGATGAGCAAGTCCTTTTTCTTGACTTAGAGCTGTACTCTTACTTCATGTTGTGATTTGCAATTACTTTAAATTTTATCTTATTTCAAAGTACATTTTTTTCATACTCAAAAAGATTGTTTGTTTTGATGTTCTTAAATCCACTGCTAACAATGTTCCGCAACAACTATTATTTTACCAAATAAAGCTTTTATAATATACATGTAATAATTATGAAGATCTTCCATCAATTTCATATGTAGCAACTACAGATATATTTTTAGCCTTTGAATGAGCCTGACACTGGTTTTCTAACTGTTTGATTTGCTTGGAGTTTTTTTTCTATAATCAAGCAATTGCCAAATAATCCAAAATGAAATATTAACTGTATCTTTGTTTTATTGTTCTGCTTCACCATCTTCCAGCTACCAGCTTTCATTATGTATTATATTTCTTTTTCAACAATGAAAATATTTAAACAAAAATAATCCTGCATAATTCATGTGCTTTTCATGCCAGCATTTAAATGTACCTCTTTAAACTCTTTAAAATGCTGGGTTTTCAATGGCTGCTTAATTTACCTGTAGCCAGATAGTCAATTATGATTGGCTGTAGCGCACACAATATTTGCACCATAGCTTCAATTTTGACAATGTTATGCAATTAAGTTGTGCAAATTCAAATGCACCTGTAACTGACAAAAAGTTAATATTATGTGCTCTGCTTTTGGAAGCCAGTATAAATTTCATAATATTTAATGCATTATTTTAATACATATATGGGTAGATGGTCAAGTAAAGATAAATAATAGAGGGTCTCTCATAATTTATGAATTCTTTCGCTATTATCATTTTGTATGTTAAATACAATTTGATATTTTTTAATCAAAAAAGCAAACACTTTTCATTTCAGTTATTTCACTTGCACTGTAAATTAGCACCTTACAAAATTTCTTTTGCTTTGGAACAAAATGACTTGGAGCTTTTTAGAAAAATGGAAAACGTTGTTTCTCACATTACCAAAGAATTAAAAAGTATTGGTATCAGTGTTCTTGCTGAATCTGACTCAAATGTTTCTGTTGCCCTTGAGACTAAATTTGAAAAGTATGTATTTTAAAGTTTATTTTAAATTTTTCTCGAATGTATTTTTTTAAAAAATTATACTAAAAGTTAATTTTTGATTTAGCAATTGATTGAACTATTACATTTAAAAGTAAAACCTTTTATTGATATCTGAAATAATTTTTGTGAAACACATTAAAAAAATCTCTTACTCACACTACATAACTTTTTACTCTTCAAATTTGCGTATACTTATTGGAATATGTAGTCTTATCTGTCTCAGGCACTATTAATATTATTAGGAAATTAACAATTGTTTTTAAAATTTTGGGAATTGAAATTGTTAATTATTTTACCGATTTAATGAGTACCATTCTGACACATGTCTAATATTTCAAAATATCTTTACAAACTAATAACTTTCTTTATTCTCAAATCAAAATTCTGTTTGAATTCAGAATTGATAATGTGTTCTTCTATATGTTTCCTAATTTATAGTAAATATTTTATTCTTTTTTCCCTTTTAAATCTATCTAAAATTTTTGCACAATACCAGCAATGAATTCAATGAAGCAATCAAAAAGATTGAAGAATTCTTACTAATAACTTTGTGTAAATTTAATGCATTAGCTTGTAACATATGCACATTTATTATTTTAAATTAGGTTAATTAAATAAATTTAAAAATAATGATTATTTTTGTATTACATATTAATCAATAGAAATATTTTTTTCAATCATTTTTTTTATATTAAACTTAAAATAATGTTTGGGTTTTTTTTCTCTTTGCAATTTATTTGATTTTGCTTACATATTTTAATAATACATTTTGAATGTATTGTTTATATTGTTATTTTGGAAAATTAAATATGTACATGAAATTCACATCTGCTCCAAAATGGTATATAGTTGGAAAAATCCCTGTTTTCTTCTTCTTTTTTTGTATTTTAAATGTAAATTATGTAATTTTATATATGTTAAATTCAATGTATATATGTGTATATATATATGAAATACTTCGCTGAAGATGTTTTGCACTTTGCTAATTTAAATGTCTATGTTGTAGTCGTGCCAAAATGGATGAGAAAACTTGATGGTTGATGCATCTTCCTTTTTTTTTTATTAGTTTGTATGAAACATATTAACAAAAACACAGAACATGTGCACTCACACAAAACTACTATACGTATGCAGAACACAAACTTTTTCCATGGCGATTACCAAGCAACTTCAATCTTCCAGAAAATTCTAGTCTTTACATAAAATGATGTCTACCAGAAGTATGTAACTCCTAATTTAATTATTATGCAAAGTTAGAAGATTAATGTGAATTATTAGATTTTTAAATTAATGTGAGTTATCTATTTATATAAAGGAGAAAAGCGACTCACTCACTGACTGACTCACTAACTAATCATGATATCTCCGGAACTATTAAACGTACAGACTTGAAATTTGGTAGGTAGGTTCCCTTCATGGAGTAGACGTCAGCTAAGAACGGATTTTGCAATGTTCAAACCCCAAGGGGCGTTACGGGGGTTTAAGGGGCATTATAGATAATTATTTCCATTACTAAACTATTAGATGTACAGTCGTGAAACTTGGTACACAGATTTCTTTCATAAAGTAGAGATTCCCTACATAATGATTTTTACAAAAGTCGACCTCCAAGGGGCGTTGAGGGTGCTTTAGGGGCGTTATACATAATTATTTCCATTTTTAACCTATTAGACGTACAGTCTTGAAATTTGGTAAGTGGATTCCTTTCATAGAGTACAGATCCCCTACAGAATGGGTTTTGTGAAAATCGACTCCCAAGTGACATTGTGGAGAATTAAGTGGCGTTATATATATAGGCAATTAACTCCTTTTTTAAACTATTAGACGTAAAATCTTGAAATTGAGTTAGCAGATTCCATTCACTGAGTAGAGATCTGTCATAAAATGGGCTTTGTGAAAATCGTTTCCTAAGTGGAGTTGCGGGGACTTAAGGGGGGGCTATAGATAATTATTTCCATTTTTAAACTATTAGACATACAGTCTTAAAATTTGGTAAGCAAATTCCTTTCATGGTGTAGAGATCCGCTACAAAATAGTTTTGGGGGAAATTGATCCCCAAGGGTCACTAAGGGGGATATAGGGGCGTAATAGATAAATATTTCCGCTTTTCAACTAATAGAAACACCTGCTTGAAAATTAGAAGGTATGTTCCGTTCATGGAATAAAGTTCCTTTTACAAAGATTTTTGCGAAAACAGACCCCCAAAGGAGTGGGGTTGCGAGGGATTAAGGCGTGCTATAGAAAAATTCCTGTTTTTGAATTTAACTCATTTACTTGAAATTTGTTGAGCACTTTTCTTTAGTTGAATAGAGTTCCACTAAGAATGGATTTTACGGAAATCAACCCCCGGGGGAAGCAGGGGGAGTTATTGGGGTGCATTGATTGACAAAATTCCCGTTTTCGAATTGCTAAGACTACAATAATAAAATTTGGTTTGCATGCTTCTTTTGTTGAATTGGAATCCACTAAGAGAGTGCTCTCAACGAGGTATTGATGATAAAAATTCCGTTTTTGCTCTGTTAGATTTAGACTTGAAATTTAGCATGCATGTTTATTTTATAGAGTAGAGATCCACTGAAAGTTGCTTTGGTGGAAATCCACTTGATTATTAGGTTAAGTGAGCGAAAAAATCTTTCTCCTTCTATTTTAGATATAAATAGAAATTAGATATTATAATTTATGTTCTTTTTATATAAAGGGGCGAGAGTGTAACAGCTATAAATATATTTTTCAATACAATCGAATTCTTAATGCTAGATATCAATAATTAATGTATATGTAAACAGTATACATATATACAACATCGTGAAATACCCACTGAAGCGGGTGGGTAACGGCTAGTTACATATATATATATATGTATGTATATGTTTGTGTGTGTGTGATTGTGTAAAAAAATTAAATCATGTGAAAGAACTGTAATTTAAAGATCAAAATAAACTAATGTGCTATAAATTTTTAAAACTGCTAAAGTTTGATAAGTAATTGACATAACTGTATTATAACAAGAAAGGTGGATATAGGTTTCCATTTCCATGATTGTTCTCAAAGACACATTCTTGTCGACTATAGAGTCCACAAGTACTGTTTCAAGCCTCTCAAAGTCATTCAACAATGTTCTTTTATTAAAGCTTCTTTCAAACAGAAGTGATGGCTCTCTTGGTGTATTTTGGATGATCTTGAGGCAGGTAACAATGTGTCTAAGTGATATCTCTAAAACTTTCTGGGGGTGAAATTGGTCCTTTCGATCACCTCTAATGCTCAGAGTACTTTCATAAAGAGCTTCTGTAAGTTAGAAATAACTTGTTGGTCTATAGACTAAAGCAATAAAGAGATATTGGAAGGAAGAAACTGGATCTTCATTAATTATTCAAGTCTATAAGCATGGAGAATAGAAAGGAGTGCTGTCCCCACCAAACAAGACTTAAAATGATAGATTCATCTCAAGCAAATATTTTTTTTCTCTCACAGAAGAATACTTCTTTGATCCAATCATTAAAAAGGTATGTCACCCAAACCTTGTTGTTGGACCCTCACATTCTGTTTAGTCTGCTGTTTGGAAGGCTTGTGAAGTTTCTGAATTCTAAACAAACTGATGTAATTTTCAAGTTATTGCTTGTATTGGCACAAAATATTAATGTGAGATAGCCGTTAATTAGCTTGTGACCTGGCTATGCATTTTTTTTGCTGCATCTTTTTTCAGAAAGGATCTTTATCTTCACAATTAAAAACTTGTTGCAGCTGCTAATTTTCAACATTTACAGGATTTCCGAAGTTGCTGATAGATTTCTTAGCTGTTAGAGCTAGCTTCTTCTTTGGGCAGGACAATGCTGTGGATGCTGAAACAACCAGTTTAGGTACTGTGGTCATTGATGATCCAGGTATCTTCTGAATAAGATCAGTGAAAATCATTTTTACTTTCTCACAAAAGTTGTTCTCGTTATTAGAGTTGCCTTACAATTGTTTTGCATCCATCCATGTGAGAAACAACTTTTCAACATTCTTGAGAATGCATAATAGTTGTTCACTTCTTTTGAAGCATCCACCTGTTTAATCTTATCCTTATTTTTGAAAATTTTGCGAATCCTTTGTGTAGAGAGACCTATTGTATGTGCATTCTTTGATCAGTTATGCTCACACTTCTGTCTCACTTTAAATTATTTAAACTTTCATTTTAATGGTTAATTTTTTTCTCTCTTATGGCTGTCTTGCAGCTTTTTCTTTGAAATTTTTTTACAAGGGTTATTAAACTTTACACTATGATGTGTCTGAAGGCAACTTTCAAAAAATGTGATCACCTAGATAATTAGGAAAGGAATACTGAACATGGACTGACGTAGCAAGCTTACCATCTGGATTTACCGTTTCATCATTGTTCATTAAGCTAGTCACTTTTTTACAATTTGTTCAGTTTATTATGTGAAGTGCTGATTAAAAAGTTTATTGTGATTTTTATCTGCGTTAATTTGTTTGAAAACTAAAAAGAATTCATGTTTAAAAATTTATATCTTTCTACATTTTCTATGTATTATACAAAATTACATAATTGCAATGTATAATTATTCCTTTTGTTTAAAAATATCTTTTAAAAACATTTAAAAATGATTTAAGTAATTTTTTTAAAAAAATAGATATGATGAAATGGGTATTCCATATGTTGTTATATTGAATGAAGAATCTTTGTCCACTGGTTATGCTGGATTGAGAAACCGTGATAGCACTTTACAAGTAAGTGAATATTTATTATTGCAATCACATGGGAAACATGCAAGATTAATTTCTGTACAATTATTTCATAGAATTTTTTTTTTTAAATTCGGATTTAGTCATTATTATTTACACATTTTATTATACACTGCAAAAAAAAAGTTTTTTTTCACAAATTACTTAAAATATTAGAATATGTGAATTAGCATCTATGTACAAAATAATATTTAACACATTTTAACTACTATTCAAATTGACTCATTTTCAAAATTTTGTAGTTATTTAATTATTCAAAAAGGAAATGAATAAGAAACAGAAGGCTTAAATGTTAAAATATTATTAAATCTATATTTTTATATGCAGATTGTCATAGTTTTAAGAAACATAATAGATGTTCATTTTAGACAAGAAATGTTATTAATATTTCTTTAAGCTGGTTTAGACGAGAGTCATTGTATTAATATACATACATATCTAATGTGCAAGAACCTTGTCTTGAAGAAAGTAACAGTTTTCTGAGGGAAAAAATCTGTTAAAAAATAATTGACAAAGTTGAAATTGATTGCATTTACTTAGATGTCTATACTCCAAATGAAAAAAAAAGTTTTATCTGCTATGTTTCTTTGGAATTCACAGAATTTTTGTGTGTTAGCTTATAGTTTCAGTGTTAGCCATGGTTTTATGCTTTCATCTTGTAAAAAGGTAGCTAAGATTTTTATGTTACTGTTTGCAACTTGCTTGTAAAAATATGTTTGTGACTGATTGTAGATTTTATTATAAACTGAGATAACTCAGTTGTCAAAATTCACTTGAAGTGTGTGTTCACTTCACTTCAAAAATTCATCTTGGAATGATTTAGTTTATAAAAAAAGAAAGTGGAGATAATTTGTCATAATGTACAAATTAGGTTTGAGTGTAACTTTAACATTATCTGGTCATTTAGTAACTTTTCGTAATCAGTGCCTGACCATTTATATTCCTGTTGCTATAACAGGATAGTTGCATAATCATACTTATGAATAAAAGTAGGTTTAATTGTATTTTAAATTGGACAAGTAACCAACATTTAAAGCGAGACAGCCCGCTGAATTACATTTTATTGATTTCAATGTTGACATATCTATACCTTTTAGCTGCATCACACCTATTGATTCTTTTAATCATGTTGAATTCTGGGAGGAATTATTGACCAGTACTCTCAAGCATAGTAGTCATCCGGAATTATTCAGACAACTGGCACTTGAAGTAATAAATGACATACCCGATCAAGCCTTGATTATTTACACAGATGGTAGTGTTCGGATATGGGTAGAGCAGGGAGTGGTATTTTTAGTAACACTCCTTGGAACAATGTTAAAATCAGCATCAGGAATCCTGACCACTGTAGATCGGAACTCATTGCTATTAGTGGTGCTCTCGATCATACTCTCAACTCTTATAAGGACAGTATTTGGATCCTGACAGACAGCAGAAGCTCCATCCAATATTTGAAGAATTGGTCAAAAATTATTGGCAGTACTGGTCTAGATATTTTATCCAAATTAGTTAGGCTTGGTCAGAGGCAACAAGTATGTCTCCAGTGGATTCCATCACATGTGGGTGTGCCTGGGAACAAAGCTGCTGATGAGCTGGCTGGTAAGGGATGTGATCTCCCTAACCCCAGTTCCACTGTCTTAACCCATACAGAAATTCCTTCCTTCCAAAGAAATAAAATGAATTTGACTTGACGAAACCTTCCTGCTCACCACTGGTACACAGCTAAAAGTCCTGGTCTATCTATACAGTGCAGGAGTTCCAGGGCTCATCAGACGGCCTTGGCGCGCTTTAGAAGTGGTCACCTGCATAGTATGACTTTTGTGCAGGGGATAAAGTCTTTCTTTACCTGTCCCTGCTCTCTCCTTGCTTCTGCTCATCTTCTGGACTGCTGGGGCATTTCCCTGCAACAGTTGTATGAAGAGCAAGGCCTGGTGTGTGAGACTATTACGTGGAAAGGTCAAATGGACTTTTGGTGTAGGCTTTCCTGCTCCAAGGGGATTGGGAACAACAACAACAACATGAGTTGAAAACACATGCCTGAATTGCTAAATTGGAAACCTTTAAAAAATCATTGCAGAAAATTACTTGAATATGAAAGAATTTTCTTTAAAAAATTTAAATGTTGCATTTTATGTGGTTATTTATAAAGTGCATTACATCACACACAATCTATAATTAGATCCATAATTGCCTGTTGATGTATTTTCTCCTAGTAAGTTTTCTGTACAAATTTGAGTTAGTCTTGTTTTGATTTAAATAATCATATACTTGCTTTACTCTATTAGGAAAAAGTAAAAATATTTTAACAACAGTAACCTAATATATTGGAGTTATGAATTCAGCTCTTATTCCCTCAAAAGATTCATGTAGAATAATGAAAGTTGTTATATGTGAAATCCAGCTAATCTTAAAAGAGTTCATGTAGCAAGGATGTTTTATAGTGGTTTCAACTCGGGTGACATCCTTGTCCTTTTAAAGCAGTTCAAAATAACAAAGTTTATTATTAGTTACCTATTTAATAGATCTTTTTCATTTTCTTTTTCAAACCTAATTTCATTGTATGTTAATTAAAGAAAGATACATTTTTTTTTACTTTGCTTCAGAAAGCATACAAAATACAAACACAGTATTTCTAATTATGTAAAAATAAGTTGCAAATGTCAATTTAATAAAATTAAAACTTACTGCACATGAACAAAAGTAGTATAGTGTACACTGTATTAAATTTATCGAAACATTATTTTTTCAACGAAAGAAAGAAAAAGTAATCATAAAATGATGCATAAAATTTTCAAAATGCAATTTAAATGTTTTTCTTTCTTATTACATGAAATTACAAAATTTTTATATTTTCAGGAGCAAATACTTATTTCTGATATACCTTCATTACTAGCGGATTATTTGGAGATAGAAAAATGATTTTTTTGTGTTAGTTATTGTAAGTACTGAGAAATAAAATCTTTTAAGTTTTTTTTTGTCTGTTTTTATTAATTTTGTTTATTGGTGAATAACAGAATCAATGTCATTTATAAGATCCAAGTATTCTGAAAATTAATAAACAAAGTTCTATTTTAAAATTAATGCACTGAAACTTTGTGGGTTTGAAATTTAAAAGATGAAAAAATAATTGAAACATTTTTATAAATTCTCAAAAGCTAAAAAAAGAAGTAATTATAAATTATCCAGAATCCTATCACTTTATTACTTAATATCTGATGGATTAATAAATGTAAGTGATCCCCCATTGTAAATCTTTCATGTTATATATATATATATATATATATATATATAATTATTATTATTATATGTTTCATAAACTTTTCTTCAAGCTAAAGGTTTCTGTTATATTAGCAATTTTATGTCAGTCTTTTCATTTATTAAAGCATTGAAATGGAGAAATTTCAAATGAAGGTTGTTCCTAAACAGGCAACTTCTGTAACTACAGATATATTTATTCATTATCAGCTCAGTAAGAATAAATGTTGAAAAACATTAGCATTACAAATTGACAGATGGGAATGTTTAGCACTGATCTTGAAAATGAAGGGAAATTAAATAATTCAGTTAAAGAATTTCTTGATAGCTGTTACCTGTTATGTTATACTGCATTTGTTTATATAATATGTCATTTATTAATACCTTTGGTTGGAAAGTCCCATAACGCAAAGCATATACTAAAATGGAAATTTTTTTTAAAAAAATAATAATGGTTTTTTAATTGATATAAATGTACTTCTGAGACTTCGTAAATTAGTAAAGATTTTATTTAGGATTCTTTGTAAGATGTCCAATTCAAAAGAAATATCAGATTTTTATATTCCTTGAACAGTACATTTCCTTTTATCATTTCTTTTTTTATGAACTATATGTATGATTATTATAATGTTTCATACTCTTAGAAAGTTAAGTTTCTAAATCTTATCTAAATGTATTAATACCAATTGATGTAGCCAATGTTATTCAGATTAAATAGACAAATCTTACAATTTTTTTGCAACTGTATTTTATAATTCATATATTAGATGCACTGTTTTGAGAAATCTCAATTGAAAAGCTTAATAGCCTTTTATATTTTAACAGAAATTAATAAAAATTAAGTTAATAAATTACATTTATTACTTATTGTAAATTATGTTTATTACTTATATATACATTTATCATTTAACTATTTACTTTTAGTATAGAAAATAATGAAATATTAGAATAATTTAGCAAATATGAATAATATAACATTGTAATCAAACCAACTACATTGAAATATTAATTTCAAGCCATTATAGAGCAATTTAATGTTTGGGTAAAGGTTTATATTTTTACTTCCTAAAATTTTCTCAATGTTTGTTGCATTTGTTAATGTATGTAGGAAAATTTACTTAGAAAATTATCTATTTATCAATTTATTTTTCCTTAAAAAGTTATAGAATCATTTATTGCTTATTTTATTAAAGGTTACATGGGAAAAGTAAACTCTTTACTATGATTTTAAAATCAAGTCATTTAACTAAAAAAATAGCCTTAAAATGTTTCCATTAAAATTTTATTGAATCCACATATTCACAACCTCACGAGATGGTTCAACATAAGTTAAAGTAGAATGATTAGAAAAGAGAATTAATGTATAATGTATTATATATATTTTCTGTTATATATATATATATATATAATAAGCTTTTTATTATTATTATATTTTTTTGAGTGGCGTAGTTGGTTTGACACTGGTCTTGTATGCCCAAGTTTGCAGTTTTGACCCTGGCCCAAGTGGGTGGATTTTCATGATGCAAAAAAATCAACAGCATCCATGTAATATGATTATGCAGCATGTAAAAGATTCTTTGACTGCCTGTTTGGCTTGGTTTTTCTTGGCAAAATTAAATTCCTAATATGGTTTTGCATCGTCAGAGCTAAGTGCTTTCCTCTGACGAGGAAACTGAGCATCAAAATTATTTGCAGTATATGACATGCCACCTATATGGATCTGCGTTAAAAAGAGATACCAGCTCCTGGGGAATGTATTAGTTCTGAAATGGTAAAACACCAGTCTGCAGCCCCATTAGAAATAAGGATTTTTTTTTCAGGAATTTTCTCGCTTCATCCCAAAGATGTAATATTATTGCTTTAGAGATTTTAAGTCTTAATTTGAAAGAAATGACTCAAGCAAAGTGGGAAAAACATTTCAATTTAAAATCTTGATTGAAAGCAAAGAGAAGAAACACATAGTCATAATTCACAGATTTTTATTTAACAAATATATTAAATAATACTAACAAATGATTGTATAAATTTTTTTGCATGTTTACAACTATACAGTTACACATATAAATATTTAAGGTATAAACTTCACAAATATATTCAAAATACATATTTTTTAACAATTTTGAAGCAGTAGACTAAAAAATTGTAAACTTGACAAACCTTGCTTATTTGATTAAAGTGGTGATTTTTTCTAGAAATAAATGTGATCAAATGTATAGATTCCCTCCTCTCTTTTTTTGATTTCTGTTGTACTTGAAAAATATATGAATTCATTTCAATTTTTGCTTTTTTAAATCCAATATTGTTATTATGTATAATGGTTGATATCTATTTTTGTGAACTTTTATTTTCTTAAAAGTTTCAGAAAATTAATTTTAATTCTTTGTACAACTTACCAATTTAGGTAGTCTTAGTATGCTAATCATAAAATATATTCAGAAAATTTTTTAATACATATATCTCTGAAGTGCTAAAATTAATTTTGCAATTGGTAGTTTAAAACTTTAAATGTTTTAACAGATATTTTTAAAAGTTTTCATTCAACTTAAAAAGTATATTTTAATTAATATCTTGAATTTATGCTGATTGTTACAAACTTCATTCTTAGTAAAGCATTTAAATTTTAATTAAATGTAGTAAATTGGCATAAATATATAGTATCCAATTCTGTTAGCGATGTAATTCTAGTGTTTTAAAGGTGATAAAACTGCTGCAAAATTCATTGTAAAAGAAAGGAAGTTTTTAAAACAATGATATAATCAACTTATCTGTTGAGATTGATTTGATTTTACTATATTCGAAATTATATGGATGATAGATTTGCTTTGGAATTTAATTGTGAAATTTCCAGATGAGGTCTTTAGATTATATGGATATAATCACCGCAGGATTTCTTTATGTATTAGAAAGCAAAGAAGCTTAATAACAATTGCCAAAATATGTTAAACTAAGATTTCAAATTTTATATGTAATTGATAAATCAATGTAGAGCGGGTAATAAATTAAATCTAAATTTTTTTATGGTTTATATTAAAAATGTTTGTAAGTTATATAATGGCTTAAGGAAGTTCTCAAACCTCTGCTTAATTTTTGAGACTATTGGCTTATGTGTAAGTATACAAATAAATACTCCAAATGGAGCATCTAATAAAAGATTGAATTTACCAAATGTATTTCTTTCTTTTTATCAGAATAATGAAATCAAAACATTACTCTAAAATGTTGTTTTACGAGTGTTACTGTTCTGAAGTTAAAATAATTTTTATCAAGTCTTCCAAATTTACTTCCAATCAATTTAAAAATTGAACTACATATGAATTCAATAAGTTGCATAGAAAAGTTTTAAATAGAAAAAAGAAAACATGAAAAACTAATGGATGTGTAGGCTTAATACAAGATAAACTGAAATTGGTGCATGCTTTATAAAGTGTCTGAATATTTTTTAATCATTTTCTGAATAAATTAACTTGCCTTCAATAATTTCCAGATGAATATTTTAATAATTATATTTTTCTTGCACACATGCTGTATTAATATTTAGTTTTTGCTAATGGCAATTGAATGCGTCGAAAACACAAGTGTTCCAAAAGAATTTTGAACTAAAATTGGATGAAATTTTTTGCTAAATATATTAATTTTTTTATATTAAAATAAGTTACTTAAAAGTTGTATTTTCATCCAAACATTATGACTAAAAATTGTTCATATCATTCTGATTTCATTGTACAGTGAATTTCTGAGTACAATTAGTTGATTAAGCCATATCATAAATTACATTTTAAAAATATTTTATACGCAATACTACATTCTAGTTATTATGAAACAACTACCTTAACAATATATCTATGTAACATCTTAATACATTTTCAATAACATGCTTATATACATGCTTTATAAAAATGTCACATTAAAAATTTTTATAAATGAATTTTTGAAATTTGTTGCTTTATAAATCGATTTTAGTGACTTTTTTCATCTGAAAATTGCTCATCTTTCTTGTAAAAAAGAGAACAGAAAATATCGTGCCTAAATCTTGTGTTCTTGATGTAAAATGGCTAAAGGTGACTAAATTCAAATCTTTTTCAAAATATTGATTAATTCTGAATTATTTGTAGCAAATTTGTTTATGATGATAAATAAATGCAACATCCTTGCTGCAATAAACAAATATAGCTGCCATATAATCACCAAAAAGAAAGATCAGAATGTTCTTGGCTTATTAATATCACTATTTTTAATTTGTTCCACGCAATAACAGTATTTCCGAAGTATGACATGTTTAATACAATTAGACTGGTCACCATATGGATTAATTCTACTCACTTCAACTAAAACTTTAGCTTCAGTGTCCTTCACCAATGTTGTTGCTTCAAAAATCCCACCACTTGGTTCTGCTTCTATCACAACTCTAACTTTAAATCCTGAATCATCCTCTGAATCTTCAGCTGTTTGTACCAAATGGGCAGTCCTGATAATTTTTAGTGTCAATATGGCACAGTCTTCAGCAACAGTTGATCCACCATCTTTGAGCAAATCATTGATATGTCTAATGGTTGCTGTTGCTGCTAACACTGCTCTGTTATCAGAGTCAAGAATTGGAGTTTCATTTTCACATGTGCAGTAATGTACAGGAATCGATGCATTTTCACAGGTACGTGTTAATGGAACTTCTTTGAACAATGATTGGCCAAGTACTCCTGGTGGCATATTTGTTGTACCCAATGGGACATTGTCTGTAGCAAATCTTAAGATATCTATTAGAGTAGCGTAAGTGTCAAATGGTGTGGTGAGTCGACCACTATTCAAAGATAAAATGTTAGATATTTCAGTTTGTGAAGAAGAAATAGTTTTTGGAATATGAATGGCAAAGAAAGGCATGCGTTCTTCTACGTGGCCTACCTGAAATTTAAAAAGAATAATAATTAAGTCATGCTTTAGAGAATAAAAAGGCAGTAATATACGTTTAACGCGAAAACGCTTAAGATGAAATATCGGTTATCTCGAAATAATGCAACGATCCTGACAAAGGAGAGATTTCCCTTCTGGGAATGAACTAAATGCGGAAAGCACCAGGCACTCAGGCGAGATTTAAGAGCCCCGTTGATACGCCACCACGAAATCTCCAGCGTAATGTTAATCCTATGGAGTTTCTTTCTCGTATATTTACATCTAGGATATTGCTTTCAATTGCATGGAATAAAATGCATCCAAAAAAGCGAAAAAAATTAAATTCTTCCATTATTTCGATTTTTTTAAAAAAAATTCTAAGTATTATTTAAAGATCTGAAAATTCATATGTAGTGCATTAAAACGATCATAAAAATATTTTAAATTTTCGGATAAAAAAAGTAAAAACAGGAAAAATTTCCTTTTTTTATGCTCTTTCAAACGCGCATACTTTGAACTTTTTAAATTAATTTTTTTTGCGTTTAATTATTATTAAATCAGCATTGCACATTTGGTAAGAGGGGGAAAGTAAACTTGTAACTCCGCCTTCTTACGGAAGGATACATGAAATTTCCCCGTATGTTCCATTGATGAATAGTAATTTATGACTTCAGTGGGGACTGTGTAACAGGTTTTTTTTTTTCTTCTTTTCCAAATGGGACTAGTTTTCTAAGAATCCATAGCGCATTCAAGAAACTATTTAGATTTGCTCAATTCTTTGGAACTGCAGTGCATTCTTTGAGTTTGCACTTGAAAGTTACTGCTAATACGTCTTCTAAAATAAGTTATTCTGTTTTTTTATTCTATATTTCTTAAATTTTTTTTATATACTAGACAAATTATATTTTGTTAATCACTAAAATGAACAATTAATATTTATTAAATACCTCCTGAATCGTCAGGATAAAGTGAATCAGTTTTCACATTATTTCTTACAAACTTCCAAAATTGAGAATCGTGTGTTTTGTCAAGTTTCAGATACCTGAATATCAGAAAACTATTGCTAGTTAGGTAATGTAAATATATATATAAATACTTCGCCTCATGAAAATATGTAATGAAATCATAAAGAATTTTTGCTTTTGTTTTATCTGTTTTTTATTCTGTTTTAGTTAATCTTCAATAAATGCAAAATTAAAAAATTGATTTTTTGAAAGTATATAATATGCTGGTACCTTTAAAATTTTCAAAATTTAGCCAAGTTATTAAAAGTTGCCTTATGTATTTTTTTAATATTGTAACATAAGTGTGTACCTAATGAACCAATAAAATTTTTTTACGTTAACACTTTTGTTACATACTGTGGAGTGACACGTAGAACAGGGTCCTCGCCCCTCACTCTGGAAACTGTGCTTTAAATATAATATTTAATGCACAGGTAAATCATTCCACAATTTTAATGTTTGACATCTCAGGAGGTTGGAAGAATCCGTGAAATTCTGATTTTCCACCTCTTTTTGTATTAATATACAAAAAGTTTTAGTTAAAATTATTTGTTAACTGCGAAATGCTTAAAGATTTTTGGTATTTATTATTCTAAGTATATGAATACATTCTCTTGTACCATTGCTCATGTAATCCACGACACTTTTCTCTTGGACGCGTTCTTTTTCAAAAATAATATTAATAATCGTGATGTTTGTATTTGCTTTTGTACTTATAAAGCAAATTTGAGTTTTTCTTTTGAGGGAGGAAAGAAGCGAAAGACAAAAAGAAAAAAAAATTAATGACATAAGTATAGGAATCATCAGGAAATTCTGACATCAAGAGAGTAAGAGAAAATTTCCCAGAGAAAAGGAAAACGTAATGCATTCGTTTTGTATGCACATACATTTTATTCTTCATCAAGGATAAATGACGAGGACGTCACCTGAGTTTTCCCCATCCTGCCAACAAGACTGAGCCTCTACAAACTTAACATCTATCAAACCCTCTACATCTGGGGTGTCCAACACTCGGCCCGTGGGCCGCATGTTGCACGCTAGTATTGTTGCGGCCCACCAACTCTTTATAAATATTTTTTAAATATCAGGTTTTTAAAGTTTTTTTCATTTTGAAATTTATTTAAGGGGAAATTTATATACATATATTTAAATCTACAATGTATTCACCTGTTAAATGTTCTTGTTTTAAAATAAATCCTTTTTGATAATAGAAACGTCTTTTAGATTTAAATAGATTTATATTTTATCAAACAGTTACGTTTGATTTTACTATAATAAATTACTTTTTTAATAAATTCCGAATTGCATTATGCATATCCCTTACTATGGATGGTACATGATTTTTTTTGTGTGTGTGACTTTCATTTCTCCTTTTTTTATGTTTTCAGTGCCCAAAAAGCAAGAGAGGCAGTCAGAGATGTTTTTTAAAGTTTAAAAAAAATATTCAGGACGGTTATGATAAAAGGCAATGTATACTTAATCGTTTGAGAATGACAGCACAATCAAATTTCAACAATGAGTAACGAAAGATCAATTCAAAAGGAACTCTGTAATTTTCAAGAAAATGCCAACTGTAATATTTTAAACATTATTGGATCATTGTATTAATATATTATATAATCATTATTATATTATCTATGTCTGTATATACATGAAAAATAATGAAAACAATTATAATTCATTCTGTTTTGAATTTACACTCCAATAAATGGTTTTTTGTTTCCAAATCTGATATAAAGGTACATATTTTTATGTGCGGCCCGCGAGATTATAATGTTTTCCCGAAGTGGCGTGCAAGGTTATTTGGGTTGGACACCACTGCTCTACATTATGGGTCTTTTTGTTCGTATTATTGTCTTGCTATTTGTTTGTTTGTATTATTGAGAAACTCTAGATCAGGGGTTTCCAAACTTTTATCAGTAGCTATCCCTTTCGGAAAAATTATTTTCTTTTCAGTCCCCTTACACTTTTCTGTAATATATATCATACAATGTAACAAATATGCTAAAAAACATTGCCCCCAAAAAGTTTTACAATTATAATTTAACTAAAAATATTGTCAGAAAATTAGGGGGAATACGTTCATAAGATTTCTTTTATTTTTCTAATTTTACAAGTATAAACAAGATTTCAGAAACACAGATTGTAATTGCATATTAGTTCAGTTTCAATTAATATAATAATGAGCTTTATGTATTGATACAATTTATTTTTTAATATTTGACCTGAAATTTTGCTTATCATTTTCATAATCACCTAACTAATGCAACAAATATAAACATTTATTTTATTAAACAATTTTTCAATTTTACTGAATTATGTGTAAATGTATTATAATTTTTTATAAAAAAATCTAGGCTTTGATGCTTTTTTGTGAAATTTTTGCCGCCTACACGGTATAGTGGTTAGTGACGCCAACTGCTGTACCGTAGGGTCTGGGTTCAATTACCGGCCAAAACCTTGGATAGTTGTAAATGTATAGTGCCTTTGCAGCAAAGTAGGACTCTAAATAGCCATCTAGCCACAAATCATCTCGAGAGGTTGAGGGAAGAGGTGTGGGCCACTTACCCTTTAGTTTATTATTATTTTATCAAAATTGGGGTTTGAACTTTTATTATAATAAAATAAAAGATAAATGAAAAATTTTGCCAATGAAGAGGAAACAACTTATTGGCACTTCAACAGATTTGACGTTAAAATCTAAATTAAGCAAAAATGGCTCCTTAGTTTCAGGTTATAAATACATGCAGAATGCACAAGATTTTTCATACAGCTCTAAAAGTTTTAATACCAATCAGAACAATGTGTTTCCCAACGTATGGGGAAACAAAATGAAGGTGTGAAAACAAATTAGACACAAAATATAAAATGCAACTGCAAATAAATTTGCATAGACTCAATTGCAAATAATTTACTATTGAGTGAAAAAAAAATGCAAACATATCCCAATTACTAAGTATAATACATGGGTAGGTGACATCTGGAGCATAGTTTATTATTAATGCGTGAATTATATTAAAATAGTATGAATTTTTTAAAAAACAAAAACACAATACTTTTTACAATCTATAAAGAACCAATAACAATTTGATTAAATTTAAATATTGTCTAATAATGGAATGGGGTTCCCCCCAAATTCCTTGTAGTTCGTAGGGTTCCTCAATTCAAACTGTGATCCACGGAACCCTGGGGTCCCACGAGTCACAATAAAAAAAATGAAAAGAAACTTATAAATATATATGCTCACGTTCTTTATGAAATTTGTATAATTTCAAGTATTTAAAGCGCATCTTATTCATTAAAACTGAAAATTTTATTTATGTATAATAACTTTATTTTGCAACATCTTTTTAATTTTTATTATAATACAACAGAAGAATATTAAAACACACATTTTATCTTTGTATATATATACTTCCTATTAGATTGTGAATATTCTATTGTTTTTACTACCTTGGGTTCCATGAGATAATTTTATACTCGTCAGCACAATGTCTAGCAAAACTAAGTAGTTTTCTAATGGAAAATGCATCTTTTTCCATTTGTGGAAAAAAAAAAAAAACACGTAAAATGAAGGAGAGGAAAGAACTTATCGGCGTATTAACACATTCGATGTTGAAATCTAAATTTAGACAAGAACAGCTCCTAAATTTTATATTACAAACTATCTCGCGTAAAATACACAGTACATCTCACACAGCTATAAACATTTTAATGCCATTCAGAAAATTACGTTTAAGTGAAATATATTTTTCAATGTGAGTGGATACAAAAACAAATTAAACTCAGAATACGTAATGTGATTGCATTTAATCGCAATAGACCTAGACTTCGACAGTTTGTGTGAAAAAAAGATAATTGATTCATTGCATTATTATTATTAAATTATCTATGCTTGTATAGATGAAAAATAATAAAACCAATAATAATTCATTCCATTTTTTAAAAAAAATTCGCTCTAATAAATGTTTGTAATGGGTTTAAATCTAATATAAAGAGGGACTGTGAAACGAAAAGGAGGTGGTTTGACGTTTTCTAGAGAGGAGGCTAAGTTGGGTTTGAAATACCCTCGGAACAGCCTGTGACATGAGCCAGTTTTGTTCACCCTCCACCCTTACAAACGCCACACAAACATCTAATCTCTCATCAGTTGATTTTAGAGTACGTCGCAGTGCGAGTAAAAAACAGTGAGTTTGGTTAGCGTTTTTTTTTTTTTTTTTTTTTTCTGTTTTAGAATTTTTTTTATGAGCTAAGATTTCAGGGGGAAAGAAAAAAGCTGTTTCACACACACACACTTGAAATGAAGATGGAGCATCTAAGGTTGATCAAAATCAGAAGACGAAAATGGAAATCTGTAAAGATTTTGATATTGTTAAATTTAGTGTTAAATTTCATTGTTAATGTTTTTGTTTCATTGATTTTTATTAACATGCATATATATGTGTTCATGTAAATAATATGTATTTTCATAAATATATATATATATATATATATATATATATATATATATATAATCTTGTTGAATATATCTTGCCCGGGGCGGCAAATTCTAAGGGCGGCATTTGGATTGAATTTAAAAAATATATTTTTGTTTTGTGTTGCAAAAAACTTAATATATTTTCTGAAACACAATTGAGTATGAATTTGGTATTTCCTTTATTGTATCTTACTTCCTTATTTTGTACTCTGTATGTTTAATGTCAGTTGTCTTTTATGTTGAAACTTATGAGTTAAGAGGCGTGAGTACATGTTCAATCGGGAAATTTGATAAGTTTACACATCAAGTACCTAGTAATCACTTTCCCCCATCCCGGAGTAGAATCAGCACGGACATTCCTTTCATCCATACGACGTCCGGTATCAACTATCCAAAAGGGGACAGGGGCAATAAGAGTTTGTTTGTAGATAGAGAATTATAGGAAGAGATTTATTTTAGTCTTGAGTGCAGTTACTATAATTTAAAATAAACTCTTATGACCTCTACCACCAGTAGACTTTTTTTTAAAAAACTGGCATGCTGAAATATGCGGGGGCTGCGGTAGCCCAGTGGTTAAGGTATCCAACCATGGCAGGCATGTCATGAGTTCGATCCCAGTACCACTAAAGACCCGCCGTGTAGGGCAGCAATGCACGTTAAATCTGTCGAGAGCTGAAACGTCCTCCCGTTGGTGTGGTGTGGTAGTTAGGAGAGGGGGTGCCAGCTCAGGTGTCGTCCACGTCACTTGACCATGGTTCAAAATTACGTGGTCCGTCGCCAAAAGCCCTCGTGTAGCTGAACAGTGCGACGTTAATATTAATTCACTCACGCTGAAATATGCGATTCCTTCTTTTACATTTTACTCGTTTGAATTAATAACAGGTAATTATGTCCTTAGTTTCGAATTATTTTGTATATATATATATAATATTGTAATGCTGTTTTTTTGTTACCAAGAACTATTCGTTTTAAATGTGTGTATTTATGTTGAAATTTTTTTTTTAATTATAAAATTTTGCTTTTGAGAGAGGGGCGGTTTTTTCCATTTTTGTCCGGGGCGGCAAAACTGCTAGTGCCAGCCCTGATATGTTTTTTTTTCGCAATATCCTTATATTCGAAATTCTTTTAACATAAAATATTTCAGTCCCTTCAATTTCGTGTTAAAGCGATTTTCACTGTATTATAAATGTACCGTAAAATCCAGCGTATAACGTGCACTTGTGCTTTCAAGCTGCATTTTTTGATTTTAAGGTATTTTCGCCGTATAATGCACACTACATTTCTTACAAAGTAAACGTGTAATGTACGCAATGCTATCATGTTTTAAAGCCATTTATTCGAGGTACTACCCCAAGATTTTGAAAAAATAGTATATTTCTAGAGAAACAGCCCTTTAAGTTCATAAGGTATGATTTCTTTTAAATAAACAATATTCCGATCTTTGTGGAAGTTTCTTTTTTTTATGCACATCTTTTTTTTTTGAAGCTATCATTTTTATACCCGGCGTATAACGCGCACCCGTAAATTTCGGCATTAAAAGTGCGTGTCATACGCCGGATTTTACGGTACTTTTTTATACTAAGGAGGGATACCCCCTGTACGCCTAACGGTAGACCACCTTCCCCCACACTGTACAAATTATACAACTCTTTTCGTACTCATTTCTCAAATTGTAAAACAGTAATTTACATGTATTATGTAGTTTTAAAATATTCGTAGCCAAGAATAAATTTATTTAAAAAATTTCCCAGCGCCCATCTGTTGTAACTAATCTTAACTACGTCAAAAATTTATTGCAGAATCACGAAAAACTAGAGAAAGAAATTATGGAATTAATAATCGAAAAAATATTATGAAACCGCAGCATAAGTCCATGTACAAGTATCAGTATATCTTGTTACATAAAAAATTTAGTTGGACATGCAGGTAGACAAAACATTACCGTAAATAACTACAAATTATATTTTGCACAGAAAAACATCAAATCAGTCAATTTAAAGGAGACATTTAAATATAGTTACAGATCTCAAAAAGGTTAAAGTAAAATATTTTCAACACTAGAACTGGTTAAAAAGTATAGAGCAACGTTAATTGCTCCAAGAAAGCTAAATTATAAATATATGTTATTATGGAATCTGATTTATTTTTTTGTATCTAATTTTACTTTTTAAATATAAAATTAGCTAATATTTAATATATTTTAAGAATCTTTCTGAATTATAAGATGTTTAAAAATTGGTCTGTTATTGTTGAATGGGTGTTTGAAGCAATTGACGATCAAGAATTTTCTGTTCAAGATTTATAATTTTTGTGTGTCATATCGCATATATCGTTAAAACTTATGCCATATATTGCGCCGAATTACCTATATTTTCAAATTAAATTTTCAGTTTTAGGTATACTCTCCTTGTAACGTGCACCCTCTTTTTTCGAAGATATCTGAAATGTACATATGCAATGCTGTTATCTTTTGAAGTTAAGAAATAGTGTGTAAATGGATAATAAAAGCCTGACATAATACAAAAGTCATTAAAAAAATGTAGCATATCTAATAATCCAGATGGAACGGAAGATATATGATCATGGATCAGAGTAACAGTTACATGAAACAGAGTTCGCCTGAAGATCTGGGCCGC
Organism: Trichonephila clavipes; assembly: GCA_019973935.1. Taxonomy (NCBI): domain Eukaryota; kingdom Metazoa; phylum Arthropoda; class Arachnida; order Araneae; family Nephilidae; genus Trichonephila; species Trichonephila clavipes. Next base: position 114,688 of record BMAU01016339.1, on the reverse strand, counting down.
TTTTAGCATGCCGGTGCCCTAGGCACTTGTTACGCCCCCACACTATTTTCAGAGCACCCTCTTTCTTCAGTTTGTACCTTGCCAGTTTTGGTTCGGGAGGGATTTTCCTATTGCTCTCTTACTCTTTTTTCCTTTCTTTGTTTTTGCTGTTTGGTATCTTTCCATTATTCTCCACATTTTGTTCCGGACTGGCAACCGTAAAGAAAGGACAGTGGCATGATTTGACCATTCTTGTTCATTTCTTACCTTACACATCACGGACCAACTACCTTCCCTTTTGTTAATTAGTACAAAAATTAATGAAATCGCTTGCAATTACAGTATAGAGTACAAACCAGTGGCATAACGGAGAACATTAAGCCCCCTCCTGCAAAATCAGGTTTTGGATCCCAAGCCGGATCTTACAAAGGTTCCAAAACCATAATTTTTGGGCCCCCTTAGAATCCTACCCCCCCCCACACACACGATGCGGAAGTGTACGTTACGCAACTGGTATACATTGTTATATGAATTGTTTTCAACTTGTTAATTATCCTTTTCATCGCTAATCGTTTTACTATCTGTTAATTTTAGATGCTCTTATTCTTTGTTGGGTTACTGTCATTATACAGGTGAAACCAAGGGGTTTTCTTCGATTTTTGGTCATTGCAAAATCATTAATAACATCATTGTACTCAATTTTCACGGTAATATTTTGAGTGCATAGCAACATCAAACCAATTAACTTTTCATTTTCTATAGTAAATCTGTAATTAAAATTTTTTTCCGTTTTCCGCTCTCCAAATTTTTGCGCCCTCAGCACGTGCCTAAGCAGAAAAGTGGCCCTGCTGAAAATGCAACAAAAGACAAATATGATGAGCTATTCATATTATCCAGTTATGGGAATTAATGTTTGTAATTTCTTTTAAACAAACAGCATTGAGATACATGTGAAAATAAAAAAAAATTTATGCCCCTTTTTCTTTTTTTAAAGCTATCGTGTTTATATCCGACGTATAACACGCACCCGTAAATTTTGATCTTATATTCTCAATTCCTACTATTAACTCCCACTCTCTATATATTTATTTATCTTGGTGGAATTTTCAATCGTTAATAAAATACATTTTAAAGCGCTCAATTGAGCTGAAATTTTAAATACACGATTACTTTGGATGTCAATACAATAATTTAACTATAAGTAATAAAAATTGATTGATTAAAACTAATTATTTAAAACATTACAAACACAGCCACGTTGGCGACTTAGCGACCATTTTGGCGACTTGTGTCAAAACTTGAAAAGGTTTTTTTCTCACGTTTCAAAGCATTCTGTTGAACTGAAATTTTATATACACGATTGTTTTGGGTGAGAATACGATACTTTAATGATAATTAATAAAAATTAATTACCACTTAATGTTGTGATCCCGTCCTATGTATGTATATATTTATATTGTAACTAATTAATAAAAAGTAGCTAAAATAAAAAATTTTTATTTGTTGACCTAAGTAGGAATTGACTTAAATTTTTTTTATATATATTATATATTTGTTTTTTGTGTTAAAAACTCGCGTTTTGCACCCCTGAACATACGGTACTTTTAGTCTCTTTTTTAAATTGAAGAAATTTTTCTTCTAAAGAGTGTTTTTTTTCCAGGCATAGAAGTTTAAGTTGGCATTACTTTCCAAGATGGCGACCGATTTAACAGCTGTCAAGTGATTTATTCTCAGTTTGGTTTGGCAATTTATCAAAACGATCATCAAGCAAGGCGTAGATTCGTCGAATGGGCCCAAAACGAGATTGCCGTTGTTCCCGATTTTCATAAGCGAATTTTGTTTAGCGATGAAGCGCACTTCTGGTTGAATGGCTACGTCAACAAACAAAACTGCCGCATTTGGAGTGAAGCTAATCCACAAGTGTATGTCGAAACACCGTTACATCCAGAAAAACTGACTGTTTGGTGAGCTTTATGGGCTGGTGGAATCATTGGTCCGTACTTCTTCAAAAACGATGAAGGCCACAACGTTACAGTCAATGGTGATCGGTATAGAGCCATGATTACTAACTTTTTCATTCCTGAATTGAACAATCATGATGTCCCGGAGCTGGGGTTCCAACAAGACGGCGCAACATGTCACACAGCTCGTATCACAATCGATTTATTGAAAGACACGTTTGGTGACCGCCTAATTTCACGTTTTGGACCTGTGAATTGGCCTCCAAGATCTTGTGATTTAACACCGCTAGACTATTTTCTGTGGGGCTATGTAAAGTCATTGGTCTATGCGGAAAAGCCACAAACGCTTGACCATTTGGAAGACAACATTCGCCTTGTTATTGCCGATATACGGCCACAAATGTTGGAAAAAGTCATCGAAAATTGGACGTCCAGATTGGACTACATCCGAGCCAGCCGTGGTTGTCCTATGCCAGAAATCATATTTAAAATGTAATGCCCCAAGATTATCTTTCGAATAAAAAAAAATTCATGTCAATCGAATAATACATCGTTGTTTTATTGCAATTTAAAGTTCTATACCTCTAAAAAAACACCCTTTATTACGAAATTTTAAAATTTTATTAATTGAGGTATAATATCGTTAAATTATCGTTAAACTATTTAGACCAAGCAACTGCTTAAACTACTTTTTCTTATCTCCTACGCTAACTCACTAAACATACTCTCACCTAAATTAAGAATTCTTTTCATTTTACCTGAATCTATTTTAAGATGTCTGAGTGTCACAGAAAATAATAACCCCTAGAAAAAGGTATTTATAACTTTCCTCCGTCGCACGACACAAAGTAATCAGAATGTCAATAAAAACTTTGTAATTGTGAGGAACGTATTGACTTTCCAAACAGCTGGTAAGCAGACAACATTGATTTTTTTTAGAAAAGAGAAAATTGATGTTGTTTGTAGTCACACACACAGACATAGTATTTTCCCAAATATAAAAAAAAAGTTTCACTTCAAAAATATTTGTTGCTGTTTATGAAGAAAATCTTATTACGTAATCAATATCTATTCAGTTTGCTCCAATTGTGTATACATCACAAAGAGTGTGATAGCGCTTTGTGTTCTTTCTGTATCTGAAAAATTAACTTGTATTGTTTTGCCTTAATAGGAAAAAAATACTATATTTCAAAATTACACAAACTATTCTCGGTCTTCCCTTTAAAATTATGTATAACGATATGTTTTTATGTAATAGACTTTTTACTAAAAATTTTCTTTGCAAAATTATTTGTCAGCATATGCTTTATTTACTAAACCTTATAATTTTTCAAACATTCTTATCACAAATTATTCTTTTCTACTTATTAAAACACCTTTCACGTTTTCGCACAAATTTTACATTAGGGGGACCGGAAAATTATGTCGTTTTTTACAGTAAATTCCAATAAATAAATTTCTTACAGGTTTTTCTTTTTAGTCAATGATGGAATCACCCTTGTTGGGAACAACCTTTTGCCATCTAGTGTGCAAATTTTCAATGCCGTATCGATAAAAATCAATTGGTTTTTCAGTAAAATATCTGAAGATGGCATTTTTCATATCATCCAAATTTTGAAATATTTTCTTTGTTAAGTTATCCGACTACGTTTGGAACCGTGATTTTGCAAAAGCGTATAAATAGATAATATTTATGATATTTAGTGTCACTTGGTTTAGAAAATGTATATAAAATAGTTTTAAAAATATTATTACAATAAAAAATTTAAATACAATATTTTGACAAAAAATGAACATAGAATGACCAATCTTCAAAATATTCTTCTTTTGTGAAAAATGCTTCTATTATAATAATATTTTGCTTGTATATAGCTCAGACCTGTCTACAGAGGCTCAACTAGAATTTTTGAAATATGTAACTTAGAAGTGTGTTTTTCCATGTTTTATGGCAACAGAAGGGAGAAATTTTAAGAAGAAAACGCCGATAATTATTTCAATTGGTAGTAACTCTAAAAATAATGTGATTTTTTTTTTAAAAAAAAATAGTTCAGACGAAGTCTTTATTTTATCTAAGCAAAATATTATCATAATATTTTGAAAAAGGTTATTCTAAGTTAATTTTTTGACAAAATATTGTATCAAAATAATTGACAAAATGTCCTTAAAATAATTTTATACATGTATTCTAATCAAAGTGACACTAAATATCACGAAACTTATCCATTTATACGCTTTTTAAAAATCACGGTTCCGAACGTAGTCGGATACCTAAAAAGTGTTGCATTGAACGGAATAAATGGAAATCCGTTGGTGCAATGTCAGGCGAGTATGGTGGGTGAGGCAATACCTCCCACCCCAATCCATTAATTTTTTCCAGCGCTTTTCTTGCGCATAGCGGTCTTGCGTTATCGTGTTGCAAAATAACGCCTTTTCTATTGATAATCGATGGATACTTTTCAATTAATGATTGATTTAGTCAAGCTAATTGTTTACAATAAAGGTCTGCGTTAAAAGTTTCTCCAGGTTTAAGCACTTCAAAATGGACAATTCCACGAATACCTCACCAAACACACAAAAGCGCTTTTTGGATGAATAAGGAATTTATTAGGTTCTTTTCGTTCAATTGAAGATTACACAAGAAAATCCAGGCACAATAAATGCTCTGAGTCTAGTGGCTCAAAATTTATTGTTGATTTATAGCCCCCCACACACTACACAAATAAATATTAAAGAAACTATGTACATTTGATTAATTAGCATTCTTTTCGTGTAAATTAGCATAATTATATTGTCCATCCACTCTTTCGCCATTTTCAGTCTCACCTCGTTTTTCGTCCTCCCTATCTCTCCTCATTCTCCTCCTCCAGTTTTTGTTTTCCTTCTCTCTCCCTCAATTTGAGGGCCGCGACACCTATAAAGCTTTTAACCGGCAAGACGAATCTTACCTGGCTTAGCAGTCCATCGTGGTGGTTCATTCGGAGAGAGCCACTGTCTTTCGCGTTTTGGGTTATTATACAGGACCCATTTTTCATCTGCAGTGATCAGGCGATCAAAAAACTGTTCTGTATTGTACCGTTGAAGCAATAAGTTGCATGTCGTAGATCGGTCAGCTCCGTTTTCTTCAGACAGATTATGCGGAACCCAAACACTGCTCTGTTTGTTTTACGAATCTGTTGCAAATGTTCTTGGATGGTCGACCAAGGTTGGTTAAGAGCATTGGACAGTTCCTAAATTGTCTGCACGGTTTTGCTTCCCCTTGCGCCCTTAATAACGTCATTGTCTAAAGTTGTTGGTCTTCCTGATCGATGTGAGTCGGAAAGATCGAAATTACCGGATCTGAACTTTGAAAACCACCTTCGGCATTTACGAACATCTAAGGCACTTGAGTTAACATCGCAAATGTTTTTGGTAGCAACTGTTGCTTGCTTGATTGATTGAATGAATATTAACGTCGCACTGTTCAGCTACACGAGGGCTTTTGGCGACGGACCACGTAATTTTGAACCATGGTCAAGTGACGTGGACGACACCTGAGCTGGCACCCCCCCTCTCCTAACTACCACCCCACACCAACGGGAGGACGTTTCAGCTCTCGACAGATTTAACGTGCATCGCTGCCCTACACGGCGGGTCGTTAGTGGTACTGGGCTCGAACCTGTGACAAAGCAAGCCACAGTCCGATACCTATACCACTCGGCTACCGCGGCCACTAGCAACTGTTGCATTACTACCCTTGTGAAACTACAAAAACATGCAATGGCGGATATGAATCTCTTCTGGTATTTGGCTAGCCATTTAACTCAAAATGGGCAAAGAAAATTTAAGGTTTAGGTTTTCACAACCGAACAAGTCACTTTAACTTTGAAATGTTTTTGGCACGACTTTCAACTACGCAATGAACTCATAAACGGTAAAGCAGCATTGACATGCTCAAAAACGACATTACTTTTCGATCCCCCTAATACATATAAACATATAATTCTTTGTCGAATTTATCCTTGAGTTTGATCTTGGAGCCGGAATTAGGCTTGCTCTTCAATGAATATTAATTAAAGGGTCTGAAGGGTATTTATTTTCTCCGTTTGCGGGCACTCACATGAGTTCCATACCGTTATATTTCAAAGATTCCGTCTCTATAGACACAGGTCTAACTAATAAAAGTGTGTCAAGAAGAAATATTAAATGTCAATCGTTTTATCCCCTTTTAAACGTATTGCTAAAATGTTAATTCGTATCATCACTTCTAAACGCATATATATTGCTTTATAAAAATAAAAAAAAATATTTAGTGGTTTGAACATAAATTATTTTTATTCACATGCCCAAGTCTTTCTTTTTTTATTTCCATTTTCAGAAAAACTAGACTTATATTATGGTAAGAAAGAACATAAAGAACATTTTTTTTGCTTTATTTGTATTAACTACAAGCCTTTTTGCGGTTTTAGGGTTGCACCTTAATCTTTTAGTCGCCAAATCTGGAAATAGTATATGGAATTAGTCACCCAATCTGAAAATAGATTATGCAATTAGCTACCAAATCGGGAACCGATATAATGAATTAGTCGCGAAATCTTGAAATCCTTAAAATTCAATCCTGAATCAGGACAATGAAACAAAATTATTAAATTTTTGTATTGTCATCGCTTCTTAACAAGTGTGCAAAATTTTCGAATTCATCTGACCTTTTAAAGTGGGTAAAAATCGAGCTCAAAAATTTCATTACATACAAGTGAAACTTATAAAACTGTGTTAAAAAGAGAGTTTACAAACTATTTACCATAACTTTAGTGACACTACAGTTGTATATGAATAAAATAATAATAAGTAATTTTATTTTATATTAGAATATGGAGGTAACTATAAGTAGGAAAAATGATAAATTTATAGTAATAAACTTTTGTTATTCTAAGGAATTTTAATTCTCTCTATTTAGAATTTCTTTATTCAAATAACTATTAATAAAATTAATTGGGTATTTCTGATTTAAGCAATGTTTAGTAAAATGTTTATAGTTATTTTTCTGATTTTTTTAAAACTAGAAATTGATTGTGTTGTATATAATTAATAACAATATTTCTGAATATAGGATCATGTACATTACTCTCCAAACGAGGAACTTTTATAATATATATTAAAATTAAAATCTTCTCTTTTATCATAAATATTAGTAACTATAACATTATCTTTTAATTTGATATTTTTTCAAGAAAATTTGCATCATTGTTGTTGCTATTTGTTTGTATTAAATTAAGATACTGTGGATGTTTATACATATACAGTCCCTGGCCAAATTATTAGACGCACTATAAGATTTTATGAAGAATGTTAATTATCGGGGGTGATACTATACAGGTTTTTTGTATTTATCAGATACAGTGTGTGTTTTTTGGTTGTCCATTTAATAATCTATTATTATCACAAATAAAACATCATTCAAGAAAAATATGTATTTATTGGCTCTTGAAAGAAAACAGGAACAATTATAATTAAATATTAATATTTTGTTGAGCCACCTTTAGCCGCTATGAGAGCTTCAATTCTGCGCGGCATGCTATCAGTACTAGACTGTACTGTCTCCTGCATTTGAGGATGATGATTGCACACGTGAATTATTCTTTCTAAGAGCTGTGTTTTATTTGTAATCACATCTTTAGCCACTTCTCTTTTCATTAACTCCCAAATGTTTTCGATTGGGTTCATATCAGGGCTACTACCCGGCCAATCCAACAAAGGGATATTTTGTTCTGCCAAAAAAGCTTTGATAGACCGAGCTGTATGTCAGGGAGCTCCATCTTGTATAAAAATGTATGGTTTTCCATTTAGAAACCATTCTTCTAGCTACAGAATCAAGCGATTTTGCAAGACATCTTGTACTGGTCTTGCCGCAGCATACCTTTAACCACGTCCAGACGTCTAGTACCCTTGCCACTGATGACTCACCAAATCATTATTTTTGTAGTGTGTTTCACAGTCCGAACAACACAGTCAGAATGAAACTTTTCTCCATCACGACGACGCACAAACCGAGTTTTGTTCTGCAAAATTTCAAATGTTCTTTCATCACTGAAGCAGACGTGTCAAAAATAAATAAATAAATAAACATTTTTTCTGTTTCTTCTGTAATAGAAAATGGTTAAACACTTTGTTTGTGAATAAATTATAACAACATACCGATCTCCAGAAGTACACATCTTTATCACGCCAGTGTTTGGTCCAATTCAGACGCTTTTCTTTTGTTGCAGGGGTTAACTTGGATTTCCTGGTGGGGCGGCAGGTCTTAAAATTTAAATCTTTTAATTTTCTTCGAACAGTGCGTTTAGAAGCATTCACATTAATATCTTGGAGTTGCGGTTTTATCACTTTTGTGGTAGCAAATCTGTTTTCAAGGCAAATTTTCTTAAAAGATCTTTCTGACCTTGGGGGGAAAATAGGCTTTCTGACATATTTTTTCTTTTTTTTTGGGAGGGGGGGGGCTCAATTCTTCCCCTGACTCAATTTTCTTCTTTATGCGTCGTACACTAGCTTCAGAAACTTTCAGCTTTCGTGATATTTCGCGGTTTGAAAACAATTTTGTATTCACAAGGGAATTTACTTCTGCTTTCTTACATAGTGAAAAAAAATCGCCTTTTTTACCCATGCTGAAAGTGTACAAACTGATCATTTAAACGCCGCACACGAAATAAACAAATAACTGCATAAAATAAAACTGCTAATATAACAAACAAAGCACATTAACCCACAGAAACACGTCCGCAACTGAAGCATGCGCGAACGCGATTCGAGCAGGTTTTTGACTTGTTTACGTTCGTGTGACAATTTATTAAATTTGTGTTGCCATGTGTGAAAAATAAATACAAATACAAAATATATCATAAATTTACTCATTTAAAATCCATTGGATATATGTTTAAATACGAAAGTATTGCATATAAACTTATATAAATCAATGAATTATTAAAAAACAGGAGTGCGTCTAATAATTTTGCCAGGGACTGTATATATATCTTGTTTAAATTTTCAATCGTTAATAAAATATTTTTTATTCATCCTCTGAAGCTCAAACACATTTTTTTTAAACTCGTAATGGATGATACTTGGTGTTAATACAGTTTTTTCAAATATTAATTAATTAATTTTATCTTTTAATTTTAAATTTATTCCACGTTATTTCTAACGAAGTTACAACTGACTACAACAGTTGGTGACACGATGTTATTACGGTTTTGTCAAATATTAATTCATTAGTTAAATTTAATTAACTAAAATAAAATTTTTTCTTTGTTGACCTAAGTAGGAATTGACTTAAAAAAATTATATTACTTGTTTTTTAAATCAGGACTGAGATAGCTTATTGAGATTCTCTTCACAACCTGGAAGTTAATGTAAAACCAACTTGCATCAATATTTACTTTTGTTAATCTTCATGCAAGAAAACTTCGCTCACAAATATAAATTGGCTAAAATATGGAGAAAGTTTTCAGTCTGTTTGGTTTTCTGACTGTCGCTATTAGTGGGCCGCGCGCTATTCGCCCACCCTTATCTTAGAATAATAAAAATTTAACATAATAGGGAGAATATAGATCACAACTTTTTTTGTTCCTATTTCAATAATTTATTTGTAAAAATTCAATTCTAAGTACTTGACTATATAAATTTTTTTGTCACAATGATAAGAAAAATAACTGCTAAAAACTATGCTACTTATTATACCGTTGACCAATTCCTTCAAATCAAGAAATCTTGACAAATCCCACGATCTTGCGCGAAAAATTCTTGACATTATGATCTTGTGTTCGCGTATGTTTGAATATGATAACCATTTTAAGATACCCGACTACGTTCGGAACCGTGATTTAAACCCCCCGCATAAATGGATAATTTTCATGATATTTACTGCCACTTAGATTACAATACATGTATAAAATTGTTTTAAGGACATTTTGACAAAAAATTATTTAAATAAGAATATTTTGGCAACAAATTAACTTAGAATAACCTTTTTTCAAAATGTTCTCCTTTTATAAAAAAGGCTTCTAAAATAATAATAATAAAATATTTTTCTTATATAAAGTAATAACTTCTCCAGAGAGTCTGAACTATTTTTTTTTAAATAATTCACATTATTTTCAGAGTTACAACCAATTGAAATAATTATCGGCGTTTTTTTCTTAAAATTTCTTCCATCTGTTGTCGTAAAACATGGATAAACTCACTTCTAAGTTATATATTTCAAGAATTCTAGTTGAGCCTCTGTACAGAGGTCTGAGCTATATACAGATAATAGAAGCATTTTTCACAAAAGGGGAATATTTTTAAAATTGGTCACTTTACGTTAATTTTTTGTCAAAATATTGTACTTAAATAATTTCTTATTGTAATAATATTCTTAAAACAATTTTATGTACATTTTCTAATCTAAGTGTCACTAAATATCATAAATATTGTACTTAAATAATTTATTATTGTAATAATATTCTTAAAACAATTTTATATACATTTTCTAATCTAAGCGGCACTAAATATCATAAATATTATCCATTTATACGCTTTTGTAAAATCACGGTTCCGAACGTAAAATCGGATACCTTAATATAATTTGTACCGCTGCCGCGCATGCAAAAACATAATCTTAATCGCGCATGCTTGAAAATTATAACATATATAATTTGTAACATTCTTTTATTTTATACTGGCGATTAGAATTTGAAATCTATTTTCTACGGAAGAAAAAGCAATAGAGTATTTCCAAAATTGTGGTGTCATATCCAAGTACTCGAAAGACAGTTTTGGCGAAACAAGAAACACATCTTCAGTCTCCAAGACAACATTTAGATTTATACAAATGTGAATTTATGTGACACTGTCTACATAAAGACTTATTTGTCACCATTTTTAGAATGCATCTACGGCGTTTTAGCCGTCTGAATGATCTAGTTGTAAAATCTTTCGTCTGTGTTTCAAGAGTTTTTTTTTTTAATTTAAATCCAGTATTAAGGCTTCGAAATCGTTGCTAATTTATTTGTCAAAGGGTTAATGCGAAGTAACATGCGCAAGAATTGGTTATCGAGCATGTGCGGAAACCATGACAACATTTGGAGACATTTTGTTGTTGTTGTTGTTGATGTCTTGATATTTTGTGAAATATTGGTCGATGGATAATACGTTAAATACCATTTTCTTTAAGTTTTTTTTTTAAAAAAATTGCAGTATGTTAACTTTTTTCTTGTTCTTGTTCCAATTAAAAATGCTGAAATATCGTATTACAACACTTGTATTTACATAACCACCAAAAATGAAAGAATTACCTGAGTTGCTCGAATGGCATCAAATCTGTGACCATGGTCTGACATCACAATCAAAACAGTGTTGCGCAGAACACCGAGTTCGTTGAGATATTTAAAAAACTCTTCTAACTGGTCATCTGCTGAAGCAACTCGGGACAAATACTCGTGACTCAGTTCGGCAAGGAAAGAGAAACCAAAATAAGGTCTATTTGCAGCGTGATATTTTGATATGAATTGTCGGACGTAATCCATCTATAAGTAAGAAGATAATCTTGAAAAATTAAACAATTTTTAAAATTGATCATATATGGATAAAAATTAAACACTTATGCATTGAACAAATATTTTATAAAAACTTTTATGTTTCTTCATTATGAGATAAAACAATTCGATTTCTTACTTTAACTGTATGATTTGAAATGCTCTTGTACAAATTGAAAATTCACTTACAGATGTCTTCTTTTAGTGGTATTTTCTTCATGCTTTTCAGGTCTATGTTACGTTTATTTGGTTTGAGTAAAAAGCATATGGAAGAAGGTTTTAATTTGATTTTTTGGTGCTAATTTGATGTAGGAGTGCCATGCGCCAAGCTGTTGTTTATGTTCGCCAAGATAGGAGATAACATTACAATATGGCTACCTTGATATTTTTATCGTGTGGCAATGTGGTTGCCATGGGGATAACGTATATTAGAAATACTAATTTGTATTGTTTCTTTTCCTCAGTAGCTTTATTAGTTTCAGGCGATTTTAATTCGATTTCCTTACAAATTTAACCATTTTCGTTGCAATTATTCTTCAAGCCATCTGCATCAGTCTTCTATTGTATTTTGTGCTAATTTCGAATATGGATGTTTCTAATATCATTGGAGAGTACCAGGATATTTTTTTACAGACTATAAGGACTTCTGTGCTTTTAATTATTGCTGTGTGAACGCACTTTTCCACTTTATAATAATTCATTTTAAACTTTCTTTGTTCAATGAAATTCATTACAAGAACTCACAGTTTTTGGAGTATTGCAAGTTATCAGCGCTTATTAATAGATATTCATTATTAATTTCAATATATGGTGTTATTATTTTACTTATAACAAAATCTAAAAAAATAAAATCAAATAATTATATTTTTTAATCGTAATTCTTTGTTACATTTATTTATAAATATTATTACATAATATAGTTATTAGTACATATAATTTTTATTATATTACACTAATATATATTCATTATTGATTTATATATTTATTATTTTTAATATATTCCTATATTCTTTATTTGAAATATATTTTAAAACCGTTCTTTAAAACTATTTTCATGGCGATTTACTTTTTTCTTTGTTGTAAGCGCACATAACTATGATTATTTTATATTAATACAATCACGGACATTTTTCAATCATTTAACCAGTAAAATTTATTATTTTATTCAATTACAAATACTAACTCAGTTTACCTGGAGCAGATGTTTTGGCAATGATCCGTAGCACATGTGTGAACTGAATTTGAGCAGGGTAGATTCTTCAAGGGCCAGCCAAAAGGGTCTCAGGTAATGATCAGTGGGTGGACGGTGAAATCCTTTGGCGAGGTAGTTGAAAAGTCCGTACTGAGGAAAATCTTCGGCCCACATAGTATTGTATCCCGCGTTTGAATAGTTTTTCCAGATAAGAGGCCAGTCATCAAAACCTTCAGATTCATCTGGAAGACCTCCACCGTATGCCTTTTTGCCTGAGAAAAAGTTATCCATTACTCGTAGAAATATATATGTTTACTATTTCTTTCATATCTTTATATAACTTTTGATCATCACGACAGAAAGCGAAGGCACGTTAGAAGTAACGCAATACGTAAAATAAAGGCCGTATCACACGTACATTTTCCATGCAACTTTTTCGTCGAATTTTTGGCCTAATCTGATGGCGAAGGATTGCCGTAAACAAAACGACATGTTCTGACGTCAGCTGCATTCTATCTCCACATTGAAAAATTACTCGCCGATTTTTTTGCTTCGAAAAACGAACATCCAAAATTATTTTTATTTTGCTTGCGCTTTTTTTGATGGGTGTAAACAGAAATGGAGCACCATCCTATTTAAAATATTATACGCCGTGAAAATATTATACACCATTAAAATATTATACAGTATATCTGATGTGTTAGACGAAATCGAAGACGCCATCTTGTTTATAACGTAGGGTGCCGAAAACCCCCATTGGTTGGAATTTCAAGCAACTTTTATTTGGAACAACTTTTTGAGCTCACTAGCAAAAAGTTGTTCTAAAGCCGTTGCTATGGCAACAAAGTAAAAATTGCACTAATTGGACGAAAAATTGCTTGTAACGTGTCTGTGTGATACGGTCTTAAGAATGTACGAGGAGGGAAAAATGCCCTGCAAAATCTGCCTTTGGAGACAATACTGACAGCAAGTTAAAAAAGTCAAGATTCATTGTTAAGATTTTTGAAAGGGGAGACAGAACCAAATTATTCTAAGCAATATGTTGAAAACATGTATTAAAAGTATTTGTTTTAAAAACCTTCCTTATCGAATATTATTTATGTTTATACTATGCGGTAATATATTAAAAATTATTACCTCGACATTGTAGGGATTTCTAACGCTGGCTGCTGTACCGTAGGGTCGAAGATCGATTCTTGGAGCAAGCATGGATGTTTGTGAATGTATAGTGCCTGTGAGCGGCACTGTGACACTCTAAATATTTGTCCAGCCGAAAATCCCCTCGAAAGGTTGGTGGAAAGGAAGAGAGGTGGGAGGCCCCCTGAACGCACCCTCCCAGGATATCCTCTCTCAAAATTGAGGTGGAATGGAGCCAAAACGTACTTTCACCTGTAATGTGCTCAAAGTTGTGGTTAACGACTGACGTAAAACTAGCCCCTTGTTACGATCAATTTCATGACCCTCAATCTGACTCCGTCCATAGGGTAGCATTAGAAACATATTGAAAATTAAATAGAATGGCTTTCCATATATAGAGAAAAGATTCTGAGATGATATTCAGTTATAAATTAAATTTGTAATACATAGGTTAATTTTAAGCTATTATTTGTATATAATATTGCAAAACAGTTTAGATTATCCATATAAGATTTTCTGTGAGAATGTGTATGTGTATCAAATGTTTCTTACGAAAATCAATTTAAGCTTATTAGTTATATTAACTTGCTACTTTTATTTTTTACGTTGGGCTATTAACACGAAGGGAGTATCTCGTATTTCTTCAGAATTCAGACTATAAGTAATTTAAAAGTTAGGCTATCATTAATATACATTAATTCGTTCTACAAATGTAAATACTAACCTGTCAATAAGGCAACAAGATTTGGATATGTGTTGTCACCAACTTTGTTCATTCCACGTAAAACGGACATATGCAAACTGTCTGTCAAATATTGATAGGTACGAGGCAAAAGTCGCATAAATCCAAGTCTGGACATGGAGTCTAAACCAAAGATTAGGACATTAACCGGATTCTTGAGAGAATTTTTCTCCGACCGTGAAAGATTTCGAATGCGGATGTGAAGTTTGTCATATACTGGAATTCCGGCGAAACTTTTGCATTTTACTTGGAACACTTCATGATCAAATGGCAGTGAAGATCCGTTTTGAGGTAAAGGAAACTGAAAGAGAAAACATTTAGATAAATGTTTACTAACGTTAATGTAATGTTATTGTTTACTAACATATCGCGCTCAGAAGGGACACGAGAGGTATTGGCGATGGACCTCGTAATTTTTAACCATGGTCAAATGAAAAGGACGACATTACTTGAGATAGTACTCCACTCCCGATACTTTCACTAACACCGATGTTGAGACTTTGAACCGAGACAGGTTTACTTTGCATCAGACTTTCTAAACGGAGCGTCTTCAGCGGTACCAAGATTCGAACCCACGAATCGACATTACCGACCATAAGTTCGTGACCCCATTTGGTTACTGCGACCGCTTCAAACACACGAAATGGCAAACATTTGGATACATAAGTGTGCTTATCAGTATTGACCGATATAATTTTTTTTTAATTTTAAGAGAAGGACACGCGCGTGATATTGTCTTCATATAATGACTACAATTTTAAAGGGGTTCTTTGTACAAGATGATTTAACCCTTTAAAAAAAAAAAAACAAGTAATATAAAAAAATTAAGTCAATTCCTACTTAGATCAACAAAGAAAAATTTTATTTTTGCAACTTTTTATTAAATAGTTACAATTAATATAAATATGCATATACATATGACAGAATCACAACATTAAGTGGTAATTAATTTTTATCAATTATCATTAAAGTATCGTATTATCGTCCAAAACAATCGTGTATATAAATTTCAGCTCAACTGAATGCTTTAAAACGTGAGAAAAAAACATTTTCAAGTTTTGACATAAGTCGCCAAAAATGATGCCAACGTGAATGTGTTTGTAATTCTTTCAATAATTAGTTTTAATCAATTAATATTTATTAATTATAATTAAATTATTGTACTGTCATCTATAATAATCATGTATATGAAATTTCAGTCATTCGAGCACTTTAAAATGTATTTTATTAACTATTGAAAACTCCACGACGATAAATAAATAAATAGAGAGTGTGAGCCAATAGTAGGAATTAAAAAATTGATTTGACTTTTTATTTCATTTGTGGTTTACAGGAATTATAAACCATGCATAAAACTGAGAATTTGTACATAAATTTCTAAGGATATTCAGAATTAAATTTTGCTTCTTATTTTGAGTATGCCATATGAATTACAATCTTTCAACAAACGTTAATTTTTACTAATCAATACAGCCTTTTGTTGTTGACTCGAATTTTCTTTCTTTCGCTATATTATTCGAACCACTTTAACTCATTTACTGATTGCTATTCTACTGGCTGTAGCAATAATGGTGAATAGCTGAATACCATTAGGAATCAGACACTACGTTTAGTTTTATTACGTTCTTACTTCTTTTAATCATTCGGAGGATTTGGGAGTGTGTGATTGGAAAGGTGCAGTTTCTTTATTAGAACCGAGCTGATTATATGTTTTTGTTTACCCTTCCCTTCTCTAATCAGACTGGGCTTTCTTTTCTTTTACTTTTCCAAGTAGAGTATGTGCCTCATTTGTATTCTCTGGACTACACCGAAATATTATTGGGTATAAGGGAAAATTCTTTTCAACACGTGCACTTTTATGCATCATCGATCCTTTGAAAGAATTTGAATCCAATTGAAACCGTTTTAAACAGTTAGATTAGTATATTAAGGATGATTTATAGACATTTTTTTTTTGGATTTTAGTTAGTTTTTTTAAACTTGTAAACTATCAACATAAGCGAAGAAAAGTGCATTTAAGACATATGTTGTTTGAGTTCCAAAAAGGGAATAACGCGATGGAGATAAAAAGAAACTTATGTAGGGCCGTGGGTAGTCTAGTGGTTAGAGCATCGGGGACTCCGGACCGGAAGGCCTGGGCTCGATGCCACCAAATACCCTCCGAGTACACACGGAGTACGTGCTGGTTAAATCACTGGGTCCGAAGTCTTGTGGACTGAATCACGAGTGCAGGGGGACTGGAGAATATTTCCCTCCCCTTCAGTTCCATGCCTAAATTGTGGTGGTGAAGATCGGTGGTGTCGCCATCTATCGTCCTTTCGGGAATTTCGCCGAGCTAATTCGTAATGTCACCTGTAAGGTGCTCAAGGCCAACGACAGGCGTACTTCTAGCCCCTTGCCGCGATGAATTTCGTGGGCCTCGTTCTGACTACGTCAGACAGGAGATATTAAAAACAACAACAGAAACTTATGTGACGAGTCTGGAGAGAAAGCAGTAACAGCTCGAACATGCCAAAGATAGCTTGTGAAATTTTGATAGAAAATCAGATGTCAGTGACGAAGTGCAACGCAGTATGACCTGGACAAATCCCAAGTTAACTTCCCAAGAAGTCGGCTTCAAGCTTGGAATTCATCAGAAGACTGCTTTGGACTACATTAACAAGCTTGGTTTCATGTCCATTCTCTGCTTGGGTGAACCACGAATTAAGCGAAAAAAGATTCAATGGAGATAATTCCGATAAGAGTTCTTCAAATCTTACTCGTCACAAAAGGGAACCGCTTTTGGACCACTTGGTGACTGGAGATGAAAAGGGGATAGTGTATCTCGCTTTTGTAAACACATGGTTAGAAAAAAGGCATATGTTTACAAAAGCGAGACACCACTATCCTCATCCAAAGCCGGTGGGCTTCAGAAGATTATATTGTTTTGTTGGTGAGACAGCAAGGGTATATCTCACTATGAATTGCTGCAAGAAAATGAAACGGCCGTTACTGTTCGCCACTTGAGGTTTTGAATTAAGAAATTCACAATATAAACGTCCATATTTGGCTAACAGAAAGGATGTGATTCTTCACTATGACAATGCTAGACCACACGTGGCAAGAAACATCTCATAAAAAATTACGGATTTGGGTTGGGAAATTTTACCTTAGACAGCATATACTACTCATATAGCACCATCTGACTATCATCTGTTGAGGTCTTTGCAAAAATTTCTTGCTGGAAACAAATATATAAATTATGAGGGTGTCCAAATGGCAGTGGAAAAATACTTTGTCTCCAAAACAGAGGACTTCTTTTACAGGAAGTTACATAAGCTGCCAGAACGCTGGCAGACAGTTATATATAACGAAAGACAATATAGTTAAAAAAACGAACTAACTCTTTCCCTTGCACCCAAGTATTAGATGAAAAATTCTTTCATCACTATCAACTTCTAGGACTTCATAAACCTTTCGATTCTTACATTGCTTACTCTGAGACATACAAAACATGCTAACATATTAGTTTGGACACAATTAAACTTAGATTCAAGATACGAGAAGACTTTTTAATCAGTTTTGATAAATAATCGCAGATATTGATACGAAATCCAAAAATATCAATATTAATTACAAAACCCGAGTTAAAAAGTTTTAAAGTTATTTTGGTTTTTTATTGGTGTAATATTATGTACTGGAAGTGCACACTTGCAGAAAAAACTCCTGTTACGGAGTTGCGTGACAGAAAAACGAACGATCACAAAATTCCACCTAACACAATTGAAGTGTTGAACACACAGTGTTAAGAAAACACATAAAGGAAAAGCAAACGTGACATAAAAACCACAAACTAAAAATATTAAAAAAACATTGGAAATAAAAATTGATGCATATTAAGAGTTCAACTGCCTTAAAACTTAACATTTCAAAAAATTAAAAGATAATTTTTATATCACACTCTACAGAAAACCTTTTAAAAATTGATAAAACCTATACAGTGAGGAATTACCTATATGGTTGTATCTAGGGATTGCACTACGGGATACCGAATACCGGTATTTTGAGTCATTTATACAATTTTGTAATACCAGTATTCACAATTTTAAGTACCGTTTTTCGGTATTTACCAGAAATTTTTAAAATTGTCTCTACTGTATGTTCAGGGATCGCCAACATTGCAAAATAGTTCACGTTTTTGCTTTTGTCTCCCTAATAGGTGAAATTATTTAGAAAATGATAATATGTAAATCATCCACAAGAAGGCGGACCAAAACTATTCTATTACAGCTCAGAGAGATACTGCATGTATGCGCAGTATTCGTCGTCTGATATTGGTATCTGTGAAAACAGGTTGTAGTCGTGAAGAAAGTGCGTAATATTTCGATAATTTTTTAATTGGTGAGTTTGTTATTCACATTTTTTTTTGAATATCATACTTCAGGGTTCATAATATTTTTCAGATTCATTATATTATATTATATATATATATATATATATATATATATATATATATATATATATATATATATATACTGCTCAAAACAGTTAAAGGATATTGTAAGTTTTATATATAATAAAGATATAAGCGAAATTTTTTTGCCGAAAATGGAAGAAGAGAATCACAAATGCAAATTTTTTCTGATTTTCAAACTGTGGAGTATGCTAATTTTGAGTTCGACGTCAAAAACGTCGCTTCAACGGCAGCGAATGAAATTTGACTTTAACTGAAATGAAGACAAGGATGATTGGCATTCAGTGACTGCTTTGTTTCGATGAGTTCGATGATAAAATGCATTTTTTCTGCCAAACATGTGTAATTTATTCTCATATAACCTACTACGTCTGTCGACCATGTATCAATCAGCTAAAAAGTTTCCCAGCCACAAGTTCCACCTAAAACCGCAATATCCTTTAATTATTTTGAGCAGTGTATATATATATAAATAATAACCCATAATAATGAATAAGAATAACTTTAAAGAACATAAAAATAATTTGATAATACTTCGGTTTGGTTTTTTTATAAGATGAGGGATCCAGAGGTAAATACTTGAAAAAAGTGTATAGCGCATTGCTAACAATACCACTAACTAGTATAGATGCCGTAAGAGCGTTTTCGACAGCTGGTAGTTTTTGCACAAGTTTTGCCGGCTTAATGACAGTGCAATTGATGCATTGTGTTTAGGATCACATTTCAAAATTTTTTAAAAGTACCACAGATTGAATAATGGTATTTATACCTTTACTTTTTTCACGAATCTTTATATACTGTTATAACTTATGAGTTACAAATTATTTTTTTGTGATACTTACACTCTCTAATAAAACTGGCAAATAAAATAAGGAAACACCTGTTTTTTTCCATTCTTTTTCTAATATTTCTACTACCGGATTAAAAATCGGTATTCCGGTACGAAGACCTAAGAAATAAAGGAAACCGGTATTGAACTTTTCGTCCGATATTGCATCTGAATAACCCATCATCAAATAAGGGGGGAATAATTTCTCAAACATCTTGTTAGTACAGAAAAAGGCGAATATTGTTTATGAAATATTAAAACAGTCAATATCATAGTGATAAATCCTCTCTTATACACCCATAAAATACTCTTATCTGCGAATATAAAAATGTTTTTTTCCCTAAAACAAGCAACTGATATATATATATATATATATATATAAACCTATTTTGAACCTTTTCAAGAATTCTGTTTTTGCTTTTATATAGGCCCCAAATATGGCTGCAATATTCAGGATTCGAAAGGACAACAGCAAAACAGAGAATATATGATTGGTACATGCACTTAAAACTTTAGGTAATGTAGCAATTATATCTATATATGTTATGGATAAACACTCCATAGTTGATTGAGAATCATCATTGCGCGAATTAATTCCGTTTTCACACCAGTTTTATCTTTTAATTCCCAAAATTTTGGCTTTAACTGGTCTCATGGATGTTTTTGAATTTTTAAATGACTTGCTTGCAAGTGTTGTGATGTTTTCGTGTCACACATCTGAAAAATCGGCTTCTCTCTGTGGATAGGATAACAGCTCAGGTGCACCCCTAAATATTGCGGGGTCCTGTCTTCTGTCATCCATCCGGCAACCTTTGATCGTGACTCCGAGTGTAATTCTAAGGTGTCAGAAAGAAACCACTCAATCAGAGACCCTGAAGTAGAAAGGAGAGTTCATTGGAAAACACCGAAGAGAACCGTCGGGTAGCCTCCTCAATCACAAATATCATGTTTTGAATTCTAATAAAATAACCAATATTTTGTTGATGTTACTTATGCCACCTGATCGACCGTAACATCAGATCAAAGACCACGAAATTCATCGCAGTGAAGGGCCAGATTTTTACGCCTGTCATTAGCCTTAGCTTTGAACACCATGCAGGTGACAGTCCATAACCGCGTAACATAACCTCTAGACAGTGATCACTTTTGTTTAGTGGTTATGTTACGCGGCTACGGACCCTTGCGTTGCGGGTTCTGTCATCGGATTTACACCTCGACATTGGTGACCTTGACTGAATTAAAAAAAAACGCAATCTTTTCTCTGATCTGTCGTGGCGCCATTTACCCACCCACAACACCGGCAATCAAAGTCGTCAGACCCACTTGACGCAGTAATTAAAGTCGTCAGACTCACTTGACACAACATCATCAACTAACAGTACATACTACCAATATATTTTGAATAACTTTAATGTAAATATATATACTGTAATATATATTTACATTAAAGTACATAATATTAGTAGCTGTGATGTAAATGAACCAAATATTTAAATTCCTAATACTCACGCTACTATTAATTTTCTCAAAAGTCACAGTGTTTAACACAAATGATATTTAATATATATATAAAAAAATGTACTATAATACTGCATATTTACTTCTTTCCCATAAACCACTTTATCGTCATCATCCTCATGGAATCCAGCCCTGAGTACAGTTGACCAAAAACAATGCAGATTCGTTCCTATCTTATATCCAACGCGGTGCACTTCAGTTAAGTTGAACTGAAGAATGCCTTCGTTGTTAACATACGTCAAATCGGGTCGTCGTGTTTTGCAGACAATGTCTTTTGGAGGTGAAAAGTAATTCCAAATGGACGGATGGAATGGATGCAGCCTTGGCAGCACACACTTTTGGCCGGAACTTCGAGGTTCATTCAAATCCAGATCATATAGAAAATAAGGATGGTCTGCTATGAGAGGAGGAGGGGTGTTTCGCTTAGAAAACAAGAGGAACAAGATCGGGATGAGAAGCAGGTCCACAATCAATATTCCTTTGAGGAATGCTCGACGAGATGGAACACGTCTGAACATACCTTAGAACTCCATCTGAATCATCTGAAAAAGAATAATTTAATTTTAACGATCGAAACAAATTAGTGCTTGAAATAACGTGAATAATAAAATGAGACTCAATATTCATTGCCCGTCAGTTTTGGAAAAATCGCCACTGTCTCGTTCTTAGCATAATTTCTCAATCTTTCGAGAGATTGACAAGAACAGTGTTTCTCAAACTGTGGGGCGCGCCCCCTAGGGGGCGTGATAACTCTACAAGGGGGGCGAGCCTATTGAAAAGTCGAAAACAAAAGATTATCTAAAAAATTAATTTACTGAAAGTAAACAAACAAAATACATTTTTACATAATAAAAAATAAAATACACATTTACACTGATATATTACACTTATAAATATATCAGTACTGCACAATGTATTTTATAATTAATTTAACAATACTAAGTTAATAACAAGTTTAACAATTACCTGTAACCCCATGGGCTTGTCATATATAAAATTTTATACAAAAATTAACTCTTATCTCAATCATTTGTACGGTTTATAATTAATGCCTTAACTTCCGATTAAAAGTTACGCGATTCGCTCCCTAATGTCTGTTTTCCACGTAGGTGCGTGTATGTGATGCATTGGGGGGAGGAAGAAAAGGAATAAATAAACAAATTCTCTTAAAAAAGTAAATCATTCGCAAACATGTCACGGTCCTTTTATTGCATTCCAAAGCCTAAAGAATAATTTTATGGATAACAGTGCACAGAAAAGATTGTACTTCGAAAAGACGTATATATACGTCTGGGACAATTAACGCTTTGGTTGAGCGAGACGTTTATATACGCCGGTGGCACTCAAAAGGTTAAAGCGGTATTGTAGCTGTAGCGTGTCAAAGTACAGTACTATAGAATTCAATAAATCGTTATTGTATGGAGGGGGCGCGATGAAAATTGTGATTGAATATTGGGTCGCAAGTATCGAAAGTTTGAGAAGCACTGGACTAGAATTTTGATTAGTTTGAATTAACATTTCCCGGTCATTGAAAATCCACCTCGTAATTTCAATCACTGTTCAACATTGGGGCGGGGCTGCGGTAACTTAGTGGTCAATGGTTCATCATGGCAGGCATGTCACAAGTTTGAGCCCAATACCACTAAAGACCCACCGTGTAGGGCAGCGATGCACGTTAAATCTGTCGAGAGCTGAAACGTCATCCCGTTGGTGTGGTGTGGTAGTTAGGAGAGAGGGGTGCCAGCTCAGGTGTCGTCCACGTCACTTGACCATGGTTCAAAATTACGTGGTCCGTATCCAAAAGCCCTCGTGTAGCTGAACAGTGCGACGTTAATATTCACTCACTCAACATTGAGGCCAACTTTTAGACTGTTGCCCACGCCACTATTTTTAGGGGAAACTTTTTTTTTTAAACTTGTATGTTTTTTGTTCTCGCTAAAATTCAGATGTGTGTGCGCGTTAATATTAAATTATACACTCTGTCGCAAAAAAATATATGCACCCAGAAGAAATTGAGCTACATTCACGAAATTTGGTATGCATGTAGTGTATATGAAAATAAACAAATGATTAAAAATTCAGAACAAAATATCATTTTATTAAGCGGTTACAGCTTGCAAAGGTTAAAAATCAGTAAGTAGTAAAGCCACCTCTGGCAGCTATACAAGCCGAAATTCGGCGTGGCATCGATTCAATTAGATCACTTATGACCCCCTGTGGAAGATCCTGCCATAGTCTTTGCATCTGCGCAGTTAATTCTCCTGTATCTCGGGACGGCTGCAGTTGCCTTCCCAGCGCGTCCAGACATGCTCTATTGGCGAAAGATCTGGTGACCTGGCAGGCCATGGTAGGACGTCATATCCTTGAAGACATTGTTGAGAGAGTCGCGCAGTATGTGGACGAGCATTATCCTGTTCATAAATGGCACCTGGGCGACTTGATAGCATGGGTAGCACAATCGGCGTTAAAATATCGTCCACGTATCTGCGAGCTGTCAAAGTGCCTTGAAGGACCACTAAAGATGATCGTGTGTCCCAAGAAATTGCTCCCCACACTGTCACACCTTGTGAAATTGCTGTATGCCGCTCGACAATAAATGCCGGATCGGACCGCTGGGCGGTGCGCCTCCAGACACGTGTGCGGTGGTCATCAGCACTGAGACTGAATCGGGATTCATCACTGAAGATGACACGTCTCCAGTCTGTCACACTCCAAGTTGCCCGAGGTCGGCAAAAAATCCAGTCGACACTGCCTATGATGTGGGGTCAGTGGTAAGCGTCTTAGCGGACGTCGGCTCCTCAAGCCAACTTCGGTCAGTCGTCTCCTTATGGTTTCTCTTGATGGCACTGGATGTCTGGAAGGAGGTAAGTGGCGTTGAATCGATGCTAGCGACGTTGTTGGTGCCGAAGTGGCCACTCTTCTGATTGCACGATCCTCGCGATCATTTGTGTTCCTGGGACGTCCTGACCCTCCGCGACGGTACACTCTACCTTCTGTGATCCACTGTTGCCAACACCGAGCAACTACCATATCGCTCTGACCGAGGTGGCGGCCGATACGTCTATTCGACCAACCTGCTTCTCTGAGGCCTATTATACGGCCCCTATCAAAGTCCGTCAGCTGCTCGTACTGCCGCCGGTTACGTCTTAGAGGCATCCTAAGTCTCAATATCGTCTATCAAAGTCATCAGATTCGTTTGGATAGCCGTACGGCGCTCGTACTCATGCTTTTAAACTCTCCCAGTTGCGCAACTAATATGCGCATAGCACACTTAGCCTTGTCTCATTGGCTTCGAAATTTTAATCATTTGCATATCTCTTACCAGACTACATTCTTGCCGAGTTTCGTGATTGTAGCTTGATTTCTTCTGGGTGCATATATTTTTTTGCGACAGAGTGTATAAAGAACTGAATACTTATATTTTTTTTTCTTTTCGTGATGTTAGAAACGAAAACAAAAGGGATAAAAATCCTTCCTAGTCCTTCCTGTTTTAAACAAATAAAACAGGCATAGCTTAAATGAAACCTTAAGTAATTCCAACGAAGCAGTTCCAACTGCACCATTAGTTTTTTTATATATATATAGGACCTCTGTCCAATATGACAGCCGCAAATAGCCAAATTAGCGACAAAAAATTAGGATTCGAACACATAACACCTGAAAGTATTAAGCCAAAAGAGAAATGAAAAAAAAAACATTAAATAAACTTGGAAATTGTCTAAAACAAATAGCTCAAACCAATTTACCGTAAAAATAAATTATATAATCTTAACATTAATTGAATTCAAAAACTACCTGAAATAGATAAAAAATATGTTTAAATTTTTGTATCACACAACATAAAGAGAGTATATTAGATTTCATACAAATTTCATGTATCACTATATTTCTTTTCATGAACATTTGGATTTTATTCGATTTTCTACTTTGTCATGTAAATGAGAAATAAATTTTGTTATAAACGTTGTGTTATGTATACAGTTTTAACCCATCTCTTTTTTCTCTTTTTTTAATAATTTTATTAAAAAATAGATGCATACGCAGACGAATTTAAAAATTTGGGGGTCGAGATAGATGATGTAAAACAGAGAAATATATAAAAAAAATTGTGTTTGGGGGGGGAGTTAAATAGTTCCTGTTAGTCATTTAAATGTAATAATGAATCAAGACAGCATATGTTGTGTTACAGCATACTCGCACTCGAGCAAATTGCTTCTATTTAAACACATTAATAAACATAAAAAGTTAATCGTAAAAATTGAGCTTACCCATGATTTATGTAAAATCGAAATTTAATGTTTTTTAATTTGATAATTTTTACTAATTTTTACACTCTCACGTCTTTTTTAATACTTAACATATGAGACGGTTCTTCATGAATGCCATTAGCAGTTCTAATATAGAAATTTATGAACGCCCATTGTAACTAAAATAATCTTAAAATCTTCCTGGTCCTCAGCTCCAAATTTTGCAATGTTTAAGTTTTGGTGGAAACAAAAATATTTTTTGGATTCAATTCTTAATAATATCTACTATAGATCGCAACTATTCTTTCACCCTTCGTATGAAAGACATCGAGTTGTACCTAATATTTTTATCTGTTATTTCAGAACAAAGCAAATAAGATAAGAATGAATCATCAGATTATTATCGCTGCTCAGTATATCTATTTATACTTTTTAGGGAAAAATCTTCCTTAACGATCAAATTGTTTCTATTAATCCATTCACTACGAGATATTTCGAAGAAAGCGTGTGTACCAAAACTGCTACGAGATGTAGCATGTGCTGCAATTTTAGATTGATTACATATCCCCATTTGTGTTAAGAATTATTCGAAAGGATGAATGAAAATATTATATAGTGGATAAACATATTAATATTATAAATTTTTATTGTTAAAATTATAACTTAGATGATTAGAGATTATAACATAATAATTACGTATATATGAATATATTTTCAAAATAAAAATATTTTTATTGTTGCTGTGTATGATGAGCTTTAAAGAAAGGAACAACGGAAAGTGCAGGGTTGTTGGGATACACTGGACAAAAATACCTGGTCTCCGTACGTTTGTTTTTTGCTTTGTACGCATTCGCCAAGGCATTGTAGACATCTTTTTTGTCTTCTGTGGGAAAAAGATGTTCTAAGTAATAATAATCAGTTGTATTTGTATAATAGTTGCTGCTATATATAGGGATGGCGATTCTTTCCGAAAAAGATTGATTTTTAAATCGATTCGAATTGTAACCGGATGAATCGATTCACAAAAAAATCGAGGTCTAAAAGATCAATTTCTAAAGAATCGATTTTTTTTCAAATCTGCATTTACAATGTAAACATAAATCCATTTTATCAAAAACAAGAAATATACCATAATAATCCATCAGTAAAGTCAACGAACTTCAGGATATTCGACAATTACAATTATTTTTATTACCATATCAAAGTATCAGGTATAAAAGAAAACATACACTTTCTAAATGTATTTGTTACATTAAAAAGTTTAGAAAATAGATGATATAGCTTATAGTTCCCAACAGTGGCGCACACAAGGGGGTCGGAACCTCTCCCCCAAAGCCCTTGATTTTTTTTCAGATTGATTATAATTCTAAGTACATTGTACGTAAAATTTAATTAAGTATTTGTTATCAATGATTGATTTTATTAATTAATGCTAATTATTTTTTAATAATTAGTTTCTTACTGTGTTTTGTTCCCGAAAATCGATAAAATTAAAAGGAGCATGATACAAGAATGGTGGACTTTCGACCCCGGACCTCCCCCTGAAAAATTCCTGTGTGCGCCACTGGTTCCCAACGTTTAATATATAAACTTTTTAAAAACAACAATCTGAAGTCTACTGGGATGCAAGCGAACTCATCACTTGCGATGTCGCCGGCAATCGAAAAAAGGACAGATGATCCAACGATACTCATATACACTCAGGAACATTGAAAATAGCGACCCAAGAAGGAAGCTAAGTACAATCGTGAAACTTTGCGAATAAGTACAGCGTAATATGGTATGCAAATGATCCAAGTTTTATGCCAATACGCATGCTCATACACGCAGGGGGCGCTACAATCAGGAAGAGGGTGCTATATAAGCCAGCGCAAATTCGAAGATTCATAAACGTGACGATTACCCGCCGATTGTAGGAAGTCTTTTGTAAGCGAAACATGCCAGATAAACATGTTAGAAGACATTTCTCACAGTTAAGCGAGTTTGAGAGAGGCCTGATCATCGGGATGAAAACTGCAGGCTGGTCGACGCACCGTGTTGCTGACCAGGTGGATCGTTCGGAGTGTGCCATTAGAAATTGTTGGGAGCAGTGGACACGAGAAAGTACCCACGTATGGAAAACCGGGTCTGGAGCGACCAGGAAGACCACGAGGAGAGAGGATCGAATGATCATGCGGCAAGCACTTGTGGACCCCACAGTGACTTGTTCGACGATTCGCGCAGACGTAGGCGTAGCAATTGTTCCACAAACAGTTTCCAGACACCTTGCAGAAGCAAACCTTAAATCCAAGCGCCCTTTCCGTGCACACCCTTTAACACCGGATCATCGGCAACTGCGTCTACAGTGGTGCCAAGCCAGATCAATGTGGAATGTAACAGATTGGCAAAAGGTTGTGTTTAGTGATGAATCCCGGTTTGTTTTGGGGACAGATGATAACCGTGTACGGGTGTGGAGGCGCCCTGGTGAGCGGTACAATTCCCCCCATCCTGTTCTGCGTCACACTGCCCGCACAGCTGGTGTAATGGTCTGGGGGGCCATAGCCTATGATAGCCGGTCCACTTTAATTGTGATGCGTGGAACCTTAACGGGCCAATGTTACGTTGATGATATTCTTCGACCCCATGTAAGAGCTTTCCTAAATGGTCTCCCAGGGGCAATTTTCCAGCAAGATAATGTTCGTCCGCATACAGCAAGAGTTGCTCAAGACTTCCTACGTCATTTTCAGACTCTTCCGTGGCCGGCCCGCTCCTCCGATTTGTCCCCTGTAGAGCACTTGTGGGATCAGCTAAAACGGCAGATGCCATCGTGTCACCCTGTACATGATTTAGAGTTGGCTGTTCAAGATTTGTGGGCCCATCTGCCTCTGGACAACATAAGATGTCTAATCAATTCAATGCCGGACCGTGTGGCGGCATGTATTGCAGCTGAAGGTGGTCCAACGCACGATTGAAGTTGCCCAGTATTTGTGTCGTTGCACACCCTGTATTCGTTTAATTGTCTTGTTTTTGAGATCAAGTGAATCTCTCGTCTGTGTCATTATGTCTATTAAATTTCATTTCAATCCGATACTTTCTTCTTGGGTCGCTATTTTCAATGTTCCTGGGTGTATATCATGGCTATTGAGTGAACGTAATAATATATTCAGTTTTTTTGTTCTTGCCAGTAAATTAATCCTTTAATCTCCAACACGGTAATATTACGGGTTTTAAAGATAGTACATTCAATTAATTGTAAATAATTTTATGGTTAATCGCTCTAATTTCCATTTTAATGGAGGTAAATTGTCTTCCTTTATGAGAACTAAATCATTTACCTTTAAATTTTGCTGCTGTTTTTGCCACTTCCTACGCTGTTGTAGATGTGTTTAATAGTCTAAAGACAATCTTTTCCAAAATGACTGAGTCATTTGCTGTAATAGTTTCCACCGATCACACAGAGATATTCTTTTGTTACACAAATTAGGCTTTGGAATTCCTTTTAGCGAAGTTCCGATTAAGAAGTGCGCTGGTGTGATAGCTGTGCAATCCTCTGAATCGCTGGATACAGGCACTAACGGACGGGAATTCAGACAAGCTTCGATTTCTGCCAGGTAAGTTGAGAACTCTTCTTAAGTAAGAACCTGGGAACCAATAGCACGTTTCATGTGCGTTTTCATCGATTTCACTGATGCTTCCCACAGTCCACCGAAGTGTGGAGATGAAGGAGGATTAAATTTCCATGTAACTCTTTCGTTTGCTAAATAATTGATGACTTCATTAGAAGCCCACTTTTGTAACTCTCTGCAAGCACCAATAAAATTTGTTCCGCAGTCACTGTACAGTTCGTCAGGTCATCCTCTCATTGCGATGAAGCGTTTAAAGAATAAAAGAATTTGCTGTTAAATCTCCAATTCGGGATGAACTGCTTTGGTGATGAAACACACAAAAATGCAGTCATAAGTCTTCAAAGCTCGAACACCTCGTCCACTCCTGGTCTTCACTTGAAACGGTCCAGCAAAGTCAACTCCTGATTTAGAGACGGCCTTACCTGGATTCACTCTGGATACAGGAAGATCTACTAGCTGCTGCTAGAGAACACACTTTTGTGTCTAAAACAGGTGACACATTTTCTCAGACCTTTCGTACAACCGTTCGAGCACTCATGATCCAATATTGCATCCTTAGGGCTGAAAGTATTAATTCTGAACCACCATGAAGATATTTGTGGTGATAATGTCTTACTATCAGTTCAGTGATGTAATGTGATTTAGGAAGAATAATTGGATACTTTGTTTTTTCAGGTCAGTTCGCATTCCTCAGCCTTCCACCAACTCTCCAGGATCTTTTCATCATCTAAAAATGGATGCAACATTATGAGTTTACTCTGAGAACTCACTTGATCTTTCCTTTCCAATGTTTGGATTTCTTCGCAAAACATCTCTTGTTGTATATACACAATTATGATGGAATGAGCTTGGTTCAGCTCTGCATCATAAAGGAACCTAGTTTGTACACGGGATAAACTTCTAAGGTTTTTGACAAACTGTAGACACCAGGCTACTACCCTCAATAGTTTTTGAAAGAAAGAATACTTGGGTAGTAGATAACCTATCCAATTACTGCCAGTTATTGTAGGAAAAACTACAGTGTTCGTTTTCTCGCATTCTACAACACATCAGTAGGTATATCTTTTGTAGAATAATGGTTATAAAGTCCTTGTGTTCACTACACTTCCAATCTGGCCCCAACCACCATAATTTATTTTGCAATAAATGTTCAACGGATGCACCTCGACTGACAATATCTGCAGGATTGTCACGACCACTACAATGATTCCATGATTTAGGATAAGATTTTTCCTGAATTTTCACCACACGATTGCATACAAACTGTTTCCACTGTTTTGAACAACCCTTTATCCAATGAAGAACGATTAATGAGTCTGTCCAAAACCTAAACTCGACTACTAAATCACTCAAAAGATAACTAAGATATTTTCCAACTCTTGCACCTATTACTGCTGCCATTAACTCAAGTCTATGTAATGTAAGTTTTTTAAGGGGAGACACTCTACCCTTCGACATCATAAAGCAAGTCCGTATTTCACCATCATCGTTTATGTATCTAAAATAAGCAACAGCACCGTAGGCAATTAGAGATGCGTCACAAAATATATGCACTTCACCACTAGTTTTGTTTAAATTATTGTATGATACAAAACAATTTCTCGCTACAGAAAAATCCCTCAAATATTTTACCTCCGAACCCTAATTAATCCATTTAACCTTTAAATCATCCAGTAACTCATCATTCCAATCAATACCTCGTAACCAAATTTCCTGAAGTAAGTATTTAATCCTAACCACAAAGGGACTAAAAAAAACCAACAGGATCAAAAATTATAGCAGCATCATGTAACACAAAAATCGCTTACTACTCAACAAATTCTTTAAGCTTTTTAACAACGACTTAACATCCAACGACAACTCACACATCTTAAACCGTATTCCAATTTAAACCTAACATCTTCAACTGACCATTAGAACCACTATCATTTCGAACAAGTCCCTGTTGAATCCACATTGATCTTATTTTTACAATTAGTATTTAATTTTCTCAAATTCATACCGGCTGCTTTTAAAATCATCACAGCATCCCTAGATAGCTCATAAGCTTCATAAATATCTTTTGCACCAAAATACAAATCATCTACATAAAGAGACGTATCTAGCATTTCTACACTTTTAGACTTATCCTCTCGAAACTG
Organism: Trichonephila clavipes; assembly: GCA_019973935.1. Classification (NCBI taxonomy): domain Eukaryota; kingdom Metazoa; phylum Arthropoda; class Arachnida; order Araneae; family Nephilidae; genus Trichonephila; species Trichonephila clavipes. Next base: position 83,339 of record BMAU01016339.1, on the reverse strand, counting down.
TCTAATGTGCCCTTTGATCGCTGCACTTAATATAAATGGAGATGTCTTACAACCAAAAGGTAGACGAGTCATTCGCATAAACTTGACATTTTCATAACAATTATCAGGGAACCACAAAAACTTTAAAAATTTCCTATTCTCTTCTGCTATACTAATCATTAAAAATGCCTTTTCAATATCCGCGCTAAATGCAATTTTAAATTTCCTGAAATTTAAAAAAATATCTAAAACATTAGGATTTACATTTGGACCGGTTTCAAGAAAATCATTAAGGGATAAATTTTCTTTAATTTTCGAATTACAATTAAAAACTATGCGCACTTTAGTTGTATCCTTATCATTTCTTACAACTGGTCTATGTGGCATAAAGTATTCATATTCATCCCGAGAGCATTCTTCAATTATTCCCTTACTAAATTGATCCGGAATTATATCTTTATACTATTCAGCAACCCCCAGTCCATTTTCTTAAAGTTATTCAGCAAATTCTCAAACCTTTTTTTCGCTAAGAAAAAAAAATATTCATTAAACCTTCCGGTGAGTCTTTCCACAAAAGTCTAGTTTATATCTCCCATTTTTAAATTTCAAATTATTTTCAAATCGTTTAATTAATTCGACGTCTATCTGAGAACTTCTCGTCATCGCATTTTCCCAGTGATTCTAAATCCCATAATACCTGTACATCAGTACGTACGCTCAAATTTGTTGATACCGCTTGGAAAATACTAGTCTTACAATTTTTATTTTGAGTTCCCAGTAATGTAAATCCGAAAATAGTAGGAATACAATTTATTGAGTCATTAATTTTCTCAATTTTACTATTACTAATAACATCCCAGAATACATCTCCTCCGATTAATATATCTATATTGTGACCCAAAGGGTCACATAAATCTGCCAAAAACAATCCTTTCCGCACCTAAATACTTCTAGTATCAATATCTGGGGCCACTATAGGGGATGCCGTAATTGTTTCCGTTATTAAAGTTTCTATTTGAATAGATTGTACACTATTATATCTATTACGCAATTCTATTTTCGCAACGTTATATATTTTCTCTACTGCGTTGATAGAGCCAAAAGAAAAAACCGATAACCTTTCTATTCGTAATATTTTTAGCTTCATGGTATCCGCAAAGCTCTTAGTCACCCAACATCTTTTGGATCCATTATCGAGAAGGATTCTCACCAGTTTCGTTTCCCTCTCCTGGTAGGCAATAACACTGCAGGTTTGTAGTAAGGTGCCCTTTGACCTCGACAAGCTAGAGTTACATCCCGTTGCCTCATTAGAATCTGAACATTCGATGGGAGATTGACCCCTCGAATTTTTCCTTTTACAAAGCAAGTAATGGCGAATCTTGCTCTTACAGTTTCTGCAGGGTCAAGTTTTGCCCTACAGAAACGGGCCAAGTGAAATTTCGAAAAGCAACGAAAACACCTATTCTCTAACTTAAGCTTATTTTTTCTTTCTACAACCGTCCCAAATTCGCAAAACTTATGCTCTGTACTACCACAAAATACACAACTTGAACCAGGGGAGGATGTATAATTTACACCTTGCATAAATCTGTCATTTTTAAATTGTTTAGGCTGCTCAGATTTTTTAAAATTATTCCTACCTTCCCTGCTAAAGTTTTGGTAAGTCCGATTTTCCGTTTTGCTCGGAAATAAAAATGTTCGTTCTCTCGATTGCAACTCTTTATCTACAAATGTAAACAAATTCTTAAATGTGTAATCTTCATTTGAGAAATTTCTATTGAAATCTAATACTAATTCTTTTGGTAACCTCTCTAACAATATCTGCGTTAAAATATTCCCGTACGTTTCCGTTTCAATTTCTAAAAACTTCTTCAGTCCTGACCTGTGCTTCTGCTTTGTCAAACATTTTTCTTAACCCACTCAAATCGTTTATATTTCTAACAGCAGGCAATCTTAATAACTGGTTTAAATGTGTTTGTATTAGTGTGTTCTTATTACCAAATCTTCTTTTTAATAAATCCAAAGCTACATCATAATTCGCCTCCGTCAGTGAGAGAGAGAGAGAAAATCCACTAATATAACTCGCTGCCATTCCACCTAAATAAGATTTTAAATAATTAAATTTATCTATTTTGGTAATGCTATTATTATCTATTGCACTTTCAAACTTGCAGAAAAAATCTAACCATTGAAAATGATCACCATAAAATTTATTTATACTTAATTTGGGTAATTTAACTATTTTATAATTCTCTCTTATCCTTGAGTTTATTGGAACAGAATTGCTCTCCGAATGAACACAGGATTCCTTTTTGATGTAGCCATAAATTTTATTTGATATTCTTTGTTTACAAAAAATAATTTTGTCTGAATATTCCTCCACACTAATAATTTCACTTTCCATTTCACTAATATCACATAAATTCTCGAAAGCATCATTTAAACTTTTGAGATTGATTTCTTTTTCAATTAATTGTTCTTTAAACTCTTTCGAACAATCAACTCTATTTTCAGTGGTTTCATCACTCGGTTCAACTAAAAACTTTTCAATTTTAGTTATTGATTTGGTAAGATTGCTTCTTATTACCTTACGTTTAATCTTTAATTTTTCAATTTCCGACATTTTAAACTAAAAGATATACAACAATAATCAAGAAGCACAGCAACAGATCAAGAAAACAAGACCTACCTCAACAACTTGACCATTTATATAAACACTCAAACCCACTTCTGACACCAAAAATATGTACTGTTTACGCTATATATATCCATAATTAAATCTACCTCTCTTAAATAACAAATAACTTTATTTACAAATTTCTACTCACACCTTATTCATTACACAAACTAAGATCTCACACCTCAGCCAATCCCCTCAAACTCTCTAACGCTTCACTTATCACTCCCCCGTCTTCCCGGGGTTACATTTACACAAGGCCGCTGCTGAAGTGAGCGAGTGAGTGTATGGGTTTATGGCGCAAGAGCCATATTTGGCTAAACTGCGCCTAACATTCGTTTAAAAAATTAAAAGTATAAAATTACCAGAAATTCAATTAAATTTTAGTTAAAAAAGGTAAAATCAAAATTACATATAAAAAAGTCAATCCGAACAAATTGAAAACAGACTGGTTGAGGAATTCCTCCAGCAAAATCGTATGTAAATATTAATAAAAAGTCATTTTTAATTCTAGACTGTGTTAAAAGCAGCGTTCTCTCTATCATTTTTAATTATTTCTTTTTATATTTGCTGGGCGTTATGAAATGCGAGTATCCGTCTTGTATAATATGTTTAAGACTTTTATCCTCCTCCACATCGTACACAATCATGTCCTCGTCTTCTGAGGTATAATGTACGTAGCTTTTATTCGGCTTATAAGGGGACATTTTTATTTCAATATCAGATTTCTGTTCTTTCATGCGCTTTCTCCTACGTTTCGAGTTTTTATTTACAACTTTTAAAAAAGATGGTTGACTAGAGGATGTGGTAGGTGAAGTATCAAGCAGAGGGACAGGTGGCTGGATTTCAGTTGATAAATTTTCCACTCTATCAGAAGAGGAAGGTAAAATGAAGTCTTCAGATGGTCAAGTTGGAACCGAGATATGTAAACTATTATCTGTAGAAGCATTAGAATTAAGAATAGGAGGTTGAGATTCGCATGGTATGGAAGATATTATTGGAGATGCGGAAGGAAATAGCTGAACTTGAGTTGATGATGATGATGTGGAGGCTACAGGCATTAGAGATGATTTACTTGACATCTGTTTTTCAGAAAATAAGGGTTTCAGACATTGTAACGGCGGGCAGATTATCTTGGTTAAATTTGGATCGGTTTGAGTACTGGTAGATATGGGTAAAGGTTTAGTAACCTGAGCATATGTTTGAGATATTTGGGGAACTATTAGTTTGCGTGCTTCTGAGTAAGAAATATTTTTATTTGTTTTAATTTTCTGAATTTGTTTATCTTCCATTTGGGGCAAAAATTTTGAATCCGATGCATGAGATTGTGAACAATTAATACATTTCGGCTCTAGAGTAAAGTCCGTGGAAGAATGCCTAGCGGACGCACATCTAGAGCATGTTAATTGACCGCGACAGGAAGTTTGTGAGTGTTCGAACCTCTGACACTTGAAGCAGCGCAGAGGGTTCGGTATGTAGGGATCTTGCAGTTTAAGTAACCTGCTTTTATTGTAGACGGAAGTTTAAGGCTATTGAAATGTTTTGTAGGAATATTTGTATTATCTTTTTTTAAAGTAATTCTTCTGACCTGAGTCACACCCTGATCAGAGAATCTATCTAGGATTTCGGCTTCAGGAGTGGTCAACAGGTCAGGTTCGGAAAAATCACACCTCTCAATGAATTGAGAGATTTGTGCGGACTTATCAATATGGGAGAATTTAGAAACATTTTTGCGAGTAGAAAAGATTTGGTTTGTAAAGCAGTCAATGTTTCAAAAAGTAGGTCACCAGACCGTAAGCGTTTTACTGATTTTGGCTCACCACCTATTCCAATGAGAGCTTTGTTAATAGCGAACGGGGATTTTGTGCACATTTCATTATTTGGTAAAGAAAGTATCAAAAATCTTGTACGAGCGGCAATTATATCTATGTCTGAATTGGGTAATACGAGGCCTTTACCCGGGCACAGCAGCATTGGATCCATAAATACGCGTAGAAAACATCCTGGCGAGCCTCCACCCACCACGGAGTCCAACAAGGGAGGCAGTGTGCCGGTCATCTGGCATATACCAGGCACGGCGCTTACCTGGAGTACACCCAGAATATAGTACTACAGCATCAGGGCGAGGATCCAACGGGTCAACCCGACACCCCTTATCTGCAGCACTAACCCTACAGCAGTGTCTCTTTGGGGACAGCGAAGAGAGGTACCACCAGCCGATTGACAGGAGTGGGCTCACTCCTGCCACCCGTCTACAGTGAAGCGTGGGCCAAAGGGAACGCAGAGGTACCCCTAGGCCACCAATCTCCTCCATACGGGAGGAGCGTGGGCAAAGGATCCCCAGAACACCATTTTCTTCCTTACGGGACGCCGCACACAGCAAACATGCGGGTCGGAAAACCAACGATGTTAGTCAAGACATTTAAAGAAATCGACGTAATACAAATACGAAAATAAATAATCGAAAAAATTAAGAATTAAGAAAGGATTAAACTAATTTTTAACGCAATACAAAATGAATACAAAAATGTTATTAATAACGAGAATAATGAGAAATCTAAATAAATAAATCAATTAGTTTTTTACATATGTATTTCATAAAATAGTTGCCTGTGGTCTCGACGGGAAAAGAAGAAAAGGGAGATTTGAATGGCAAGAAAGAGGGCCGAAAATAAAGAAAGTTCAAGGTTCGTAAACCCGGGTTCGTGAAGCTCGTGTTTACCAAAGACAGGAAACCCCTAGGGAAAAGGAAAAGATCACTAGTATACCTCGGAAGCGTGAAACCCGCACTCACCTAAAGAAGGTGAGCCCTCTGAGGGGTAGGCTGCTGCTGAAACAGCGCCATCCATTACCTTAACACATGGTATAGTGACGAGGACGCCACCTGAGTTGGAACCCACACAACACCATTGGTAGAAAGTTTGAGGTTCGATTCGGCACCAGGCTCGAATCATGATAAGCCGGAGATGTGTCACCTAACCTTAAGATATCCGACTACCCTAAAATCATGATTTTTTTCAAAAATTGACAAACTTTTTTTATGATTTTATTTTATAGACCATCTTATTAGTTTAATAAAAATATCAAGCTTTTTAATGTCCATTCACTAGAACAAAAACTACAGGTGTTTTAATAAAAGAAGATGCCACAAGATGTCAAACTTTAAAATGCGTTTTACTCGAAATGGGTTTTTTTTTCAAAAAACTCAAACGGGGACAGCTATTGCTCAAAAAGTTTTGAAAATACTTTGCTGAAATTTTTGTGAATGTTTCGTATAACAGTAGAAGTGTTTTGATCTTCAGATTTATCGATAACTGTTTTATTTCAAAATTTACAGTCCTTTATGTGAATATAATCACTGTTTTTTTAAGCAATTTCATATAATCACTAAGATAGAGTGCTTCAGTTTTTGTAAAAATTAAAATATCACTTATCCTGAAGGTCATTTCAAACATGAATAACGAAGTAACACATCAAAAATGAAAAATTGAAAATTTGTTAAAAATATTTTTGTACAGAGCGGGCCTCGTTTATGTAATTTTTTGTACATTTTCACCAGTTTTTTCCCATTTTAATAATAATAAATTTTTTTTCTAATTTCAATTTTACGATTTTTACCTTAAAATATACTAAATAAATCTAAAAATCACAAAAAAATCCCCATATATTCATTTTTTCAAAAAAATTTGTCGCAAGTAGTCGGATACCTTAACAGTCCATTTAAATTACTTTACAACTCTTTATAACCACCATCGCCTTATAGGTTTTTCCAAGTGAGGATCATTATACATCTGTATGAAAATCTGACATGACATTACACATCTGACTGTCGCCAGATGAAGTCAAGTGACGAGCTTGCAAAACAAAACAATATGAAAAGAAAATCTATGTATATGAAGAATTTTATGGAAAACAAATAAAAATAAACTCTACCAGATAACTCTTAAATGTCACTCAGCCACTCTTATCATCATTAGTTTAATATATTTTTATATTTTATTAAATTCCATCTTTTCTTTAACATAAAGTTTTGGCATTTATGGCCAAGACGCTCTAAATTTGCCTGGTATTGTACGGGTAAAGCAAATATTCCAATAAAACTCAATTTAAGACATTAAATTAGTATTTAGTTAAAAAGTAGCATTTAATTGAAAAGAAAACTAAATTAACTCTCTTTTCACCTTACTACTTATAATTTATCAGATCTATAATTGAGAATTTCATTGAAAGTAATTGTTTTATTTTCAGAATACTAAATGAGTTATTAAAAATATAAACCAAATATTTATATAAAAAAATATACACATTTTAATTTTTACTTTAGCCTTTAAGGAACTTTTAAGGAAGCCTTTACTTTAGCCTTTAAGGAAGTTATCTTAAGAAAGATATAAAGATATATGTATATATTTACATAGATCATTTTAGTAGTTTTCAAGTTCTCATATCTTACGGTTCTCATTTTAGAGGTGAAAATTTATTATTCCCGAATAATATTAAGCATTGAAATATTTAATGAAGTTTCGACCATAACGAATATTTACTTAGAATAAAAAATACATTAAAATAAACAAGAATATCGCAAAATCCGGCAGGTACGGATTATACACCGGATGTTATGTTATACACCGGATATAAAAATGATTGTTTTAAAAATAAAAAGAACACATATGAGTATAAGAGAATTAGACTGCTACATATGTTGAAACACTGTTTAGTTAAAAGAAGTGACAATCATCTCCTACGATTATAAAGGGTTGTTCTAAAAGTATACTTTATTCCCTAAAACTTGAGGATAATATCTCGAATAAATGACTTCAAAATATATGAGCATTGCACACGCACATTTAGGTTTCTTCGTATAACAGGGGGTACGCGTTATACGGTGAATGTACCTAAAAATTTTTAAAAATTCTGTTTGAAAGTATAGAAGAGCATTATGCGCGCTCGCCGGATTTTATGGCAATCATGATAAAGAGCCGTTAAAAGTAATAATATGTATTTACTAGTAAATATTTCGAAGAGTTACTAATGTTTATATTTATTTCATCTTTTTGTCATCCAAATTATTTATTTACATTTATATCACTGTCATGGTAACAACTTCATACAAGTGTCACGAAACGAATGGAATACAAATCTTTGCAATATTTATGGAATTAAAATATGCATTATATTCCTAAATATTCACTTTGAGAGATGAGGCAAAATTGACAGGGAAAAAAATTAATTTTATTTGTTTTTATTTTCATGTGATAATGTGTTACAAATGAAATACATTTTAAAGACGAAATAAGATTCAACCATTTTTATAGCATTCCTTTTATTTATCACTTGTATAAAAGAACTATAGTTGATATTAAAAATTATAAAATTATGCATAATAATAATAATAATAAATCGTTAAACCTTAACGCGGAGCAAAAAATGGCTTAAATTTTAATTTAGCACATAAGAAATTGATAAAAAAAAAAATCGCAACGATTAAATGATAACCAAAACTACGAAATCAAAGAATAATATTTTTTATTTGAAAAGATATGTAGGTGCATTTTCTCATAAAAATTTGATTCATTTTTTATTTCTAATTATTCCAAATAAATAACTCTTCATTTTCTCAAACATAATTGTCAAAGTCTCCGCTTAATAAGTTATAAATTTGTTGGTAGACGCTGTCTGAGCAAAAGGCAAACGAAAACAATGAGTAAACGATTATACAAAACTCAAGCAATTAAGTTAACAACTGTCAATTAAGAACAGAGGAAAACGGAAACATGTTTTTTTTATTGTAGTCATGCAGAGAGAGCAAGAGTGAGTCACAAATTGTTAAAAATGCTGAGAGGGAAAAAAGCATTAATTTTCATGCCAAGTCTTATAATAAATGAAAGAAAAGTATTCTTGAGGGAGACAAATAAAAGGAGCATTCGATGTTAATATTCAGGATTGATCTTGTACATATATTATGCGCGAATTCCATTAATGTTCAGAAGTATTTAGGTCGGTGAATCAGGCTGAACTTTGTTAAAATATTCAGAAAGAGCTTTATATTTATTAAGTAAACTGTTTTACATAAAAGTAGAATTTCTTTGTGCTGTAAAAATTATTCAATTTATTGTCCTTTATTTCTACGACTGAAATGCATTTATTTTTTCATATGTAGGAAAAATACTCGGAAATATGTATTTTTATAACTAAATATTTAAAATAATTTCTGTCAGTTAAAATAGAGACATTATTTATGAGCTCCTTTACTCCTTTACTAAATATATGTTATGCAATATAAAATATTATCAAATGAATTATTTTATATAACGTAATATATCGTTATTTATTACTTTAACTATACATTAATCTATACAGGGTGTCTCAGAATTATTGGAACAAACTTTATGGCGAGGTAGAGACACCAAAAGGATTCAGATTTGCATTGTAACCCATGGTTGGAAACGTCTTTGCTCGGATCTTAATGGCGTTGTTCACAATAATATTGGAGGAAACAGACCTGCATTACCGCGGTCATTTGAGCTGCCATCGCACGCAAAGCAGTATGGAACGTTTTACGAACACCAAGCTGGCAGATATGCAGCTGATTTACGGATTGGCAGAAAGAAATGTACGGGCAGCAGAAAGATTGTATCGTGAAAGATACCCACAGAGAGATGCACTGGTACACCGGATGTCACAATTTGTGCGAATATGAGTCATTAAGAGGTAATACACATAGTGAAGGCGGGGCATGAGTGACTTGAACTCCTAGCATGACCCAGTCTTAACTAATAAATATATTTAAGATAATCTCAGTCTTGAGTTACTTCGTTTCTTGTACCTGTTGTACTGCTTTCCCATGACGTTAACGACCATGGGTTGCTATGGAAATCTGAATCCTTGTGATGTCCCCTACCTCCCCTTAAAGTTTGTCCCAATAATCCTGGGACACCCTGTATATCGTTTGAATGTTTAATGGAGTTGGTAAAAAAAGTGATTGTTATTAATAAGCAATAAGAATATATTAAATACATAGCATGAGTGTTTGTTTGTTAAATAGAGTATTAAAAAAACTATGGATAATTAGTGTTCTTAATTATAGGTTTTCTATAATGAACAAATACTTAAAATACTATTTACAGCGAATTGTATAAAATCTAGTGATAAAGCCAATGGCATTTTATTTTGATCTGAAGTTTATATTCACTGCTAATATATTCAGAATTTAATAATTTATTAAATTATTTTCTGCGAGTTTATAGTATTTTCTTTTTTGACAAAAATGTTTACAGTTAAAAATTTAAGGCAAAATTCGGAAAGAAAGGCTTAGTATATGTTGACTTTCTTCCCAGTTTTCTACAGCTATCATGTTTTACTAATCATTTGATATTCTCTTCCACAATTTTCATTTCACTTTAGGAAGGATTGTAGCTTAAAAAATGTTGAAATAATTCTGAAAACAATTTTTAAGTTTCTTCAGTTCTAAACATATAAAATTTTTTAGATTTTTTATGAAGATGCCTGTAATATGTTAAAAGCTGAAACCAAGAAAATAATCCTCTTTCTGAAAGTTTCTTTTGTATAGCTTCTTTAACTCTTTGTATTAGCATTTTTTTCAAGCTTAAAAATAATTAAAAATGAGCTATCGAACAGCTCAATTAAGGAATGTAAAAATTACATATCACAAATGTAAATACGTGATGCTATAAAAATCTGTAATTAACAAATAAAATTAAAGCAAATGTATACACGCCAACGTATAAAAAAAGAGGAAAATAATGAATAAGTATAATGCTTAGTTTTAATCAGAGAAAAAAATGTTTGGTTATATAAAAATAAAATATGAACGTGTAAATGTGTTCTTTATAAGTTAAATAGAGTTTTCCCATCTCAATAATTGCCTAGTTTTAAAAAGTTGCCTTACATTAGAAAAATGTATTAACTTTGTCCGCGTTTACTTAAGAAAAAATTCTTCCGGTTCAAAAGCAATCAACAAAGTAATAAAACATTACTATTACTTAGATTTCATTTTTGTTTGTCTATCATTATGATAATTAAAACTGCATCTGCATTCGAACAAAAACTAATGATATTTTTAAATTACACGTCGGTGTGTGTCTTAAAGTTTAAAAATAACATTTCAATATAACATATATTTAACTGAAATTGCTTTTTACGAAGAGTGAAGTAAGCTATTATTTATTTATGAATGACTCTTGTCTCGAGGTAAAGCAATAAATCTTTAGAATTTCCTTTGTAATTATTTAGAATTAAAAAATTATATTACCATTTCTGCATTTTCGAACATGTATGTACAGTAAAGACTATTAAATATCTCATCTACTGAAAAGCCAAAACATCTAGCTTTCTTACCATAGTGCACCAATAAATTGAGTTATAAATGTATACAAAATGAAAAATAGTGTTTAATATTATAATCGCCGATTTGCATAACAATTCATATACGATTTGGGAAATTTTGAGAGTTTAATTTGAACGATTTATTTTTAGTGAAGAAACGTCTTAAGAATGAACTTCATAAAATTTTTGAGGATCTGAAATACTGAAAGTCGTGAATCAATATATATATGATGTGGATTGTTTTTTAAAAAAATTCTATTTTATTTCAATTTCAAAATAAATAGGAGTTATCTTCCTCTGATTCATATGTTCTAAGTTACTGAGAAAGCAACGAATAAACTTGTTTGTATTAATTGAATAGTATAGTTTATCGGAATCTCTTCAATAGAAACATTTTACATCTAATTCCTATAATTGTGCCTCTTTTCATTTAACTTTATTTTAATTTTCGGTCACTGAGCAAAATGATCGACGTTTTTAATTGAAATGTAGTTGTTTAGTTTGTGTGTATCTTTTTATTCCCATTTTGAAAATGAAATATATATTGAACTACATTTCAAATGCCTGTAAATTATATTATGCATTATTCCAAAAAGTTCAGCAACTTTAGACAACCTTATTCAAAATGAAAGGAGATTTAAGACATTTAGAGGAAGCTGTTTTTCTCCAATATTAGCATTTGATTGAAAAAGGTAGACTAAACAACTCGTTTTGTTGCAATTAAAAGTCCAAGATTTCTGTTGCAGTTAGCACCAGGGCCTGAAGCGAGGAAAAACTATTATTTATTTGTTGATTCTGTCTCATTCCTTAATTTTGTTGCATTGAAAAAGCACTTTTGTCATAGAAAAAAGATTATAAATATGGTGCTATCACATTTAAGTAGTACTAATTATATGCGAATATTGTGAGAGACGAATCTTTTGAACTGCGGATTGTTGGACTCTGAAAAATTCGAACTGCATGACATTCAAATCTTCATCAACCCCTTTTTATATTTTTCTTAATTTGCATAAGCTTTGCTTTGATATCGTTTGTTCGTGAAACTGTTCATTTTTGTATCGAAAAGCAATACAGTGCGTGAAGAAATCTAAAGATCACTAGCGAATTGATGCATTTCTGAAGGAGATATTGTATACATATTTTCAATGTGTGTATTTACGACTAGAATCAAAACATTCCCGCAGAATGGTCGCCTACATTCACGCAGGTGTTCGTTGGAGAAGAAATATCTCTTTTAGAGATTGGCAGCACTAATAAGGAAAACATACAACCTTCTGGAACTCATTTGTGGACTGTCGGTGTTAGCTGCAGATAATTTCAGACAAAGTGAATTTTTCATTTGTTGGATTTCGCAATGTCATGTTTGGAGCGTCATGCAAACATCAAATTCTACGTTTTTCTCGAGAAATCATCGTCTGAGACGTTCTGGATGCCGAAGAAAGTATACGGAAACGAGATGCTATTAAAAAAATAACGCCTGCGTACAAGTGGCATAAGAAAGGTCGCGCACACATCGAAGATGACATACGGACTAGGCGCCTCGCCTCCCTCATCTTCTGACAAAAAGAAAACGTTTAGCGCGTTCGAGAAATTGTACGTACAGAGAGACAAACAGCCATTGATGCTATTATCTCTGAGCTTGGAGTTTCACATGGGAGTATTCCTTGCATTCTTCATGATGATTTGAACACGCAGCCTGTTTCCACGGCTGAAAATGAAAGTGAAGGAACATCGTTTTGTGGGTTCAGATGAGGTGATCGAAAATGCGACGAAGCAACTGAAGGACCTCTCAAAAAATGGATTCCAGAAGTGTTGTGAACCATTTTATGAACGCTGGAACAAGTGTGTGAATGCAGGGAACAGTATTTTGAAGGCCAATAAAATTAAATTATTGTTCTATTTCTTAAGAATTTGTTATTGACCTATTACGGGAATTTTTAACCCTACCCTCTTAAACTGATTATGGAATACTTTCTTTACTAATTATAACTTTAAAAATTAATGTAAATTTTATTGAAGTTTACTCATTTTTTAGAAAGTAAATAAGATATTTATCAAGAAATTATAAGACCAAGTAAAAAAAAGAAGCATATTAAACATCCCATCATAATTATAAAACGCATCGGCTAGTATGTCTTGAAAGAGCTATCCGTGAAGCAAAGGTATAGATTTTGACTGTGTTATACACGATTTATTTGAAGATACTGCGGAGTAGAGAACGAAGTGATACAATTTTTTTTATTTTTATAAAGGTATTGTAATAAAACTGAAAGAGAAAAATAATCTGATTAATTAAACGTTTTAAAAACACCATTCACAATGTCATAATTAGAAAAGTGATTCAAACAAAATAAAATGATGTAGGAGAAAAAAAAGGTTTTGGCAGCATGGGACGATTGATATATTTTTCGATTATTTTCTAAAAAAGGGCCTTTTCCACTCGTAGAATTTCAAAACATTTCAGGAATAAAAAAATGATGCTTCTTAGTTTGAAAAATTCGCAATATTAATGTAGACAAACACTAACACTAACTTTATCTCTAAGAATGAAGAAAAAAACCAAAAGTTATACAAGCATAATCAATAATAAAGACTGAAATGGGCTGGAAATGTAATGTCATGAAACGAAGAGGGAAAACAAATTATATATTCTGATGAAAGGAAATTTAATCTGGATGATCTTAATGGCTACAAAATATCTACTGAAATGACTTGAGAAAAGAACAGAAAGATTACTTTATTCGACAAATAGGAGGAGAATGAATAATGGTTTGGAGAGTCTAATTACATCGAATTTGAGATTATGGACCCAGTAGTAGAATAAGGTAGATAGCGACTTTATATATATATATATATATATATATATATATATATATATATATATATATATATATATATATAAGTAGGGAAAAAAATCTTATTAATGTTAACCTATTTATGTGTGGAAAAGATGGCAGGGGTGGGCAGACTTTTACATGGCACGGTCTACTTTAAATTTTTTCAAGGTGTTGCGATTCACCATGTGACGTAGGTGTGATGAGCAAAAAAAAATCTCAACACAACATGTATGTTATAACAATAATAAATACAGAAAATGTGTACTTACCTACATAACTACATTAGAAAAACTTACTCTTTTAAAGCTACTTTTTAAGTAAAATGCAAAATACAAATATAATAATTATACCCATAAAATTTAACATCAAATTATGCATTTTCAAATAATTCACAATACATCACAAATGAAATAATTTTCACTTAAAATTAGTTCTTATAACTATAATCTCAATAGACGGCTTTGTCTTCATATTCTCCGCCCTAATCTTGAATACATCGGTATATAATTACTAACTGCTTATCTTACACTGGATTCTAAGTGGTCGTCTGTGAAATGGGAATATGTTGCCTTAATTATATTTTTCGTTGAAAATGTAGATTCACACAGGTAGGTAAAACGAAAGAATGATGTTCAACGAATTGCAGCTATTTTAAAATTGGGATACCTTACTTTGAATAATAGATTCCAAAAATTATTCTTTATACAAATTACGTCCGTTTGAAAGAGAAAAACTTCATTTTCCTCGAGAAATAATATGAACATGTAACATACATTTAGTTATATTTTTCTCATCAACATTGCCAAATAGATAACCCATGAATGCAACTTTTGTGTGGTTCTAGTCTAGTAAATTCTTGAAAACATCTCTCAAATTTGGGTTGAAGTTTTATTCACGGGTGTTTCCATTATCTTGATAACCACCTGTGTTTCTTTTAGTATGCGCGTCTAAGGTTTTATGTGAAGGAGGTCACCCCAAAATGTCTTAAAAGTCCATCGGTCGATCGCGATCGACTTAATGCCTACCCCGGTTCTATGATATGGAGATTAGAGGAAAAACAATTGAAAATAATTTTAAAATTTATTATTGCCGCAAAGGGTTAAAATTTCAGAAAAAAAAAATGGAAAAAAATTTAATTTTGGTTAGATAGTTTTAGACTCAAACCTAAAAAATCATTTTTCTGCAATATAAATAACCTAAAACGATGATTATTGATAAATGAGTACTGAGTAGTACAATGTACATCGCAATATTTTTTAAGCAAGCTCCCTCTCCATGCACCGTTAAAACTCAGTTCGATCCAAGCTTTTCTCCATCCTTCACTTTATCGCACACTACAATTTCGATAGTAGATTTTTTAAAAAAAGTTAATACTAAAGGAGCTTTTAAATGTACCTCATATACCTCGTATTTAGTAGATGTCTTCTCATCGTAATAAATGTTAACGAGAGTACTAAAATATCTGTTTTTCTTCAATAAAAATTGCTTTGATTTTTTTACCTAAAATACCTAATCCTCTCGTCTGCTACGTGTATTTTGCCCGTGGAAAAATCGCATTTTGAGTAGCGAAAGGGCTAAACTTCATTCCCCTTGCAGCAGTATTTAACATAGAAGTTAATTTTACATTTTATTTTCCCCTTCATTTATTAACAGAGAACGTTTTTTCAATATGTAGGTAAATAATGAAAAAAAAATTTGATCCACCCTAATATACGAGTATATATGAAGTATCACGTATTTGTTTTGTATGTTAGAAATACAGAAGAGTAATTAAAAATGTTTTATATTATATGCAAGGCGTCGTATATTACCTAAGTAAGTGATGTTAATTAACATATTACAAAGTTACTTACATGTTACTGATTACTGCAATTTAATTTTAGATTTTAAAGTTTACATATTTTTGAGTATTTATTTTCAGTAGTTGATTAAAATTTTTATGATTTAATTGTAGTATCTTTGTATGATATAGATTAATATGCAGTTAAAATGTACAGTTTCAAAATATATTTGATTTACGTAGTAATCTTAAAATAAAAAAGTGAAGTGAACCCTTTATCTACCGCATTATGATTTACTGCAGTTTTTTTCATGAAATATTTTTTTTTCAAACACTACATTGAAAATTAAGGGATATACATAAACAAAATACTCAACTTTGTGAAATTTATTCCGTTAGAGCAAATTGATTAATTAAAGATATTCAATTGTAAAATTAATTATATACACTGTTCACTTAAAATAAATAGTCAAACCGTTTTCTAAGGTCTTCATTAACATACAAAAAAGACACCTTTTGTAATTAACTACTTTTTCGGAACAAAAATGACAATCTTCACAATCCGATCAAAATGTCAGCTGAAAATGCAATTTTTGCTATAAAACTGTTCGTCTTCCCCTCTAAAATACTCATCATAGAGCCCGTGCTGTCATATATCTTGGAAGAGTGGATTTAAAAGAATATTCCTGCTAAGTATCGTCAGAGTATTCGTAAAAATGGGTATTCTATGTAGTTTTAAAGTGAATGGTATTTCCGTCGGTAGATAAAGGGTTAAATACTTGATGATGGTGTTATGTAGAGACAAAATATTTATGATTTTAATCTTCAGATTTATTAGACAAATTATATATTCTGTATCATGTGATAATACACAAGGGACTTTCGATGTTGAATAAGGATTATCAACATTCTTATTTTTGTAGTTAAAGTAGTTTTCCATGGTAAAATTACTTATTATTGCTGTACATAATTGTCTCTTTTAATGCTTATTATGCAGAATGTTCTGTGTGTATGTACAAAATATTAAAAAAAAAGAATTAATTTAAGTGTGTGAATTTTTTAAAAATTTTGAACTCATGTAAATTATGGATTCTATAAGAATAATTATACACATTGCTGTGACTGAGAAATATAATGTTGCATATTTAAGTGCTTTACTTAAAAAACTTTCCTCTCTTCAACTTTTGGTACGAATCAAAACTTTTTCAAAATTTTCAATGACATTTTTTTCGTAAGTACATGATTTATGTCCGAGATACAGTTGAATGGTGTTTCCTCTCTTCTGTGGGTTTACTTTCTTTGGTACATACGGATGATGCTCCTCAGGGATGCCTTAGAGCAGGGGTGGGCAGACTTTTCTAGGGTACGGGTTTTGCGGTCCACCCAGTGGCGTAGGAGTAGTGAGCTAACAGAAAATCTACAATAAAGTTGGACTTCCATTTTACTGATCTCTATTTTGCGAATTTCTATATTCAGCGAACTTTTTCCTGGAAGTAAGGAAATTTTACGATTTTCTTCGTAAAATAACCCCTAAATAGCGAAGTACATTTTCTATTTAAAGAACATTTTCTCTTGTGATTCGATTTTTTCCCCGTATTTTTAAAACATTACTAAACCTTCATATGATGAAATGATTATTAGGTCTTAGTGATGGCGGTCACCCTAAAAAGCCCGCGATCGACTTAATGTTTATTCCGCTCTTAAAGGTATTTTTGTATTTTAAACTCCCCCCTTCCTTCCCTCTAAAAGCTATACAGAGTGTTGCCAAATTCGACCGACAAATTCAGAGGTCTGATAGTAGGCAGCATGAGGACGACAAATCAATTTAGAACATGGGGTCGCAAATTACGTTTAGTCCGTGAAAATCGCGGCAGGCCAATAACTACTCTAGGCTCTCTCACCTGTAAATTAGGTGTGTAAGGAGGAGAATGGAGGCCTGGGGATACCTCTGCGTTCCCGCCCGTAACATACAGTCTAGAATTAAAAATAACCTTTTTTTTTATTAATACATACGAACTTGGTGGAGGAATTCCTCCACCAGTCTTTGTTTTTAATTTGTTCGGATTGACTTTTTTTATGTATAATTTCGATTTTACCTTTTTTAACTAAAATTTAATTAAATTTCTAGTACTTTTATACTTTTAATGTTTTTAAACGAATGTTTGGCGCAGTTTGGTCAAATTTGGCTCTTGCGCTAATAACCCCAAAAGTCACTCACTCACTCTGTGAATTTCCTCACCTGAGGGAGAGAAGCTTTTTTTAGAACGGGGTTTCGCTGTTTTTAACTATTTTTGATAACAATTTTAATTTTTATGGAACTTTGATTAAGTATTTTATTACTTCATACAATTATGATGAAAGTGTAATGCTAAATTTTAATAAGGTACTTCGTAATTTTGAGCCGCGGGCCGTGGTCGCGGTAATAGCAGCCGTTAGGTAGATGATGCTCCAGACGAGGGGAATGGCCGAACGAATGCAGGAATTTAGAGTATTGTGGTAGGATTGAAGAAATGTGCACGTATGCAAATTTCCCACATCTCGCGGAGTTGCTGTAGGGAGTATTGGCCACTTCGTACTAGAACGTGTGGTTAATGCATGGTGGTGCATCAGCACACATCCATACTACATTTTCCGGGAAGTGGCTTGGCCACGGAGGACCTGTTGCATGGTCTCCCACGCTCCCCGGACATCAATCCCTTGGATTTCTTTTTCTGAGAAAGCCTGAAGTCGCTTGCGTATGATACTCTGGTGGCTAAAATGGGGGATTTGACGGCACGGATCGTCGTCGCTTCTGCTGGCATCACCAGCACACCAGATTTGTTTGTACACGTCCGTCGGTGTTGGCTGTGCTATGACCTACGCGGTCGCAACTGCGAACAATTCGTTTGACAACCCATTGTCGTAGCATTTCTGACGTAAAGCGGTGAGTCATCGTTCGTATTGTAAACATGTCTTAGATCCAGGGGCGTAGCTACAACCGTGTGAGTGACACGGAACGCCCAAGCTCTGGGGGCTCCAAAGCGTGTAAGCAAAAAGTTGCATAATGTTAAGAAGACTTTAGAAAGACACCCCAAGGAACTTTGATACCGGGCCTACTTAGGACTAGCTACGCCAATACTTACGTCTAATAAATATATTTTTTACCTCTTATTGCCCTTTTCCTTCCACTCGACATTATACCCTTCATAACTGTTTTTTGCAAGTTATTCCTTCTAAACGTGGATTACAACCCCATTTTCTGTGGTGATTTGTCATTCCATGTTGCCTACTATCATCCCTGTGAATTTCTTGGTCGAATTCGGCAACATCTTGTATAGTTTGCAATATTGTAACATTTATTAAGAAACTGTACTGGGTTTCTTTTAAAGTAATTATTGTTTGATGTACTTATACTAAATATGGTATCGATTAAATGAGCAAAACCAAATTTTTTTTACAAACAAATTAAATGTGGAAATGAAAATAAACTAACTTTACGAAAAAAAATGTAGCTATTCTACTTATATATTATATGAATCGTACAAAATTTCTAAAAAAATCTATAGTAACATGAAAAGGATTGGGCGAGCGAATAACATACACTGCAGCTTACAAAAGAAAGAAACTATTTTTAAACTACTTGTTATTCTGTACAAATAACTTGGAGAGCGCCCATTTCCAAGCAATCAAAAAAGCCACAAGTGTTAAATGCTTATTTTAACCTTTTTTGTTGCTTCAGAAGTAATTTATATTCATTCTTGTTGCTATGACAAACATCAACACAAGTGTTTTCAAATATCACTCGTAAAAGAATACATAATTCATTGACACACTAAACACATTGTTACTTAAATATAGTGAAGATGTCGAATATTTGTTATAATATTGTACGATTTGATAGCATATTTTTCTTAATCCTTTAAAACAAAATATTAAAAAGTTAATTAAGATGCATTAAAATTACAGGAAGAAATTACCAAATGATCAGCTAAATAATTTTTGATCTTTTATAAAAGTTTCTTTTCAAAATTTAGTGATGATCTTTTCTGCAATGAAAACAGAGCATTTCCCATATTCAAAATCTCAGACCTTAGCAAAATAGGAGTTTCTGCCGTTCCTACTTAAAGATAAAATATAGATTTCAGCTATATATAAGGGGAAAAAAATCAGAGTGTCTTTTTCTAATACCTTACCTTCGAAAAACTTTTATCTTTAAGACGTCAAAAAATCTGCAAGATTGATAATTATTAAACTTGATTTTAACTAATAGTCTGAGTAGATAATTATTAAACCTTTCCCTGTCAAGTTATTTTGATGATCTGGGTACACACAAACACATAAATTGTTAAATTTTTTTATTACAAAAATCAAATGCTCAGTACAAAATAAAACACATTTAGTAGTACAAAATTGATATTTTGAATTACATGCATGAAAATTTTAAGGTCTTGTAGCAACTACATATTTCCTTGAGGTGACTGCCACACAGCGGGGCAGTGGTAAAGTTCATTTCTAGAAAAAATGAACACGCATTGGTACTTCAATAATTGGGTTTTGTGTGGTATAACTGGAAACACAATTTCCAAGCACAAACCAACCCCGCAATCATTACACCAGAATCGCGTTTCTTTCTTTATCTTTTTTTCCCATTTGCGTCCTTTGCACTGTCTGGCAGGTTCACGTTTCGTAGAAGTAAGAGGAATATCGGATATACAATGTCATTTACTAAGAGGGACAGGACTGTCTACTGTAGGTGGTCTTCGAGGATTTTCTTTTGTCCAGAAGCTGCATCATCATATTTATAAAAAACGTCTTCTACAACTCGGATTTCGAAATTCTAAAAATGTAATACTTTTCCCAACTACATTTTTATGGAGCAAAAATGAGTTCTAGAGAACCTTGTCTAGTAAATGTAAAAAAAAAAATCTTTTTTTGATAATATTTTTGCTGGCGTTTTCGGATTGTCGGATGAAAGGATATTTCTTCATCATAGCGATCTTCACCACCCATTGACAGATTATAATCAAAACAGCCATTGGCTTGAAAAAAAAAATACCGGTTTAATATTCGGGTGTGACATTTTAGAGCACTAGTGCTGTGCCTCTTATTGTGATAAATATAACTAAAAATGTGATTGTTTTTTTAACCATGCTAGAACGTATTTTGTTCTGCTCTCCTTTCAGTAAATTAATAAATTTTTTACATACTATTTTCGTTTCGATATGCAACCCCTATCCCTATTTAATGTTGTTGTTGTTCTCATGTCCATGAATAAATGCAGTAGATATCACTAAATTCCGTCGAAAGTCTTGATCACTGCCTCTGCTATTCTGGGAGCATCAGGGCTGTACAGGAGTTCCCGCAAAGAGTCCCTCAGAGGGACCATTCCCATTTTTAGTAACTTTGTTGCAACGGTTGGGCCTTCCAAGATGTGATTGGGGGTGAGTTGAAGATCTGGGCAGTGTTTGCATTGAACATATGATCTTGTCTTGTCTGGGTGAATCTTCATGCCCTTAAAGTGTACAGCTCTCAATCTGGCAATTGTGGATGTTATAAATCGGGGACAGTCAAATTCCGTAACTAGGGGTTTTTTAAAAGTGTGATTCATAATTCTATGTTTGGCTACTGCGTTAGCATCATCAAGTGTGATGGTGGTGCACTTATGTTCGATGTCTCTAGCTTCTTTGGCGAGGCTATCTGCACATTCCTTACCCTCAATGTTGACATGTGCGGGTATCCATTGCAGGATACAGGATTTTCTTTTGTTGTGCAGCTGTTCTAGAAGGGTAATAATATCACAGGAGATGTTAGTCTCTCCATTTCTTATGGCTTCTATAACTGATTTAGAATTTGAGAATACTAATCCTTCTGTAGAATCAATAACATGTGGGTCTTGTTGATATAATATAAGGGCCTCTCTCTAATTGCCATATGTTCACTTGTGAAGTTTGAGGTGATTATGCCTGTGTTAATTTTGTGTTTGTAGTTATTACCATCTGGGAGGAGTAGGATGATTCCGGCACCTCCATTGCTGAGGGATCTGTCTGATAAACCATCGGTGTAGGCGATTGCAAAGTTATCTTGAGAGAGTATTGCTATCGTTTAAAAGTCCTTTTTGTCTGAGAGTTACAGGCTCTTCTTTTTTGGAACATCGCTGCAACAATTCCAATTCGAAACAGGTGTTCTTTGGTGGGTTTTTTGGAATGAGGGGCTCCTGAAGGAACTCTAAGGAGGAATGATCCAAATTGAGTTCTTTTCTGATTTCACTATCAAGTTGGAGAGTCGAAGATCTTTTGAGCCTTGTAGAATGCTTCTATTTATCAAAAACTCTTCTAGGGATATGGTCCAAACCATATGAGCGTAGTTTATTAGTGAACTTGATAGTGGCAAGTTTTTGCGCCTGCTTTCTAGCGGAGGCAGGCCGCAATCAACCAATCCCTATTTAAAGTTATCATTATTTCCAAAGGTGCGTGCCTCGAAGGTTCAGAATCACTGGGTAAGCTCTTCAAACTTAAAAAAAAAACAGAATACAAAAACTTCAGGCTCATTACCGGAAATTTCTCTTCCGGAAATTGTAAAAGGATGTAATACATCAACGTGATATGCTTATGCGTTTTCAGCTATTCTTCGTTTCCTATTAAGAATAAGCAAAGCAGTAATGCAAACGACAGTCACATAAATAATCATTTTACAGACATCTCAAAATATCTTAAGAAGTACTAATGCATTTTGGCTTCATTGCATAAATCTTTATATAATTAATTGAATAATGTGTCTAGTGTATGAAAGTATTTGTGAAAAGAAAAGAAAACACTTGGTACCATATGTCAAATATTTGAATAAAAACTTATAACAGTGGCGTAACGTACATCTCGGGGAGGGAGGGATTCTAGGGGGCCAAAACCTGACTTTGCAGGGGGAAGGCGTCCGGTATTCTCCGTTATGCCACTAACTTATAGCTTTGTTTATGATACTAGATGTTATAAAAAAAGAGCATTTCTCGTTTTATCTTATTTTAATGTTCTGCTATCGTCACGCATCGACTTACTGCGTTTACATCTTATAGTCCTATGCCAGGCCAGATTATCAAAACTATTCTAAGGGGTTGCCGTATTCTATTTGGGGCCCACGGTCGGGTCTACCAGAGTCAAGTATGCTAGAAATGAGAATTCATTGGCAAATGATAATAATTATTATTTTAAAAATGAGTTTATTTTCTTTAATTACTTGAGAGAGATTAAGCCTCCTCGGTGTCTCAGAGGTAGCGTGTTCGCTTCTTTAGTGTAAGGTTGCGGGTTAGCTCCCGGCTGGAAACGACCCATTTTCTGGGTGTGAAAATCGTACGCACGCATGTCATATGATTATGTGGCATGCAAAAGATACCTTGAGTATCAATTTAGCGTCCAACGAGAGCTTGAATTTTAAATAATTCCAGCGTCAAGTTTTGGTAGCGAGAGTCGCCACTAGATGGTGCCACTACTGATATGACTTTCACACTTGAGGGACTTGCCGTGTTTGCACGAATCTCACCGATATGCAGCCCACTTAAAAAGTTGAGAGAATAATTCAAGAAGAAAATTAATTATTCATGTTTAAGTTAAGACTCCTTCACGTAATGATAAAGAATAGAGTTCGAATTAGGAATAGTTTTTCAGATAGAAGGACAAAAGTCTAAACTTTTTTAAGCGTGTATCCCTAAAACGAAAATAATTATAAATACCATATTATGTATGTATATACTATACTGTTTGAACTAATTAGAACAAAAGGGATAAAAATATTTTTTCACAAACCTTAGCTTTTAATCATTTCATATCTTAAGTAGAGTATTAATACGAAATATATGTCCTCTTCTAGCAGAAATGATCTCTTGAACACGTTTTGGCATTATCTCCGCTAGTGTATAGCACGTATTTTTGAATGTATTATCGAGGAACTACACTTGTATAGTAATTTTCATCATCTGCTCTATTGCCGCACAATTCATCTTATCTAAACGACTTTTGACAATACGCCATAAATTATCAATAAGATTTAGGGGTCTGGTGAATTACCAGGCCAAACTAGAACTTATATTTTATATTCCCGCACAAAAATTTGAACTGATATCGAATTGTGAGAAAGAGCCGCCCTGTTGAAAAGTTCCGTCAAATATTCTCATGAATTGAACAGTCCTACTACGTAATATTTATATACATTTGACGGAATTCATCATAAACGGAACTAAATTTACAGTGCCAATTGTTGTGAAAAAAAACCCTAACATCGCTTCCAAAGGGTGTTTTACAAACGGTTGGATATGATTTAGTAAGAGAGTTTGATATTCACTTTGCCATACTGTACTTGATTTGTATCCCTGCACAAATAAACGTGCTTCATCAATGAAATTACCTCCTTCTAGTCGTTAACAGTCAAAGATTGGTATTTTATACCCCATGCAAAGCATTTTTATTATTACACAAGCTTTTATTTAACTTGCATTGTAATTTGTTAGGGTGGAATCTTGCAACTCAATTTTGAAGCTGATGTCTCCAACGGATTGAGCTGAAATTTTGTACACACGTTTAGTTTGGATGACAATGAGTGTTTTGATACTTTATATTCCGATATTGTGCAATTAGTTAAAAAGATATTAATTAAAAACCTTAAAACGCATAATTGTTTTCCCCCTGTTGGCTTTTTATTCTGCCGAGCAACTTATCGGATTGAGTTTAAAGAAGTTCCTATTTTTTTACCTTTTTAAAAACCCATCTAATTCTTTCTATCAAACTCAGACAAAAAATAATTACATAATCGGAAAGATCATTTATTTTGCCACGATACGATATAATTTTTTTAAAAAAATAATGATATTTTCTATTTTTGACGATTTTTTTTAAAAAGAGTTAAAATCGATGCGTTTTCATGAAAATGATTTCTGTGTTAATGAATTGATATTCAACACTAAAAAAGTTACGGCTTTTCTCTTTTACAATCAGTCATTTAAAAAATAAAACTCCAATCTTCTTTTTTTTTCACAATTTTTCAAAGAATATTCAAATTTTTAATTCAACATTTAAGAACTTCGTCATTTTTAAAGATAATCGCACGAAACTTTTTTTCGTTTGTAGAATAGTATTATCCAAATTCTGTACAAAGATTGAAAAAATTGGTTTAAAATTATGGATTAAAAATTTTTTGTGTGTTTTTCGTTTTTGATATAGTATTATTGAAAAAAAAGTTATATATATATATATATATATATATATATATATATATATATATATATATATATATATATCTTTATATATAAAAAATCTTCTGTGCGTGTGTTTGTCACTAAACTTCTCCTAAACGGCTGGACCGATTTCGATGAAATTTTTTGTGTGGGTTCAAGTAAATTCGAGAATGGTTTAGATTCACAATTCGGTCCAATATCGCAATTAGTTAAAAAGATATTAATTAAAAACATTCAAAAAATACAACTCAACATTCACCTGCATTGTTGTAACAACGCTATTGTTATAAACACACACACACACACACACAAGTAATATAAAAAAAATTTAAAATCAATTCCTACTTAGATCAACCAAGAAAAATTTATTTTAGCTACTTTTTATTAAATAGTTGCAATTAATATAAATATGTATATACATATGACAGAATCACAACATTAAGTGGTAATTAATTTTTATTAATTATCATTAAAGCAGTGCTTCTCAAACTTTCAATAGTGGCGCCCCCCTTATCAATCACAATTTTTATCGCGCCCCCTTATACATTAATAATGTACTGAATGCAATAATAATGCATTTTTTTACGCTAAAGCAATAATCTTGATTATATACCGTACAAATTCATGACATAAGTATTAAATTTTGTATATGCTGCTTTTAAGCAAAAAAAAAAAAAATATATTAAGTAATAGGATAATTATTATGTTATTTTTCCTTTCTCTAATTTTTAAATTGGAACATATTACAAAATACAGTGGCTGCTTAGAAGACAAAATATAGATATCAGCTTTTTTTAGAAAGAACTCAGTGGGTCAATTTCTAATCATAAGCATTCCTTTGAAAAATTTGCTCTGTAAGACAAGCCCATGGAAGTCGCTAATACTTATTAAACTTGTTCTTAATTTAGCATTAATTAATTAGTTATAAAATACTCTGTGCAGCACTGATACATTAAAAGTATACCGGCTGAAGTACAGGCTATTTGCACGAGTTCATTTATAAGAAAACAAAACAATATTGATATAATCGCTGAATTTTAAGGAGAGTAAAGCCAAGTGCGCAACAATGTTTACAAAAATGTAAAATGATTTTTTTAAATCATTGCTCAAATTATAATTAGTTTTAAGCTAACTGTAATTTTAATCCTCACAGAATTAGCATTTAGAGTTGATGTTGAATAATGAACAATAATATAAAATTCGGATGAGAAATAATTGTATTATTTTCAATATTTAAAGTCTCTTAACATGTTTTAAACCTGGAGCAGGCACGCACTTGATACTAATGGTCGAGTGGGGTTATTGAGCCACCCCAATCTTTTTTTTTATAATTATTTTTATAGTACACAATAAAAATCGTAATTCCAGTGAATAATTTAATTAAGAGAAAATATACTCACCTACTTTCAAGAACACAGAAAATATTTCGGAAAAAAAGTTATCACACCGGGAACTCAGTCATAACAAGTACCTAAAGATTGTAAAAAAACGCTTGTCACTCCTAAAAAAGAGGGGGAGATATGTGACAAATATATTTTAGTCCACACGTTAAGACTGTCAAACAGGAGGATAGTGTCAGAGCCATTGGTAACAATTAAACAGTTTTGCCAGAATTACCGATTTCGTGCACTCTGTGCTCGGCGTGACAGCTCCGGAATAAAAGTGTATTTATTACAATATGGATGTTCAAAAAAATTTTGTAAAACGTTTTCATTATGCTTTTTATATGTTTGGGAATAACTCATAGAAATAAATCTTAGCCAAGTAATCCTTCAAAGAGCTCTCTGTGCTTTTCCAAAATCATAAAAATATTTTACAAGGAAAAAATCGCAGCAGAAATAGTTTATTTGCAACTTCCCAAAATGAAAAAAACAAATACATAAGAGCCATGACTAACTAACCGTACAAATAAGTTCGAAGGTCAAACCGCAGCAACTACATTCTGCTGCCTACAGCTGATGACAATAATATTACAGTGATGAATTTTTTATCTTCCTAAAATTTTTTTTCGATTATGGGTCTGAGTTTTGTTTTTTCTCATTTTGGTTTGAAAAGAAACCGTAATAGAAGTAGAATCTTTAATTTTTTATGACGTAATATCGCAGATATATAAATTATATCAGTGTAAATGTGCATTTTTTTTATTATGTCAGAAAGTATTTTGTTTTACTTCATTCCAGTAAATAAATTTTTTTTAATCTTTTATTTTCGATATGCTCGCGCCCCCTTGTACGTTTATCGCGCCCCCCCAGGGGGCGCGCCCCACAGTTTGAGAAACACTGCATTAAAGTATCGTATTGTCATCCAAAACAATCTTGTATATAAAATTTCCTTTCAACTGAATGCTTTATTTAACACGTGAGAAAAAAACCTTTTCGAATTTTGACATAAGTCGCCAAAAGGGTCGTTAAGTCGCCAACGTGGCTGTATTTGTAATTTTTTAAATAATTAGTTTTAATCAATTAATTTTTAATTATTATAATTAAAAAAATATTGTATTGTCATCCAAAATAATCATGCACATTACATTTCAGCTCAATTGAGCGCTTTAAATTGTATTTTATTAACGATTGAAAATTTCACCAAGATAAATAAATAAACAAACAAACAAACAAACAAATAAAATATGTAGAGAGATCGTGAGGTAATAGTAGGAATTGAAAAAGACGTAAGTTGGCGTCAAAAATTGATTTTCCCCCAAACTGGCCAAATCCGGTCTTTATTGTTACGAAAATGCAGACGATTCACGCTTTTTAGCGTTTTTAATTAATATCTTTTCAAATAATATTTATATATGTAATTCTTCTATGCGTGTGTATGTAACTGAACTCCTCCTAAACGGCTGGACCGATTTTGATGAAAGTTTTTGTCTGTTCCAGTGGATTCGAGAATGGTTTAGATTTATAATTCGGTTTAGAAATGTTTATTTAATTAATTTTTTATTTATAAATTGTCGATCTTGGAATGTTTTACATTGGATCCGGCAGACTGCGCTACGATCGCAGTATCGAATATTCCAAAATATTTTATTATAATTCAAGTTGGTCCCGACAGTTGGTGCTGTGATCATTTAAGGAAAATAATTTGTCACTTCGTGTTATTATTTTGTTGAAATAAATCGTGTGTTAATTAAATTATTACATTCAGATGTAATTAGTGTTTGAAGAGTTTTGAAGTGTGCATAAAAAACTATACATTTTATTTACAATTTAATAAATATACCTGTTATAAAATAGTTTGAGTCTCAACTTTTTCACCTTTAATTAAAAAAAGTTTAAGTTTTTATTCACACAGCCTTTACATTTAACTTCGCTTATAGTATACACATACTCACACGGTATCGATTGATTGAATTGTGATAACCGTACATGTGTGTGTGTAATGACGTTAGACAATGTAATAACTTTTTAATACAAATTTTACTCAAAACGATCCAGATTGTTAAAGCTTATTCATAAAAATTTGGAACTTTTGAATTTAAGATTTGTGTACAGGACAACGTCTGTCGGGTCCTCAAGTATATATATATAGGTGGCCTGGCAGGAAAAAAGATTGAGTACCCCTGAGCTATAGCCTTTTCAAAATTAACCGGAAAACGACCTTGCAACAATGATACGTTGAATGAGATGAACAGACTGAAAAACCTGTCCAGCTATAGCTAAAAAGTAAAAAATAAATTAGAAGTAAAAAAACTTTTTTAAAAACACGCTTTTATTTAAATGTGGAGTAAACTCTTCTTTTAAAACTTTTTTTGCTATCAACTTACAACGTCATTGCACAATTTATGATATAAAAGCTTGTCGCGAGATTTATCTGTGTAGATAAACAAGTAAATTAAATAACTTGATCTGATTGATTTTAATTTTTTAAATTTTCAAACTAAGTAAATACGAGTACGTACTTCAATCTCGCGACAAGTTTTTATATTATAAATTGGGTAATGACGTTATAAGTGGATACCAAATAAAGTTTTTAAAGAAAAGTTTATTTTATTCTTGTTAGCGCATTTAAATAAAAACTTGTTTTTAAAAAAGTTTCTTTACTTTTAATTTATTTCACTCTTATTTGAGTTAGAATTTGTTATATATTTGAGCTTGTTTCCTTACGGCAAAGTTCTAGGAACTTTTGTTTACGCGCGATTGAGGTATTCAACACTATTCTCTAATAAATCCTTTCGAAGGTCTATGCTTGTCGTCCTTGGATTTATTTCTTATTAAAATTTTATCAGTTCTAGGAGTAGTCTTCCGCTTGCGTCTACATTTTCCTTTTCTTTTTAGAGAGTATATTCCGGAAACTTGAAATGCTTTTAAAATTCTTGAAACACTTGATTTGCTCACACCAACTACCGTAGATATATATCTCACAATCGCAGATGTGTGTAAATTAAAGTATACGAACACGTTGAAAACGACCAAATTCGGACAAGACCGATATTTTTGTTTTCTGTTTTATTAAATACAGCTATCTTTTGGCTTTAAAAAACATACTTTGTTTTGATTCTACGCTTCTTAGAGGCCAAGTTACGATAAATTTTATTAAGTTAAAAAAACCGGAGGTGGGTCTTTGATCTACCAGAAATGGGAATTTAAATTGTTCGAAATCTGTCACGGCGAGTCTGATCACACAAGATATTACAAATGTATTTCTATAAAACTTTTTGAACCTGATATTTATGCTATTTTCTAGAGAATGTACTAAAATATTTCTTATTGTATGAATATTTTTTGAGTTAGGGCTTGTTATTTAAATAATGGTCTCATAAAAGCGTGGTTTTTCTTATAACGTTTACTCAATCAGCTCTAAAATTTTCAAATTTTAATAAAACATTAAAATTTTAGTACATTCTCCAGATAAATGCTTCTGGATTGATATGGTAATTCTTTTACTAATATAAATTTATCACTTTTTTCTCTAATTGCTTTGAAGTTTTACAAAAATATTGCTAAAATTTCACTTATAATTGTGATTTTTGTGAAATTCAGGCAATTTATTGTAAATATTGTTGGTTAAATATTAGTATTTATTGGTATTGAGTCCTATAAAAAAGCCTTTATAATGTTTAAATATGTTATTTTGTCAAAAAGTACTCTGAATGTGTTCGGATACCTTAAGAACAATTATTTTAGAACGCTTTCTCGAAGTAATATACATCTTTGAACAAGCAATCAAGCATCTTTGAACAATACGTGTTGTAAGGAGCGCAAAATTATAAACACTAGCTGCCGTACTGAGTGCTTATGACTGAGCTACTGATACACTAAAATCAGTTAAACGAGTAAATTATTGTGAAAGTCGATTCGTTACACTACCTATATTAAGATATAACCGATTTGTGGCAGTTTGGGATATCACTAGTAAACACATACACAACTCAGACAAGAAAAATATTTTTATCCCAATAAATTCGAAAAGAATAGTATGTATAAACAAGTCTATTTCTTTAACGTAACCGTTGGGGTAAGAAAAGTGATATTTGAAAGATAAGCCTAAGAAAGTGTAGGTTCACAATCCTTTATAAGAGTGTTTAATCGTATATTTCATGAGTGTGAAGACTTCTCATTGGCCACTGTGTCTGATTTCACAATGTCTGTTAAAATCAACATCATAAATACAGAAACATTACAATGCATGACGAAATCTACGAAGGAGGCTAGGCCTCTGAATGGGAGGACTTACCTCGAAATTTTCCAGAAGGAACTATTACACATTGGTCACATTAAATTCTAATTCAAAATATAAATTTGTAATTTAATTTAAAAGTATGAATTTTGTTTAAAATAAATAAATTAATATTTTTATCATACACACACATTGGGTGGAATTTATAACTACTTTTGTATTTTATGGGAATGTGATCAAAAAAGTTTCCGAGATCACTGCTTCTATTATACTGCTCACATTTCTGTGTGAATCAATAAATTTTTTTTTGTATAAAATATAATCTACATTTCATCTCCTACACTATAATGCTAAATCATAAATATTATCTTAATCGTAAATCTTAATAAAATTTTAAATGTGATTCTTATTTGTAGTGAGTTATCCATCCTGGCTAATACTGTACTTATATCCGCGTGCGCGGAAAGGTTCTTCTCAATTCCTTCGCAAAATGTTTTTAAAAAATCGTACAGTAGGGTGGATTATGGTTACGTGGAGAAAAAAAAAATATTAATCAGAATCTACCTATGCGGGAAAGATATCCTATTCTATTGAGATTAGGAGGAAAATAGTTTTAAAAATAAACTCTCAAATTTTAATATTGCCACAAAAAAAAGGGGGGACTGAATTTTAGAGAAAAAAAAAGAAAAAAAATACTTAATTTTTTGTTTAGATAATTTTAAATTCGGAATAAAATAATTTTTCTACACTAAATAATCAGTAACGATGATTAGTACAATGTGTGTGTGTAGAATGCAATATTTCATGAACTCCAGCTCTCTCTTTCCCCCTCCTTCACTGTCAAATCAGTACGATCCAAGCTTTTTACCTGTCCCGCTTTACCGTGTACTGCAATTTCCACCCTAGGGTTTTTAAAAACTTGATACTAAAGAAGCTTTTAAACGTACCTTATATTTTGGTTTCATGTAAATAGTAGGTGCATAGTCTTCTAATCCCAATAAATATTAAAGTACTAAAATACCTGTTTTTTCTTTAGTAAAAATTTGACTTTTTACTAAAAACAGCTCAAATACCTAAGCTTCATCCCACTTGTGACATTACTTAAGGGAACCAGGACATGCTCGAAGGAGTAAAATGCCAAAAATAAGACTCTTTATTTATGGGACATATATCTTTAAAAATTTCCAATAGAGCTTAGATTTTTTTTGTCATCTTTATATAAAGATATTTTAATCATTCTGTAGAAATACAAAAATATTTTTTTTATTAAAATTTTTTTTTCTGTTTAATTTAAGTTGGGCATAATTTTTGAGATCTCTTGATACATGCTTATGCTTATAGGGGTAACATTTTTTTTTAAAAAAGGGCATCTTAAATATGTAATATATTTCTGCACATATATAAAACAATAAACAAAATATAGTGAGCCTATTTTTTTAGTAAAACTTTAAGACAGTTTTTTTAAAAAAATTATAAAACTTTGTAAATTTGAAAATTTTTATTTTTCCCCCCTTTTTATATATAAAATTATTTTTTAAATAAACCATGTATTTCTTAGACTAAAAAAATAGGTTCACTAAATGCACAGGTATCCTGTATAGAAATGTAAAAAATTTGAAACCATATAGTGCAATAGTTTCTTTTTTAAAGTGTACCTAAAAGCAAAAAAGTATGCCTTACAGAAAAAGTGAAAAAACTAAACATTTGTAAACGTTTGTTTACTTATTTGTCAATTACTTTTTTCATATTTTAAGGTTATTTAATCAACGAACATATAAGTGTTATACATTTTTAGATTCAGAAAAATGTGTACTGTTTTTTAATACTAAAATTGAAAAGTTGATTTTTTTAATGTGTATGATGTCTTGGTTCTCGAAACATAAAATTAATTTTTTATTTTATTTTCTACTTCCTTCATAAACCTGAAAACATCTTTTCCACAAAGGAAGGTTTTGAACTTTTGAAGAAAATTTTCGTCCCAACCTGCATAATGTACGGTGGAGTATTATATTTAGTTATTTAAAGTTTTCGCTTAAAAATCTTGCAATTCGAATTTTTCGTTTATAGTTTGAGAGTTTTCTATTATAATTCTTGCATTTTAAACTAAGCAAGTATTATAAAGCTGAATATTACATTTTTCACGATATTCTTTCTCTATGTTACATATATTTTTATTTAAAAACTTTCAAATAATTAATAATTGAACACTATTAATTAAGTTACATGAATTGAAGATATTATTCTAAAAAATAAAGAAACAACTATATTTTCTTCTTCGATTTTGCATGCATCCTTTCATACAATGCTTTAAAAATTTGCATTATGTTTAATTTTTACTAGAAAAACACCCTTAAAAGATTTGAACTTTAACTTATTTCCATTTCTGTAAAAATATCAAAAACTACATATTTTGAGAAAAAAAAAGTAAATTAATAATTTTGATTTACTTACCGTTTGTATAAACAGCTGCAAAAAGTAACGTTTATGAAGAAACAATGAAACGTATTAGCTCAAAGCATGAACAATACACACCCGCCATTTTACTTTTATCACTTGTTGTTAAAACTGAACTTCGATCGAATGTTTTTATCGCCCTTTTCGCTTAGAAATAAATTTCCTCCTAGTGAAGAAGTTAAGAGTTGATTGAAGAGATACAATTTTTTTTTGTTGAGATAATACTTTGAATGCAATGAAAATTGTTACATCAATTTATAAGTCAAAATGTTGGTGTATGAGAATGTTATTTTGTGGAATTCTGTAATTAAAATGTGCATCCTTCACCAAATGTGAATTTTAAAAATTAAAATGATTAATAACATCGAAATGTATTCTGATGTACTTGACAAAAATAAGAAATATGGCTGTAAATAATAGTATTTCTAAGAAAGCTAGATATATGAAAAGCAAAATTCAAACAAAAATGATGAATGGTTTTTTCCCTAATGGACTGCGGATTGATGTTTTACCATTGCAGACCTAGTACATTCCCAGAAACGGGTATCTCTATTTTTAGTGCGACACCATATATATGGATACCAATCGCCGCCTTTAATTTTGGCGCCCAGTTTGTTCCTTAGAGGGAGGCATCTGAGCTCATACGATGCGAACCTGCTATAGCATTTAATTTTGTCGAGAGCACCCAAGTCAAACAAACTCTCTAGGGATCTTTTACATGCCGTATAATCATGTGATATGTGACCGCTGTGTCGATTTTCCGCATCATGAAAATCCACCAACTTAGGCCGGGGTCGAACTCGCAACCAAAGGTGTAGAAGGCCAAGACAAACCAACCACCCAACCCAGCCGGAAAAATAATGAATGTAAAAAATTTGAAAATTTATATTAAAAATGTTCAAATTCCGAGTCATCAGGGTGAAGGCTTTATGAATGGATTTGGAAATATATGATTGTATATTTCTCTGTTCATAGCCAGTTAAATAATTGACTTAATGTAATTAAATTTTTAATTTTTTATTTATCTCTTTATTAATACTTATTCATTTATTAATAATTTCAACCTTTTCTTCCTTTATTCTATTTATTTGATGATATTTGTTTTTTGTGTTGGAGATCTGGCTTATTTTTCTAAATATATCATGCCTTTATTTTTTTTAAGATCTTGGTATATTACCATCATCTTTTCTATTTTCAAACATGCGCACGCACGTACACTTTCTTTTATTGTCTCTCTTTATATAGTGTAACAGTAATGTTTTTATATAACTATGAAGCGATCATTGATTTCAAGAGAACATTTTCAATTCTTACGACGTTTTTCACCATTCTGTTACTTTTCTGCAAATTGTTGTTCATTCAGTATAATCCTTTTGAAGCAGACTGGGGCGAAAAAAAGTAATACTTAAAATACATAAAATAGTCATTATTCAATGATATTTAGATGCAAGAAATTCATTCGAAGTAATGCAGAATGCTATTTCAGATGCTTTTCATTTCCAGGCAATCCTTCAAAATAGTCAGGATCCATTCGACGTCTGATACTTAACCTTGATTACTTAAGATGCTCCTTTTTCATTTCTAAACATTTTAAAAAGTAAATGGAAGTGAAGTGCAAAACTTTAATGCATACCTCCTTTTATTCCATAATATTTAGATGAAAAAATCCATTCGAAGAAAAATGAACGGCTACTTAAAGTATACATCGCTCTCTGAAATCTATCCATCAATTTGAAAAACATGGTATTTTTTCCTACTCGGTAATATTCAAATGTAAAAGTTACATTCTAAGTTTTTTTAGAATGTTATTTAAGACATTTTTTAAATTTCTACTATTAGTTCCCTCCCTCCTTATATATATATATATATATATATTTAAATATATATATATATATATATATATATATATATATGATTATATATATATATATATGTATATACATATATATATGTATATACATATATATATATGTATATACATATATATATATGTATATACATATATATATATATGTATATATATATATATATATATATATATATATATATATATTTATATATATAAAAATCAAAAATCAAAATTTAATATGTTTTTTTAATTTGATAATTAATAACTAATTTTTACATTCATGCGTCTTTTTCAATTGCAACTATTAGTTCGTACTCTATACGAGTATATGTTTATTCATATATCTTGTTCAAATTTTAAATCGTTAATAAACTTCCTTTCATTCATCCACTCAAGTTCAAATACATTTTTTTAAAACTTGTAGTGGATTACCCTTGATATTAATACAGTTTTTTCAAATATTAGTTCATTAATTAACTTTAATTAATTAATTATAGTTTAAGAGAGATATATTTCAGTTGATATTATTCCGCTATAGATCAGCGATACTCAATCTGCGGGCCGCATGTTGCCCACGGAACCTTTTTTGAGTGGCCCGGTCAGGGCCCATTGCTCTGAGAATTTTGCTTATTTAAGAACATTGTATTAAAGATTTAGTGGGAAATTCTTTGTCAAGAAATCAAATACATTAGTTCTGCTTTTTGCTGTTGGTGTACGGATGCGAATTGATATTCCTTTTCTGTTTAGAATGGTTAGTGATAGCAGACAACTGCGGAGTAGTGAGTATTTTATGGGTGGAACTAATTTTTAACTATATTTCAAATCTTGCAAGCGAAAAATATTCGAAAATATATCGTTTCCAGATGATTGGGAGGTTGACTATTTTCTAGTGATAAACAAACATGGATCAGTAATTGTTTCGTTTGTCACGAAAGTGCTGTATATAAAAAGTACCAATAAACAGGAAACATTCAGCACAGCGGTAACAAAGACATCCTATGAAGTTTGCTATATTATTGGTAATAATATGAAACAGTTTGCGGATGCATAAATTGTAAAGGAGTGTTTCTTAAATGCTTTTAATTCAGTGTTAGTGATAAAAATAAAAATAATAATAATTAAAAACGAGCAAAACAGGAGTTATAATATTTTAGTCAATTTTCCACATTTTAAAAATTTCGAATGTTATCTTCGTTTTAAAGCATTTCTCCCTCCCCCTCCCCTTTTATCCTAATGTTGCGGCTCGCGTAAAACAGCTGACATATGTATGCGGCCCAGCAGAAAAAAAAAAGTTAAGTGCCCCTGCTCTAGATGGCAGCACCATTAGATAAGACAGCTTTTGTTAAATTTGTGATGAAGATTTAACCTGAATAATTATATACTAGTTAGACGTGAGCATTCCTTTTACACTGGTTTTAAAATAAACTCTTTCCTGTTATATTCAATTTTTATTAAAAAATGTAATTACAAATTTAATGCGGTTAAAAAGCTTTTAATGTTAATTTAAAAGGTGTTTTGCCACTTAATATTAGGATTCCGTCATATGTATATATTTACATATTTATATTAATTGTAATTATTTAGTAAAAAGTAACAAAAATAAAATTTTTCTTTATTGACCTAAGTAGGAATTGACTTAAATTTTTTTATGTATATTATTTGTTTATACCATAAAATTCAGTTTATAAGAAGGATTTGTAATTCGGTAAGTAAGTGAATATTAACGTCGCACTGTTTAGCTACTCGAGGGCTTTTGGCGACGGACCTCGTTATTTTGAGCCATGTTTGAGTGACGACACCTGACACCAAAATGTCCACCAGAGGGCGCCTTTTAAGAAAATACAAGAAATTTAACTCAATGAACGACCAAAACGGAATACAGAAAGAGTATTAACAATCCAGAGCAAGAACGATGAATAATGAAATGCAAAACCGGGAAAAGCTGTGAGTTGTAGGAGAAAAATGTAGAGATTTGCATGCTTGGGGAGTAGAGGAAGCTTTATGCAAAACTAACCTGTTTTGCATAAAACTTCTTGAATGAATGTGATTGGAGCATAAAAACAAGGGATTTAATTTTAACAACAATTAGAAGAGTGAACAAATAAGGGAGTGGAGGCATACTTATATGGAAGTGTATATCAGCTTAAGCAGCAAGATTAAGAAATTTTGTATTCATTGATAACCTAATGTATCATTATCATTATTTAAATTAAATAAATTATACTTAAAAAAAACTTAAAAACACGCTTTTATAGATAATAGAACTAACAAGTAAAAAAAAATTCTTAAAATAGGAATAAAATGATTTACGAGAAAATTAATGTCATTGGGATAAAAGCGTGGGGGCTCTATATCAATTTTGTTATAATTTCTTACTAGTTCTATTTCAAAATACTGAGTTAGTGCAATGTTTCTCAAACTGTGGGGCGCGCCCCCTGGGGGGCGTGGTAACCCTGCGAGGGGGCGCGAGCATATTGAAAATAAAAGGTATAAAAAATAGTTTTTTGGAATGAAGTAAAACCAAATGCTTTCTGACATAATAAAAAATACACATTTACACTGATATAATTTATTTTTATTATCTGGTGATCATCAAAAATAAAAGATTCCACGAAAAACGCTCATTAGCCATCTTTGATCCTGTAACCAAATTAAAAAAAAATATTTTGTTTGCTTTGCGGTCAATATGAGAACGATGAGAGATTTTTTTACGTTTCTTTTAACGATATCAAACGATGAGAGAATTTTTCATTACGTTTCTTTTAACCTAAAATATTACTTTAGTTGACCTTCGAACTTACTGGTATGGTTATCACCGTCTTTTTTTAGGGAAGTTGCAAATATATATAATATATTTCTGTTTCATCTTTTCCATGTGAAAGAGTTTTATGAGATATGGATAAGCATGAGTATTCTGAAACACATAATGAAAAACGTCTTGCACAATTATTTTTAGAACATGCTACACTTTCCCCAAGAACAATTTTGTGCTTTTGATTGCTGTGTTGTACGACTTATTATGGTTTATAAATATAAATAAGCAGAATATTAAAAAAAATGGACATCTGTGATACCTATTGAAGGAAGTTGAAACTGATCAAGCAATTGAAGAACCTACTGAAATAATGCATATTAATAAAGATATATATAGCGAAAGTAAATATCACAAAAGCGTTAGACATGAAACGTTTGAGTTGATTTGAAATTTTCAAATGCTGCCTAAAGATCTCTATGAAGAAAACTATGAAGCCATAATGTAGCACTTCGCCTTGTCAAAAAGACATAAGGAAGAAAAAGTTCAAAATGCTATTTGTAGATCATCAAATAACAGCAAAACTACAAAAACGTGAACAAAATATGACAGTTTAGCAGGAAAATAACGTTTCTATGTTGTTAGCGAAAAATGCCTGTGATTTATGTCCTTTGTTAAGGACACGCACATTTGGAACATTTTCTTTAGT
Organism: Trichonephila clavipes; assembly: GCA_019973935.1. Classification (NCBI taxonomy): domain Eukaryota; kingdom Metazoa; phylum Arthropoda; class Arachnida; order Araneae; family Nephilidae; genus Trichonephila; species Trichonephila clavipes. The sequence goes on along the minus strand of BMAU01016339.1, from coordinate 45,144 downwards.
TTTAATGGATTTTTTCTCAAATTTTCTAAGAAAAATTGAAAAGTCCTTGAAAGTAGGTAAGTATATTTTCTCAAAATTAAATCATTCACTGGAATTGTGATTTTTATCATGTATAATAAAAATAAATTATAGTTTTAAAACAAACTAAAAAAAACACGCTTTTATAGTGAATCGAACTAAAAAGTAAAAAAAAAAAAAATTACTTAAAAGTAACATATACAAAGTTTAATATTTATCCTGTTAATTTGTACGGTTTATAATTATGATCGTATTGTAGCTTTAGCGCCAAAGTGCATTATTATTGCATTCAATACGTGGCCGCGGTAGCCGGGTGGTATAGGTATCGGACCGTGGCTTGCTTTGTCACGGGTTCGAGCCCAGTACCACTAAAGACCCGCCGTGTAGGGCAGCGATGCACGTTAAATCTGTCGAGAGCTGAAACGTCCTCCCGTTGGTGTGGTAGTTAGGAGAGGGGGTGCCAGCTCAGGTGTCGTCCACGTCACTTGACCATGGTTCAAAATTACGTGGTCCGTTGCCAAAAGCCCTCGTGTAGCTGAACAGTGCGACGTTAATATTCAATCAATCAATTGCATTCAATACATTATTATTTTTAAGGGGGCGCGATAAAAATTATGATTGAAAATTGGGTCGCCAGTAGTGTAAGTTTGAGAACCACTGAGTTAGTGTAAAAATTTATAACAAACACCCCACGCTTTTACTCTAATGATATTAATTTTCTCGTAAATCATTTTATTCTTATATTAAAAATTATATTTTTTACATTTTAGTCCGATTAATTATAAAAGCGGGTTTTTAAGTTTTTTTAAACTATAATTTATTCATGTACTTTTTTTTTTAAATTTTTGGCCCGCGACCGAAAAAGTCTGTCCATCCCTGAGTTAGAACAATTTTTTTTGTCACATGCGCGAGGTATTTTTTTTTATTTTTTACTTACATTTATAGAAAGACTAGACAATTGCTTACATTATCATAAGAAATTGCTGACGCAAAAAAACGTTTTCGCTTTTAGGGTTACTTTTAATCATTTAGTCGCCAAATCTGGAAATGGGATTTGGAATTAGTCGCCAAATCGGGAAATGGTATCTAGAATTAGTCGCCATATCTGAAAATGGTATATAGAATTAGTCGCCAAATCTGGCAATGGTACATGGAATTAATCGCCAAATTTGGAAATAGTATAATGAATTAGTCGCGAAATCTGGATTATCCTGTCTTCTGATTATCCTGTTCAGGATAATGGAACAAAATTATGAAATTATTGTGTTGCCATCAGTCCTTGACAAGTGTGCAAAATTTCGAATTAATCTGACTTTTTAAAGTGGGTAAAAATCGACTTCAAAGATTCTGTTACACACAAGTGAAACTTATAAAAGCGTGTTAAAAAAGAAACTGTAAGTATAAAATTTGAGCGAAATCTTACTGTTATCTGCATGGCTCTCAAAGCTGTGGCTAATAATAGAGATATTCTAGCCCCCCTCCCGCCGTTGCCACGATAAATTTCTTCGGCCTCGATCGGGGAGGGGGGATAAGAAACAACGGCAACATTTATTTTGTTGAATTAAAAAAAATTACTCAATTTGTGTACCTCAGAACTCATTCTCCTCGCCTCCAATGTTTAATTTCTTCGCATAAAATTCATTTTAAAAGTGTTATGGTTTCTATGACGGACAGGACTTATGCATGGAGTCAGTCAGGTTATCAATGACGAATTGGGGCATTCATTCTCATTCCTCCAGTTGTGGAGCTGTTTGTGGGAGGAAGTCTACCTATAACATTACCCAAACATGTTCATTTGGATTGCATTTTCTTTGGAAAGAATTTTAAAAGTGCAACAAGACTTTAACAGATTATTTTTTGCACTGTTCCAACAAAGTTAAATATTTTTCGAAAATAAAGAAATCCGAGATTAGGAAATTTTATTTTATATTCCAATTTTTGGTATGAATTATAAAAGAAATGATATTTTTTTTATATTTATAAGAGATTGCATTCAAGTTATTTTATTTTTAAATATATGTTATATAATATTTCATTATACTTTTTGGTATTTTTTCGTAATAAAATAGCAAAAAAGTATTTCGAATGTTTGAATTCCAGCTAATATTAAATGCGATTCCCATAATTTAGAATATATTTGACAGAATACATTAAAATGTTATACAAAATAACTCTTTGGCTATTTTTTAGACTGCTTTATTTTAACATTTTTATAATTGTGCAAAAATTTGCATTAATAATGTATATACCTAAGTTGAAATGATTCTCCCTATAAGGACTTTAAGCTAGGACCACCAGCCCCCTTGGGAAAATAACCACTCCAGGACAGAAAGAGAAACATAGGTACCACATAGCTATTACATTAGATGTAAACAATGAAAATTGAAAGCAAATAAATTTGGAAGAATAGAAATCTGTAGATTAAAAGTTTGAATGCAAGTTAAAAAAATGTGAGAATGGATAGAAATGAATACATATCTGGATTGGTTTACAATGGTCCTAGACAATGACAAGAGATAAGTTTGGAAGGGCTCAATAATAATTTTATCGTTATATTTTCAATACAAGTTTTGACAATATGAATATTGTGTGACCAGAAGATTATTTATTTTCCCGATGAAGTTACACATATACACAGCTATTAACATAGTAATATACTGTATTTATACTCGAATCTAAACCGCACTCCCCCCTGATGTTAATGCTACAGAAAATCTGGTGCTGCTTAAAATGAAAGGTGGAAAAATTCGCTGGATGGTGGAATTAAACATGATACTGATGGTTAAGAAGAAAACCGAGAACAAGGTGGATGGATAAAGCGGTTGAATGACATGGGAATTAACCGATGGAAGAATATAGCATCGAAGTGATCAAGGTGGTGCAAACTGACTGAAACAGCCTTGGTCGGAAATCAGCTGTAGTGTTTGGAAAGAAGAAGACTCTTAGAGCAATTACAAATTCATGTACAGTGGGCCACAAAAGTGTTCATACACTTGCAATTTCTTATAAAATTTAATGTTTTCGACTAATAAAAATTAATATATTGTAATTGTAATTTTTTTATGATATCTGCAACTTGTTCTTAATGGAATAACATAATTAATTTTTTTAAATAGTATAACTATTTTTTTAAAAATTGATTATCAAAAAACTACTAAAAAATTACGCCACAAAAGTCTTCGTACACCTAACAATAATCTCAACTTAGCTTTAAATATTGTATTTTTTTCTTAATTTAGTACTTAGTAGGATATCTTTTAGTGTTCACAGCAACTTTTAAACGTCTTGGTATAGATTTAATCAGTTTTTTTGTAATTCCTGCATCGAGTCTCCACCACTCTTCTGTGATTATTGTTTTTACTTCACATTTTATGTTTATTTTTGTCACGTTTTCTTTTTTTTTTGCATCAGAATCACACCAAATATGTTCTACTGGGCTAAATAAAATGATTGAGGAGGTGTTTTCATAATTTGGGGACAGTTATAGAGACACCAGTAGCGTACAATGAGAGCAGTACACTTGGCGTCATTACCCTGTTAAAAAACTTAAATAGTCTCCAATATCCAAATTTTGGGCGAATAATTTAAAATTTCTTTTTAAAATATTTAAATAGAGCTCATGATTCACAATATCAACAAAAAATACCAAATTACCGAATTTTGTGGCCGATTTACACCCCCATGTTAGAACACTTTTACCTCCATGTTTTATTGATCCAACTAGATTCTTGGATTTAAGTTTCAGGAAATTCAAAATTGACAGCAAATTGATTGGGACGGAAGACGATTCAACATTTTTGGTTCCGATGGGCCTATAATAGCTTGTAAATGAAAAAATAAGGAGTTTAATCCCATGAATTTATGTGGAATAAGAACTCTTTCACTTCCAAGCTGAAGTATGGAAGTGAAGGTGTTCTGGCGTGGGGCGGGGGGGGTAAATTGGCCTCAGAATTTGGTAATTTGGTATTTTTTCATGGTATTATGAATCATGAACTCTATTTAATTATTTTAAAGAGAAATTTTAAGTTATCCGACCGAAATTTGGATATTGGAGAGTACTTAATTTTTTAAAGGGTAATGACGCCAAGTGCACTGCTCTCATTGTACACCCCTGGTGTCTCTATAATTGTCCTCAAATTATGAAACCCCCCTCAATCACTTTATTTAGCCCAGTAGAACATATTTGGTGAGATTCTGACGTAAAAAAAAGAAAACGTGACAAATAAACACAAAATGTGAAGTAAAAACAATAATCACAGAAGAATGGAGAAAAATCGATGCAGAAATTACAAAAAATTGATTAAATCTGTACCAAGACATTTAAAAGTTGTTGTGAACACTGAAAGATATCCTACTAAGTACTAAATTAAGAAAAAAATACAATATTTAAAGCTAAGTTGAGATTTTCGTTAAGTGTACGGAGACTTGTGTGGCGTAATTTTTAGTAGTTTTTTGATAATCAATTTTTAAAAAAAATAGTTATACTATTTAAAAAAATTAATTATGTCATTCCATTAAGAATAAGTTGCTGATATCATAAAAAAATTACAATTACAATATATTAATTTTTATTAGTCGAAAACATTAAATTTTATAAGAAATTGCAAGTGTATGAACACTTTTGTGGCCCCCTGTATGTATTTAAAAGTATTCAATACTGTTAATGTTAAACTAATTATTCACTTCATTAAATTTTTTATAATGTCGTGTATATCGGATATCGATAAATCATGTTACATACACTATTTTTTTTTATGAAAACGTTTTAAGAATTTGGGGGGGGGCTTATTGTGAAATTCGAATAAATACGGTATATGAGGTAAGAATTCTTGAAGTTAAGGTAATTTTTTTAACGAGATAAAAATAAAATTGATAATTTTAATATTTTTTAAATTAAAAAAAATGAATAACTATAAATTACTCTCTACATGGGGTAAAATCACCCAAGGATAAATGTTTTAGAATTCAATATTTGAAGGAATTTTTAGTTACTTTAATTCATTGTGAACTGATGCTCTTTTTCTGTTAAAAATACTAAAACTAACTCTGCTTGAAAGAAAATTATTTTGTTGAAAAAGATATGTAAAATATTCCAAACAATTCCTTTATACCGTTTCCAAGGCAATTAATTACAAGGGAAAAACTTGATATTCACACATTGTTTAAAAACATGGTATCTGTGTGCATGGTTTTTTCAATTTAATATGATTTACAAGAAGTATGCAGTTTTTATTTATTGTCCATTATATTAGGACAATAACATTTTACAAACAAAAAAGTATCGCCTACTAAATAAATTCAAATAACATCACGCACACTGCACAAAATATCTAAGTTTTTTTCACTCTGTAAGAAATCGCAATCGCAAGGCTCATATTTATTCGGCACTCGTACCCTTGAATAAATTAATTTAAAATTTGTTTCGCTTTCTTGGCAACCACACAAACGATTTGTATTGAAGCGAACAATTAACAAAATGTTTTCTGGGAAATATCGCACATTGATCTGGTAAATGTGGTCAGTTAGGGGGAATTATTGGTAAATATGAGACAAATATTAATTAAGAATATTTTCTAAGCCCAAATATTTTATTTGCAGCACAATAACTAAATGAAATTCTATTTAACTGCTAGAAAACATTTTACACACACATTAGCCAAGAAGTAAATTACAAAATAAATCGTTTGCTAAAAATAACATTTGGCACAAATAAGAATTATATTATTATTAAAATATTAATACATACACAAATTATTATCTAATTCATAAACACAAATAATTAACCAAAAAATAATCAATCAACAATTAATAATTAAATAATATTTAAGTCCATTTTAATTATAATTTTAAATCTGCAAAAAATGTTTTCCATTTCAAATTAAGTCGGTTGCCAAGAAAAAAGGTAAGAGTTAAATTTCCTCTACAGTCTATATTAATACATATGACTAAATAATTAAATCATCTATATATGTAAAAAAATTAAGAAAAAATGTATTTGTTGTTTAAATTTTGCTTGTCCTGTCGCATCCTCTCGTAATGCTTTTTGTCTTTTGATGGTCAATTGATGCATACAGTTAAAATATTTTGCGAAAATGACATTCATTTTTTCTCTCTATTTGTTAGAGAAATTTCATATTTAATTTTCATAGAAACCAATGTAAATAAAAAAAAATTATACATATACACACATGTAAAGTAATTAATGAAATTTAGGATCTATCAACTAATGTATTTGCTAAAATTAGAAATAGTTCTGTTTACATTTAAGTCATAATAATCATAATATAAAGTCCTAATTTAGTTACTAAATAAGTCCTAATATTAAGCACATTAGTATTCCTAAAGCAAACTTCCATTTTTCTTACTTAAGCTAATAAGAAATTTTAAATAAACACTATTACTAACCAACTTAAAATATTATCAGATGGAAAACAACACAACTTTTGATATTCCAGAGAGAAAAAAAGGATAAAGAAATGTTAGTATATAAAAATAAATTAACTAGTAATTCTTTTGCTGCCCATCCTTTGTTACGATTTACAGAATATCTCTTAAGATTAATAATGAGTAATGGTAATGGTCACTTGTTCACCGGACTCTTTTAGGTAACATCCGAGACGTCCTGACAACACAGCAAAACGTCTTCAACAGGAGAACAAGGCAATATACCTTTTATATACTTGGTATCGTACTTCTCCAGCACTTCCGTAGTTGGCACAATCGCCAGATCTCTCCCCTTTAGAACGCGTTTGGGTTCTGATGAGCAGATAGCTGAGACCGTCCTTGGATCGTTCCATTCTGGCTTACCAACAGCAAACAAATTTTGCCAGTATGGCAAGCAAATCCGCTGTAGGATATACTGTATGAGAAATTCTCATACCATATTAAATCTTGTCCGCATTGCCCAGAATGAGTGAGTGAATATTAACATCGCACAATTCAGCTAATCGAGGGCTTTTGACGATGAACCTCGTAATTTTGAATCATCGTAAAGTGACGAGGACGACACCTAAACTCTCATCCCATTTCCTAACTTCCACACCACACCATTAGGAAAATTTAAGCTTCGAGACATTTAACGTGCATCATCTCCCTATGCACGGAAAGTCTTCAGTGGTATTAGGCTCGAACTCATAACGTGCTGGTACGAGTCCATTACCTTGACCACCTGTCCATTACCGCGGCCTCGCATTGTGCAGAAGCTAAACGCAAAAGATAATTTATTCCAAAACTTCCCCTCTCCAAAGGAAACAACATGCTAAAATTGAAAGGCTTAACTATAATTTCTTATCGTCGCAATTTGAAGCAGTACGGGATTTACTGGCGATATAATTCATAATTTTGAACCACAGTCAAATGAAAAGAACTGATATAAGAACTCGTGTACCCTACTCTCCAAACTTCTACATTACATCTCGTGAGGATTTTGAGCCTTGTTAGATCTGAGGTGCATCCTTATACACGGCAGGTCTCAGTTGTTCCAGGATTATAACCCGCAACGACTCGAATGCCTGCCACGAGTTCGTGATTATGAACACTGTTGCATTAATTATTTTTGCTAAGAAAGTTCAGGCCTGAATTAATTCAGGAGTAAGATTTGCGTACTAGAACGAAATATACACTGATGGAAAAAATTCCAATACAAAGAAAAAAATATTGTAGAGTAACGAAATTTCGGCAAGATGTATTTGTCTAGGTAATAAATTTAATTCATTAGTTTCAAGATCGGAGGTTGATGAAAGTGGGAGAAGAGCAATTTCAAATGTGAAATGCTGCTACATTAATAACCAGTATAACCACCAGAAATTTGAATGCAAACAAGCAAAGGTGCTTGCAATGTGCCTTACAGGTACCGGATATCAATATAAGGGATGTAATAACATGCCTGTTGTACTTAGTCGGTCAATAAAAAGGTGCTTAATTCTGTTTGTGGATGATGCTGGAGTTGCTGTCCAATAATGCCCCATTTGTGCGCCATTGAATACAGATCAGATGATCTAGCAGATATTCTATAGAGCATGCTGGATTACAACAGCGATATCAGAATGTATGTTATCCTATTAGAAAACACTCTTGAATAAAGTTCATATCACCATATCTGTTTGAATCACCAGACTGACGATGACGCACACGTTTGTAGTCATGGAGCATGAAATAACTATAAGAGTGATCCGGCTATTATAGAAAATTGTTGCTCTACAGACCATAATTTCAGGTCCAGGTTCAAAGTGTCTAGGCACCAGAAATGTTGTTCGAAGGCTCTGGCTCGGCATTCTTTTTATCAATGTTCGACCATTACTGGTTCCAAGACAGAAACAGCACTGATCGGAGAACCCAACACATCGCCACACTACCTTCCAATGAGCTCTAGAGTGATGCCGCTGAAGTCGCAGATGTCAGTAATTTTGAGCTATGATATGGATGATACAAAGCGTCTGGCTCGGACCTATTCCTAGAGCAATAGATTTTTTACACTTCGTTGTGTCACTCAGGTGAATGAAAGCTTTAAATTTTGCTACAGATGCACCACAAAGCTCCACAGCCATGCGGTGAATACTGCGACTTCTCAGACAGTGGTGACCCGTGAGTTACTGGACTCTTGAGGTAGTGCCTTCCCGGGGATTGTCAACAATCATGCACAGTGAATACATCCCTACTAAGCATTTCTACAACATCGCGGAAAGAAAATCCACCTTAGCTCTATAAGAGATCCTCGTTCAAACTTTGTGAGCTATCTATTGAAAATGGCTTTCAGTCTTCTGAAAAACATTCTTGACTAACTTCACCATTACATTAAATCGCAACGATAAATAACGCTCACGAACTTTTCAGCGCGTATTTAAAGTACATTTTATTCGCATGAATAAGTGGTGCGCTACTAGCACCACATTTAAGCGTCTAATGCGAAATTTCAATCAACGTCATGTTTTAGAAGTATAAACACGCCGACCAAATTTCGTTTATCTAGCACAACTTCTTTTAGTGATGTTGGGGTTTTTATTTTCATCAATGTGTTTCAAATATGTCGTATTATATGTATGTGTCGCAGGAAAATGATGAAATTAGGGCTTTCATCAAATATCTAAGGGAGATGATCAATTCACATAAGATGTTAAAATAACGTCTCTTTGAGGTCATTTCTCTTATGTAAGTAAGTGATTTGATCAACTTCCTGAACTATTTTAGTGAAATGATGAAATGGAGAAGGCAGCATTTGTGCAGCTGTGTGTTTTCGCTTGTTACCCCACTCCCTTTCACCTCCCCTCTCTCCTCGTCCGTGCCAGGCAGCGCCGTGCTTCTGACGTGACGCAGCAAACAAAACGACCTAAATATCATTTTTTAGTTTTATTTAATTATATTCTTTGTATTACTATCTTTCAATTGATGCATCACTTTTGTATGCCTGAAAATTAGAAACTGGATAAAACTTCAATTGAAACATGTAAACAAACAAATTAGGGAATTCGACCACACCCTCTTTATAGATAACAAAAAGCTTTTTGATAATTAAAAAAAAACTATTTTAAAAAGGGAAATAATAACTATAAAAAAAGTTTATACAAATATAGTAAGATATTTCTGAAGTACTGCATTAATGTGTATAATTTTTTAAAAAAAGTTATATAAGAGTTGATGGATTATAGGAGAACCTGCTTCCCGCAGGGAAGCTCAACCTCCAGTCCTGATGACTTGGATGAGTTAACATTAGTTCAGCTTTCACTTAGCCCTTTGCTGCTTAATTGAATAATATTGTGTTGATAATTTAGAAAATTTACATGAATGATAAAAGAATTTACTTGTGGTAGGAAAATGAAAATTTAAGTATGTGGTGATTGAGTAGTTGCGTTATTGTTGATTTGTTTAATGTGTGTAATTAAATTAAAGCCTTGTCCACTAAAGCGGACTTTAAGAAGTGGATATCGGGGATACTTTTGGCGCGGGGTTACCCGCACCTTCAGATTTAAAAAAGTTTGAAATTTTACTACAAATATCCTTTTTTTTTAAAAAAAAATGAATAACAGTTTTACTATCTAATTATTTTGTTAGTTAATTTTGAATAAATAATTTGTAATTCAATGATTATTATTGTATTAATTTTTCTACTTTTAATAATGCACCATGTTAAATGAACACTTTTAAACTTTTCACAATATTATTTCATCATTTCACTCAAACAGGTTATGGATTTGATCCAATCACTTACTTTTCTTAAGAAAATCACCTTGCATAGTTCTTATTTTAACACCTTGCGTGAATTGATCATCTCCCTTAGGAATTTGACGAAATCCCTAATTTAATCATTTCCCTGCGACATATGCATTTAATAATGACATATAATTTAAATATATAACGGAGAAAATGTTTTAATTTCGGCCTTAGGAGGAAAAAATCACCTCAAAAAACGCCTAGAATTCCTATCTTAATTAAAAACAGAGATTTTTTTTAGTGAGATTCTGTAAAAATAGTTTGCGCAGTAAATGTAAGGCAGTGCCGGATATTTGATGTGTATCATAACTCCACACCTGCTTATTTACTGATTTTAAATGTACCGTCTGCGGGTGAAAGCTGTGACTTGTCTGAAGGTCAAATTCCAATGAAATACAATAAGCGAATAATAGAATTATGAAAACGAAAACAAATAAAGATCAAAATATTTCATCACGTGTTTAAAAATGAGCACACAATTGAATCATTTTCAGAAAATTTATAGCTCACAACTTTGATTATGTGTGATTTAAGCTATATTTCGAATTCAAGTATGAGATGAAAAATATTACTTTACATCTAATTATTAATCCGTTAAAACAGAACAAATTTGAAAACGACAATTATTTTGATGAATGAAATATCAATAATTCAGAGATTAAGAAGCTTATTTATTCCTGAAAAGGCAAAGGTTGAAAGTAAAGTTAGTGCTCGGTTAAAACAAAACAGACGTAATAATTTGATTTGATTTTTTATTAATGTCACACTCTAAAGCAGGGGTCTACAACCTGCGGCATGCGGTACAATTTTCTCAGGGGCACTCTGCACTACTTTAAAAATTTTTCAATTTTTGAGTGGATGGAATGATTCCCCTTATGATTGAATTTGTAACGGACCTTATTTAACAAACATCTTCGGAATTATGGACATCCATGGAATTACAAATGAAGCATAACACCAAAGATAAATTTACGGCTATTTTGTAAATTATTGAATGATATTGCAGGAGAGATTTAATTGGTTGAAGGGAGAAAATTTCATGCACTTTGCTTTCCGTTTTTGGTTCTAGGTATCTAAGTAAAAAAGTCTTTCCTCATATTAAAAATATTTCGAGTACGTAAAGAGAAATTGTTTAACAACTGAATACTCAGAATCGTATCAAGTACAGCGGTGTAAAAGAACTAGGTTCGCATTAAAAATTTAATTTAACTATAATGAAGGGAAATACTTATACGGTGGGTGATCGGTTAACGAACATAATCCGTTCCAAGACTCCAAATTGTTCGTTAACCGATCATCGATAAGTTCTGGAGACCCTAAAAATTAAATTTTAAAAAATGTGTAATTTATTAGTAAGTTTTTTAAAAAATAATACATATATGTAGTCTTGCATATTAATCAGTCCTTTTCATTTTTTGCTTATGGGATGTTGAAGAACATGTCCAATGTCGATTGCTTTTCTCTCTTTTTCAGGATTTTTCGGAAGTAATTAATAGCATTGTCGTTGTAAAGATCCCCAACCCTACTGACAATAGCTTGGTTTGGGTGCCATTCTAATACCATTGCTCTGACAGCATCCCACTTTTTCAAAAGATCTTTAATGGCAGATGTCGGCATTGGTCCTCTTTCGTCTTCCTCTTGTTCAGAAGGAGACACATTTCGTTGTGTTTCTTGGTGTTCTTCATTCAAAATTTCTTGGAGTTCTTCTATCGTCAGTTCATCTTCATGTCCCATTATTAGCTCTTGTATGTCATCCTCGTTCACCTCCAATTCCAGATCTCTAGCAGATGGCAAAATTTCATTCATAATTTAAGGGGTGTCTCCCTGATCACCTCCGAAAATGTGTTCGTTGTCCAAACACAAAAAATCTTTCTTGAAAGTGTTCGTTATCCGAATATGTGTTCGTTATCCGAACTCAAAAATCTTTCGTTAACCGATTTTTTCGTTAACCGATCACCCACTGTACTTTGTTGTCTATTTTTCATTGTAATACTTCTATAAAAATTTCATATGGACAGTTTTATTTTTTTATTTTTGTTGTAAAAATAGCTATGTTTTGTATATCGTTTATTTTTATTTTTAGAAATTTCTTTAAATGATACAAAAGTTACATATACTGTGAAATCCGGCGTATAACGTGCACTTTTAACACCAAATATAAGATCGAAATTTATAGGTGCGTGTTATATCCTCTCCCCCGGGTATAAATATGATAGCTTTAAAAATTAAAAATGAGATGCGCATAAAAAAAATTAAACTTTTACAAAAATCGGAATACTGTTTTTTGAAAAGAAATGTCAAATTTTATGAACTTAAGGATTTTTTTTTCTAGAGATATATTTTTCTCTCAAAATCCTGGGGTAATGTCTCGAATAAATGGCTTTAAAACATAATAGTATTGATAATGTACATTGCAGGTAGGGGACATCACAAGGATTTAGATTTGCACATAAAACACAGTGTCGGAAAACATTAAAAAAATTGTCATTGAAACGTCGTTCTTTACAACAGCATTGGAGGAAACATACCTGCATTACCGCAGTGATTTGAGCTGTTATCGACCGCAGAGGAATATTGAACGTTTTACGAAATCGAGCTGGCAGATATGCATCTGATTTTCGGATTTGTTGAAAGAAATGCTCGAGAAACAGAAAAATTGTATCGTGAAAGGTACCCACAGATTGATGCCCTGGACCACCGTATGTTTACTAATTTGCATCACAACTTGTGTGAATATGGATCTTTACGAGGTAATAGGCATAAAGGAAGCGAGTCACGAGTCACTCTAACTCCAGCATGGTACAATATTATGTTGGATACCATTCAAAAGAATCCAAAAACAGTGTTCATGCCGCTGTTGCTGCAGTAGGAGGATCACGGAGAAGTTTTTTTCGTGTTTTGAAAAGTAAAAGCTTATACCCATACCATCTTCAAAGAGTACCGCCGCAGCACATGTAATATTAAATACAGTCGGACCTCTATATAACGAAGTTGATAAATCCCGATAAAAAATTCGTTATACGGAAAATTCGTTATACATAGGTTCATCTTACAATTTTCTTTATAAACCACATACAACAAATATTTCAAATTCATAAACACTATATATTAAAAAAAGTAATTATTCACAACTTTTTGTAAAATAGTATATATTTAGTTTGTATATCTTACCTATAAAAAAAAGAAAGAAAAACTGTAAGAAAAGTTTCTCGACGTCTTTATCCATTTCCTGAAGAATTCAATTTTTTTTCTTTGATGCTCAAACACTTACGTTTTTACATTTTTGAGCCACAAGAAATGAAGTTACCAGTACGACTGATCAATACTACAAATGAACGGAGACTAGTTCAAAAACACGAGACTCCACTGAGGGTGAAAGGGTATATCGAATATGTTTCGAGTGAAAAGGACAATGGGGGTTAAAAGTTGCACTCCTTGGATGAAATACCCAGAATTCTGTTGCTCTAGGTAAGTTAGGCATCTAATAAAACCAGTTTAAGATTCATGACCACCATAAAATGTGCTAAAAAAAAGAGAATAACTCGAAATGTCCAGAAACACTTCAAAAATAAGGAGAAAAATTGAATCACAAGAAGAAAGAGTTCGTTATATAGAAAAAGAACTTCGCAATTGGGAGGTAATTTTACGAAGAAAATCGTGAAACGTTCTTAGTTCCAGAAAAAAGTTCGCTATATAGAAAAATTCTCAATATAGAGGTTCGTTATATGGAGGTTCGACTGTGTATTTCAGAAGATCCCTGTTTTGCGTCTCTTCCGTTTTTTGTACCTGTGATAACACTTTCGCATGATGTTTTCGACCATGGGTTGCTATGCAAATCTGAATCATTGTGATGTCCTCTACCTTCCTCTAATGTTTGTCCTAATAATCCTGGGACATCGTGTGGAAGGGTTCCTGAGGTAATAGCAACTTTCCCAGAAAAGATTCAAAGCATGTCTGTCTGAATCAGATCCTGTTATTGGATGTCTACTGCTTAGGGATCACAAAATAAATAGATATCGTCATCATAATTATTAGCTAGAGTCAAGTTAAATTTAAACACTCCATATATGTAATTTATTTTGATATTAATTATTTAAAGATTAATTAAACTAATTAAAGATTGTCTGTGAGATATTTATCAAGTAATACAATAATATCTCTAACTGAAAAAGAAGTACATGTAATGTAATACACCAGTCGTTAAACTTCTTGACCTCACGGAGCAGTAAATTAATTTAAATCCCACGGACCATTAATAGGAATTTTTAAGTGTTAAATATATTTATTAAAAAATAGAGATATATAAAAACACATAAAATGTATCTAATTAATGAAATGAAACTATTAATTGTAACCAAAGTATGAAAGCTTTATTATAAATCCATAATAAAACAAACAAAAACTGTAAAAACAAAACAATTAAAAAATGGTTTAAGTATATAAAACTTTTAGCATTATACATTCCTAGTGTGATGGATGCTCCTACGTAATTGAAATAAGATTATGGATAATTGGATCTAAAATGTTGTGTTACTGCAAAACGGAGACCTGCATTTATTTCAAGCTGAGATCGGTACCATGTTTTGATGGCTGGGACAGATGAAAAGGCATTTTCGCATAAATAAGTTGTGGAGAATTGAATCGGAATTTTCATCGTGTTAATGAAAAGGATACTCACTTTTTTGGAAAGCCGAAACTGAGATGTTGATAAGGATGACTGAAATTTAAATTTGAGAGTTTTGACGGACGATAGGTCGATGAGATTTCCTTTTAGAAGCATGATGAATTATTATCCTGAGTTTTCACTGCATACGAATTTATTATCTACATATCGTCGGCCTAATTATCAGACTGCGTAACTCCACCGGTGTTACTGATTTGATATAGGAGTGCAACGCGCCAAGCGCTTTTTGGCGCGATTCCTTAATACTTTTGTTTTGTCTACGCCATGCCTCAGTGCGCGCTCCGCTTTTAATTTACTCCTCGATCAGTGTAATCACTACTTTTTTTATTTCATACTAAAACTAGATTTCGAAGGAAGAGGTGGTGGGCAAGATTTTAACATAAAATAAATACAGCAGAAAGTAATATTAATGTATTACACTTCCAGATATAAATTATTTACACTATTTTAAGCGTTCTATACACAAAATTTGTAAGAATGTGTTACTTTTACTGAGCAGAGTTCCCGCAGAAAGAAAAAAAAACTAACACTAATATATATGCATTATCCCCATGACAACCACATTATCGTGCAATAAAAATATCGAAGTAAACCATATTGTAATATTATCGCCTATCTTGGCGAACATAAACAACAACTTGGCACCTAGTCCTACTGTATCAAATTAGCATCCCAGATGGAGTTACGCATTCTGATAATTAGACCGACGATATAACAATGCATCTATATCAGTACTACCTATTAACCGTGGCGTTACTCCGTGAAGTAGCGCTTTTATAACTTTTAACGTATTGTTATGAATTGAATTATATTTCAATGCATCTTAAAACATAACTTACGTGATGAGTAAGTATATTTCACACATTTTTCTGGGGTTCAGCGAAATTTTCTCGCGGACCACTACTGTTCCGTAGATTACCACTTGGGTGACTTCTGATGTAATATTCAAAACGATTTGTTGAGGGGGAATTCAGTATGTTCAATTGTATTCTTTGAATCGTATACAGAAATGTATGAAAATTGTTTTAACATCTTTGAATTTTTCAGTAAGTCTTGGGGAAGACTGAAAACAAAATGGAGTCCTCTATTTAAGTTAATTGCTACATTATGTTTTAATGTTACAACAAATGTTGAAAAAGATTGATACATCAGCAAGAATAATTTCATTACAACATTAAAAAAAGGTATTGACTTACTAAATTGGAAGAAAAATTCCGCACCCGTCTGTCTTGCTCAAAGGGTAATATTAGTAAGATCGATATATTTGTCATCAGTATCATGAATATTATAAATCAAAATGTTAATATACACTTATTATAATTTTCTTAAGGATAAGGCTGGTCTTTCATTAATGGTTATACGAGATATTTGAAAGCATTGTACAAGTTTTTACGTAAAATAATACCATGCACTTGTAATATGCCAAGAAAGTAATTTTAGCATAACGTTATACTGTTTTTTAATTATTCAAAACAGAAAAACCATACAAAATAAAAAAATAAGATTTTAAGGAAATAAACTTAAAACTTTTCTATGATTTATTTTGCAAAAATAGTTGCAACTATTTATTTGATGCATATAATAAACAAATATTATAAAAAAAAATTAAAAGTCAATTAATACTTTAGTGGTGCCAACTGTTGCAACTAGTTGTAACTTCGTCAGAAATAACGCAGAATAAATTTAAAATTAAAAATAAAACTTAATATATTTGAAAAAACTGCATTATACACTATCTGGCCAAAAGTATCCGGACACCCCTTAAAAAAGTAGTTCTGGCGAGTGACGCAATTTGATACGTAATTGAAAGCTATAAAAGTGTTGGTAGTGGTTTGTCAGTTTGTTTTTATGCGTTTGTGAGGCAATGAGTAAGTCAAAGGAGCTTAGTGAGTTTGATCGCGGCAGTATAGTGGGATGCCACTTTTGTGAGAAATCAGTTCGTGAGATTGCAGACATTCTACAGAAGCCTAAATCCACTGTGAGTGATGTAATTGTGAAGTGGAAACTTCGAGGCATTGAAACGGCAGAAAAATGAACCGGTATACCGAAAATACTTGGTGAACACAGCCGCAGAACTCTGAAAAGGGTAGTGAAACAAAATCGCAAGTCCTCGTTGGTGGAAATTTCTCAGGAGTTCCAAAGTTCATGAGGAATTAGTGTTAGCAGCAGAACTGTCCGTCGAGAGAGAGTTAAAAAAACTTTGGATTCCATGGTCGTGCAGCCGCTCACAAGCCAAACATCATTCCACAGAATGCGAAAAATCGATTGCCATGGTGTAGAGCTCACCGTCATTGGACTGTGGACATGTGGAAAACTGTTTTTCGGAGTGATGAATCTCGCTTTACTGTCTGGCTGACGGATGGATGCGTCTGGGTTTGGCGGAACGTTTCTTTAGCGACTGCATTGTGCCGACTGTTAAGTTGGGTGGTGGAAGCATAATGGTGTGGGGGTGTTTCTCGTGGTTTGGCCTGGGTCCGTTAGTTCCTGTGATTGGAATCATGAACTCTGAGATGTATGTGGACATTCTTTACAATGCTGCACTCCCAACTCTATAGCAATATTTCGGGGAAGGCCCATTTCTCTTCCAGCAGGATAACTGCTCCATTCACACATCGAGGCTTGCACAGACGTGGTTTGACGAAATGGGTGTTCAAAAACTGGACTGGCCTTCTCAAAGCCCTGATCTAAATCCTATAGAAGACCTTTGGGATAAGTTAGAGCGCAGATTACGTAGCCAGCCAAATCGACCCTCCTCACTTCAGCTGTGATGGACGCCTGGAAGGCAGTTCCTGTGGTCACCTATCAAAAAATTGGTGGAAAATCTTCCCGAATGTGTGCAGGCTGTCATCCATGCAAAAGGGGGACCAACATCTTATTAATATGTGCCCCAGGACGCTCTAAGTCCATACCACTGGGTGTCCGGATACTTTTGGCCAGATAGTGTACATAACTTGCAAATAATTTTAATTTATTGGTGCCCCCAAGGGGTGAGTGAGTCCACATCCCTACATAGCCATTAATTTTTTTCAATTGATTATAATCCTATGTATATAGTATGTAAAATTTATTTAAGTATGTTAATAATAATAAATTTTATTAAATAATGCTAATTATTTTTTTAATAATTAATTTTGTACTGCTTTTTGTTCCCGAAAATCGACAAAATCAAAAGAACATGTTGGGAAGTATATTGGTTGATTGATTGATTGAATATTAACGTCGCACTGTTCAGCTACACGAGGGCTTTTGGTGACGGACCACGTAATTTTGAACCATGGTCAAGTGACGTGGACGACACCTGAGCTGGCACCCCCTCTCCTAACTACCACACCACACCAACGGGAGGACGTTTCAGCTCTGGACAGATTTAACGTGCATCGCTGCCCTACACGGCGGGTCTTTAGTGGTACTGGGCTCGAACCCGTGACAAAGCAAGCCACGGTCCGATACCTATACCACTCGGCTACCGCGGCCACGGGAAGTATATTGGAGCATGATACGAATGACATGAATGGCGGACTTTAGACTCTGAACTCTTCCTTGAAAAATTCCTGTGTGCGCCACTGATTTCAATTCTTATAATGAGATTATGAGTTCTAGTGTATTTAAGAGATACTGTTCACCCATGGAACTGAAATAATTCTCCTCCGGGATTTTCTTTGTGGTGAAGGTAAGAATTTTTCATTGAAGGCAAATATTTAGATTCTTGAAATTATTTGACAAAGAACAGGGATTGGCAAGGCAATATGCAATTTGTTGCTTGAAAAGAAATGAAAATAGAAAGATAATGCAAAAAAGCCGGTATTATCCATGTCCCCATTGCAATGTAAAATTTAAAATTTAGAATTACACCATGCTTCAAAGTGTGTACTCACAAAATCCTCAACCGTTTGAAAAAGTGGTACCATCACGAAATTATTTTTTTTTGTAAGTATGAGAGAAATTCTTTAAAGTATATGAAATATTCTTCATAACATGCAGAGTGTACTTATAAAAAGGAAACATTTAGGGCTTTTTGTGTTCCACATATTTAAAAATAAAAAATAGCGTGAAATTGAAAACTAAAACAAGGTTCTTCACTTTTCTCATTCTGTTTAGTACACTCATGGACAAAAAAATTAGCGCACCAAAAAGGAGTCGTCAAAATGAAACGAAATTTTACATACGTAATGACTACTTTGATGTAAGTAAATGATTAGAAAATCAAAGAAAAAGGATCATTTATTTCAGAGAAAAAGGCAAAAGAACGGAGGATTTAATACCCTGTTGAACCCCCTCTAGCTCGAATACACGATGCGATACGATCGGGTATTGAGACATACAAGTTCTGTATGATGTCTTGAGACATTTCGTTCCATATTTGATGTAACATTGCCTCTAGTTCGTTCAACTCGTGGGATACCCAACTCGCCATTCCCAAATGATCCCAGGAATGCTCGATTGGAGACAAATCTGGTGATCGGACAGGCCAAGGAAGTGTAGTCACAGTGCGGAGATCGTCTTGTGACACCCTTGTCGTGTGAGGTTGAGCATTGTCTTTTGGAAAAATGGCTCCTGGGAGCCGTTGCATGAGTGGTGACACATGTGGTTGCAGGATGTCATGGACATATCGCTGGGCTGTCATGGTGCCATAGATTAATACTAGGGGTGACCGTGTATTGTAGGCCATAACGCCCTATACCATCACACCAGCTGTGGGAATGGTGTGTCGCTGTAAAACTAAGGCAGAATTGAGGAGTTCACACCAAAAAGTGTCCCCATTCGAAAACGATTGTCATCACTGCTGAGATTGAATTTGGATTCATCCCTAAAGACGGCCTGGCTCAATTCCGCTGCAGTCCAGTTTCCTAGTGCACGGCACCACTCCAAACGGAGATGTTGATGGGTGGACGTCAAGGGCAGCACGCGTAATGGGCGCCTCGATCCCAAATGTCCTTCAGCCAGGCGCCTTCGTATGGTTCGAGAAGACACAGGTGCCCCTAATGAAGGTGCTACCTGTGCCTGGATGGCGGTCGATGAAGCAGTTGGCTATACGCGTGCATTCCTTACGATGTAGCGGTCTTTTCGACGACTGGTCTGTCGAGGGCGTCCTGAGCCTGGTCTTCGTGTAAAAGACATCTCTCGGATCCATTGGTTCCAACTCCTCCTCACAACACAATCAGAGATGCCTAATTGACAAGCTACTCGCCTAGCTGGCCACCCAGCTTCCATCATACCGATGATTCTCCCCCTCTCAAAGTGCGACACTGCTCATATTGTGTTCGAAAACGGCATAATAGTATGTCTACCTCATCTCTTCCCTTGGAAACGATTCAGCACACTCAAACAAGCTTTGGTTACCTTTTTTTATTCTACGGAGAACGACGTTTAACGCCCTCTACCGGCTATATGTAAAGCGCAATCACGCTGCCTTTCTAATCATTCGCATATCTCCCCGACATGTACCTTCTTGCTAAGTTTCTTTACGATCCCGCAATTATTTCTTGGTGCATTAATTTTTTTGTCCATGAGTGTATTATTCTTAGTTATATTCACTAAAAAAATGCCTTTTTTGGAGAATATTTTGGGCAAAATAACTGATTGCTTAAGGGGTTGATAAAAATAAATTTTACAGTTTGTATTATAATGTACATTGTATAAATTTCATCAATTTCTTACAAGGAAAAAAGGAGGACAAGGATAAACACATTTAGCAAAAAAGTCGAGTCAAAAAACTCTTCTCATATTCTCCCTCTCTTATATTTCATTTTTAATGGTTATTTTTCTTATTTAGAATGATGCAACGATAGATTTCGGATTACTGTTACCAAGTCGGCTCTTACTTAAAGAAAATTAAAACTTTAAAATAATATTGAAAAAAAATTTTACTTTCCCTATCCCATAAATGAATTTTTTAAAAATATTGCAAAATAGTTTATCAAATCATTTTAATTATTATTAACGTAACGCAAATTAAAAGTGGTCGCCTGACAAATATGCAGAGTTTTAAATGAAGATTTTGTTATAATATTTTTTCAATAACTTTATCAGTGTGTTAAAAATTGAATTTCCGAATTAATTTCTGGATAAGTTCGGGATTGAAAGTTATTTAGCAAAATTATTCTTAAAATATTACAATTTTTAAGAAAATTCACTGTAAAACATTATTTAAAATTACGTTTGGATAAATATAGAAAAAAAACCCACACACGAGAATAAAAAAGGAGAAACATTATTGTGCAAAAATGAAACTACGAAATATTTTAAATATTTTTCTTTCGTTGTTAAATAACGCATTTCGTGCCACCTCCCAAAATACTTTTTTTGGTATCGATATTTCAATGTTTGTAAAGTTTATAAGTTTCATAGAGAATTAAAATCAGTTGAATATTGATTTGGTACATTAAAAATTTATTTTGATTTAATGTAGTATTTATTTTAAGTAAGTAGTATTTATTTTAGTAAGTTTATATGAATCAATTACGGGAACACGATATTGTGACATATTTTCTTTCGCGCATGCGCATTCACCGTATTTTTAAAAGCGTGCGCTAAGTCGGCAGGTGAGAAGCAAATCCGAGAGTTCGCCGACTTTTTATTTTTGTATTTTTCGTTGAAAACTTTCCTATGTGCTTTTTTATTGACGGATATAATCAAACGGTTACAGGATATACATTACTACATTTCACAGAAAGCAACTGAACTCGAACGTATGCATTTTACATGTTGTGTTAGAATGATTTTTTTATAAAAAAATCCTTAACGCGCTGGTAGAGTTGCATTATATATACTAAAAAGCATTTATATATATATGTATTTGGAATATGAAAAAATAAAAGTAAATGAATTATTCATTACTACTAGCTATTGAAGTAACATTTACAACATAAACATCGATTTAATGTATTTTTTCCTTCTTTTTATGTTTAGAATTTCACGGAAAGATTGTGACTGCAAAACGTGTGCGTTACTAAAAAAGCCTTAATTTGTTTGTACATAATTATGCAATATTCAGAAATTACACGGGTTTTTTTCTGCTTTATTTTATTTCTTCTGGGAATTAGTGTTACGGCATTATGAATTCTTAGAATTGGTAACTGTATAAAATATTCCATTGTTCTAACAATTCATACTGTTGATTTCTTACAGTTTTTAAGAAATTTTTGTAATAATAGTTTCCATCACGCATTAATCAGTTCTAAAATACGTGAATTAGTAGCAAAGCACAGCAGTGTGTTAATATTAGTAAATCTTTTTTCTTTCATTTTACATTTTAAACGTAATAATGAAACATGGAAATTTTTCTTCTCCGTGATATTTACTTTATTAAAAATATGTGAATTTTAATTTTTTTTCCCAAGAAAAGATGAAAATAGAAAAACAGAATTATTTTTTAAAAATAAAATTGTATTCAAATTAAGTCGTAGACACAGTAATAAGAAAGTTGACTTAAATTATTCAATCGAGCAATGAAGTATGTTGGAATTTGCATATTGTTATTTATCTTATAATTTTGGATGTATAATTTGTATGGCAACGGTAAAACCGGATTGCTCTCGCTATTTATACTGGTGCATCTGGCACCATAGTTTGGAATGAATGTAGAAGTGAATGAATTGCGTCATTAAAGAAATGAACTGCTGAATTGTTGTTGGTATTTTATTTCTGGTACATTATTAAGTCAGGAAGAAGAAACAAAGTAATTACTATAAAAATAATATTTTGTGTCGAGAAATCTGCAATAAGGCATTTATTATAAAATTATATTTAAACGAGAAATCTACAATCAAACAATTTGTAATATTTTTAACTCTGATTTTTTAAATTGAAGATAAATGTAAGCTAGAGTTATAACGGAATTAGAACAAATATTTTTGATAAAAACTCCTTACGTATTAAACAAAATGTGCTATGATACTTTACGTCAATATTTAATACATAAAAATAAAATTTATGCGTCGAAAACTAATGAATACAATGAGAACTAATTTTAAGTTGGAAATTTATATTTAAAAACATTTTTGAAGGAAGCCAATTCAAGTATGTTAATTAGTAACAATTGCTATTAATATTTGTTGATATTCTACTTCACAGCATTCTATGTCATTAAATAAATAATACTTTAAAATAAAAAAAGGAATTGATACAACTGAATCATAAAGAATCTGATTCGTCATAATTGATCTGTAATTGAATATGCAAGGTGTCCCCAAAATAGTGCCCAAACTCTACACAGCGTCGCCCATCCGGTATAGTGGTTAATGACGCTGACTATGGACCCGTTGGGTCTGGGTTCGAATCCCGGATAAGACATGGATGTTTGTGTTATAATCCTTCTCTTCTTTGTGATGTGTGCTTCAAGCTTACCTCTATGTAAGCCCCCGTGTAAGTCTTTGTGGTGTCCGGGGTTATAAATGTTCTCATTAAAAATGCACAACTGAATTCCTTATTGTGAGTACATAAAAACTGCCCAATGAACTGTACTTGTACGATCCATTGTTTACGAGAAAAACACGAAAAACAAGATACGTACTTATTATCGCAACAATCGCCAACGTTCAAGATAACTCGCCAAGTTGGCAACCCCAATTTCACGTGCGTCGTATGCGCTGAATTATCAGTCATGTGCTTCGTTTCATATAATATCGCCAATAGGTTGCGATAATACGTAAGTACCAAAACAAAGTATGCCGTCAAAGCCGGAAAAAGAACTGTATTGGACGCATCGACCACGGTATTTGCAAGTATTCATAAAGACAGATGTTCAAAGTGTCCATTGTACATATCGAGACAGTCTTGAATGGATGATTGCACTAGTCGCAGTAGCGCGGTGTTCACCGAAGTACACGCAACATGCAGATTAGCAACGAAATCCGTTTGTGTAGTCACTATGTCTCGACACACAAAATTCTTGAGATTGCCCCAATAGGAAGAAAATTCAACAATGTGAGATCTGGTGACCTTGGTGGCCATAGAAACAGAGCCTCACGTTCAATAGAATGGCTGGGGTATGTCATATCCAGCCAATCTTATACAGCAACACAGAACAGGTACAGTTACCTGGGTATTTTGCATGTACTCCAAACGAGGAATCTGGTTGTGTAGAGTTTGGGAGCTATTTTGGGGACACTCTCTATTGTTTGTTTATTAATAATTCTTATCAAAGTAATACATGTTTAATAGAGCATAACAGTGCTTCTCAAACTATCAATATTGGCGACCCAATTTTCAATCATAATTTTCATCGCACCCTCGCCCCTCCCCTCATTATACAATGACAATATATTGAATGCATTAATAATGTACTTTAACGCTAAAACTACAATATGACCTTAATTATAAACCGTACAAAATAAAAACTTAAGTAATAAATTTTGTATATATTGTTAATTTTAAGTAATAAATATTTTAAATAACTTTTACGTAATATGATAAATAATATACTTTATGATAAAATATATACTTTTATAGTTCAGAATATACTATGTTTTGCTTCCTTTCAGTAAATTAAAAATTTTTAAAAAATAATCTTTCATTTCTGACTTTTCGATATGCTCGTGCACCCCCCTTTCCCACTGAGAATGTTCGCTCCCCTTTAGGGGGGCGCGCCCCACAGTTTGAGAAAAACTGGTGTATTATATTTACAAAAAGTTTGGTAAAGAGGATTTCATTCTTTGCAGGTGCAATGCATATCTGCCTGAAGTACATTGTTGCATCTATGCATCATGTGATATTAGATTTCTGTTACTTCTTTGAATCTTTTAAAATTGTTTTTTGCTTGTTGTTATAAAAGAAGCGATGAAATCATTGCTTCATTCGCTTGAGTTGAACCAGGAAGGAAAAATATTAAAGTTTATTATTTTTGTTCAAACAATTAAATAACAAAAGTGATTGCTTCGCAGTGTTGAAATGTGTTATTACTTCCTTCTCGGAAGCAATTTAAAATTTACGGAATATTTTTTCAATTCTGCAAATTAATAAAATTATGTAAGCAATTTTAACTGGAAGTTTTCGGTTAAAAAATTAAGTATTGCTTCACATATTACTCAAATACATATTTTGACAAATGTTTTAAGGTAAAAGTACTTTGCATCCCTCCCAAATTGTTTTCATAATTTCACACATAAATATCAATATATGATATGATTTTAACCTTGAGTTATTTCTATTTATGAACTATACATGATTTATATCCACAGATTATTTGAAACATATTTGTTTTTTTAGATAAAAAATTAATATTTTTGAGCATATCTGCATACAAAAAGGCATTATATAATTTTAATTCATTGAAGAATTATTACACATTCAATGTTGTTAATTATCATTGGAAAATTAACAAAAATACAATAGAGGATCGCGCTTCCACACCACAGGTCCGAGGTTCAAACCCCGAGCCGGGCAATGTTGACTCAGCCTTTCATCCCTTCAATGGGTGGATAAATGAGTACCAAGCTTGCTTGGGAACTTAACACTGGGGGTTTTTGCGTCAGACTGACCTCTTGACTGGAACATCTACTTATGCACCTCAGGGCCCAAGGTCGCTTATACTGAGTTGGGCACAGTAGGCTTTGTCCCTCGTGGGATGTCGCGCCACTGAGTTAAGTTAAGTTTCAATAGGGAATATAAAAACAAACTATATATTTCAGTGGCGTAACGGAGAATATTCCCCCTGCAACCTGAAGGTTTGGGCCCCAAACTGGATCTTGCAAAGTTTGGAAAACCATAACATAATGTACTTTGGCCCCTACAATCCTGCCCCCGAAATGCGGGGGTGTACGTTACGCCACTGATATGATACATGAACAACATTTATTAGCTAAAATTATTAGAGACATTTAAATATGAGATAATATAAATAAATTACCAACGATTCATATAAATAGTTAAAGCGTTAGCAAAATTAGTTTTAAAACATTCAGGGATAATGTTACAAAATAGCAAAATCCATTAGGAATTAGTCATAGTATATTGCAATACTATTTATAAACATATTACCACATAAACTTCACATCGATGTCATTGTAAAATGTAGCCATTTGTATTATTATTGTTATCATTATTTTTTTTACAAAAACATTAAAATTCTTCGTTTATCACAAAATACAAGGACCTACCCGGCCAAGCACGAGACATATAACGAAAGGAATAAAAAAGAAGAAAATTGAAAAGTTATGAAGGATGGACGAATATTTA
This sequence comes from Trichonephila clavipes, assembly GCA_019973935.1. Classification (NCBI taxonomy): domain Eukaryota; kingdom Metazoa; phylum Arthropoda; class Arachnida; order Araneae; family Nephilidae; genus Trichonephila; species Trichonephila clavipes. The sequence goes on along the minus strand of BMAU01016339.1, from coordinate 19,061 downwards.
CAAGGAATTTGCAAAAATGGTCAAAAGCACTTTTGGTGGAAATAAGTTGGCTAAAATCTAGTAACAATCGAGTGAATGTAAACATTACATGGCGTGTTACCATTGAGGTCAGAAATTAAAGAACATTGTTTTTGTTAGAGAGTGTATTAAACACCAGCAATATTTTAAGAAATGTTGTGTTTTTTATTCAATGATACAATCTATAAATTTAAATACCTATAATGTTTGAAAAATTCTAAAAAGAAATATTATTTAATGACACTCTTGTTTGATATTGTAAATAAAAATGGTTAATATATCAAATACATTTTCTCTCAAAGTGTAATAAATATTTAATGTGTATTTACGTTTAAATAACATTATTTTCTAATGAAATATGAACATCAGCACAAAGTACAATAACTAGTGACACACATAACTTCAATAACACTTAACATTAACTAATTTAAAATGAAGAAGTCAAATTACATAAAATATGTGGTCCCAATAATGTAGAAATTAACTTATTTTGTCCCAAATATAACAATGTTCTATAATTTCAACACAACGAATGAAATCAGTTATAGCGTTTATGATATTTTAAAATGCATCTAAAGGAATGCAACAATTGTAGCAAGTGTTGCATGAAGATTTATAGAAAGGATGACGGTAAACCTAAAATGTTCCTCAAGTTACTGTAAATATACTGCAATAAAACATGTAAAACAGAATTAATACATTTGCAAGACAACGTATCCCTTTAATAAATAAATCTAAATATATTCTTTCGTAATCAGAAATCCGAATGAGAAACAAATATATTTAATCGTAATTTGACTTGTATTTTCAAAAAGAATCAAAGCAAATGTTTCTTACTCTTAGCACGTATTAAAAGATTTAAAGAAAAAAAATCTTACCTCATTCACGCGTGCAGCTGATTTGCCCTCTGCGAGATACAAACAAGGATGACTCCTGCTTTGATCAAGAGTGGAACTTTTAAGAGAAGCTCAAGAGAGGAAGATGCAAACTTCGATCGACCTAATGTCTATAGTTCCCTTTTCCGAAATGGGTTTACGCCACTTCCACTGCGTCACATCCGAGCGTGGAGCGCCCTCTATCGATTAGGAGTAGAACATAACTTTCGGTAAATGAGAGTGTGACAGATGGATCTCTTTTAAAGAGTGTTTTTATTTTCGTTTTTTTTTTTTTTGCTTAATTAACATGTTGCGTTATTAAAAGAGGTCGTAAATTGCATGCGACAGATGAAAGGAGGATTTTGTTTGCCCTGTTAGAAAAGTGTGGCCTTGAAAATTGCTAATGTTTACAGAGATATTTGTTATTAAAATCATTCGCAAAAGCAACAAGTTCTTTATTATGATTATTTTTATTCATAGTAACTTAAAAATAAATGAGGTTATTGATGGTCTAGCATTGAATTGTATTAAAAAAGTAAATAAATGGGCAGGGGGTATCATTATCTTCAAAAATTTTAAAATTAAATAAAAAAGAAAGGAAATTTTTTAAATCATAAAATTTTAAATGTGTGTAGAAGTAATTCAAGTCACTTAGAATTCATTTAAAAAATTCGGCTATAGCTATGGATTTTTTAACTGTGTCTTCTGATATTATTAAATGGAAAATCATAGTTAGAATATGTAACAAGTAATTAATCTCAGAAAAATTAATTTAGAGAGTAATTAATAATATTTTATTAAAGACCATAATTTAGTTCTTATGAATTCTTTCAAAAAGTGATTCTAATTTCAGCAGTCTCAATCATTTTGATCTAGTCCTACATAAAAAAAAGGAAGTCATATAATATAAATGTGTAAGCAAAACGTGAAAATAAAAACAGTAAAAATATTAAAATACTACGTCTTATTTAAAAAAAAATAGCGAAAAAACTAGAAAACCATACATGTTATTTTCACGTTTATCTCATCCTGAATATTTTCTCGGTTCTGTGTAAGTGCCACATTTAAACGCAGCGCATTTTCTTTATTGTTGAACAGAAAGAAAATGATTTCTAACATGTTTTCATTTTGTCATGACAACCATTTATATAGAATGGATTTTGAAAAAAAAACCCTCTCAGATGGGCGGGTCAATTATCTTGCATATTTATTAGTCTCTGATATTCTTCATAGTTTTAGAAAATGTTTTTAAGGTATCCGAATACGTTCGGAACCGTGATTTTAAAAATGCGCATACATGGATAATTTTCATGTTTAATGTCACTCAGATTAGAATACATGCATAAAATTGTTTTAAGAACATTTTGACAAAAAATATTTATTTAAGTATAATATTTGGCTAAAAAATTAACTTAGAATAACCTTTTTTTCAAATGTTCTCCTTTTGTGAAAAATGGTTCTATTAAAATAATATTTTGCCTGTATATAGCTCAGACCTCTCTACAGAGGCTCAACTAGAATTTTGGAAAAATGCACATTATTTTCAGAGTTACCACCAATTGAAATAATTATTGCCGTTTTTTTCTTTAAAATAGCTCCCCTCTGTTGTCGTAAAATATGATTAAACCCACTTCTAAGTTATATATTTCAAAAATTCTAGTTGAGCCTCTGTCGAGAGGCCTGAGATACTACAGGAAAAATATTACTATAATAGAACCATTTTTCACAAAAGGAGAAGATTTGGAAAAAAGATTATTCTAAGTTAATTTTTTGCCAAAATATTGTATTTAAATAAATTTTTTTTGGTCAAAATGTCCTTAAAACCATTTTATGCATATATTCTAATCTAAGTGACACTAAATATCATGAAAATTATCCATTTATGCGCTTTTGCAAAGTTACGGTTCCAAACTTAGTCGGATACCATAATACGAGTTTAGAATTTAAAGTTGTAATCATTACCGAAAACAAATTATAACCGCAGATTATGTTTGTATGCAGTTTTGAATTTTTGATGTTATTACCCGCTTTTCATAAAATGGTAGAAAAACATTTCAAACAGCAAAAGCAGCTTACACATGAATACAAACATAAAAAATAAGTAATAAAACTTATTAACTTATAAACTTTTAAAAATTGCCAAACGTTTTTGAATAACTTTTAGAAATAATTCTAAGCATTAAGTTTTACCGATTAACTGATCGTTTATGCACAGACGAATTTTTTCCAAGTTAATTATTTTTTGAGAAAAATGACTCAAATAAAAAAATGAAACATTCCAAACAAACATTAAAATTTTCACTAATGTAATCATTATCAATAAAGCTTTTATTTTATAGCAGTGATATCTAACAAAAGCAAAGATTTATCATGTTTTTATTAGAATTATGTTATTGTATTAATAGTTTACAAAATTATTTTAATTGTTTTATTTAAAAAAATGAAACATCTGCTATTTTTGTGAACACTTTACAGCTGCTATCCATTGGGGGAAAATGTATTTCGTTCATTCTCAACATGCACTAATTCATCAAGAAATGTGTAGAATAAGGTTTTAAAAAAGTTAATTAATTTTTTTACTTCGTTTTCAAATTCGGCGAGAGTTAATTCTATTTTAATAGGGCAAACAACGAAAAATAATTGAATAGTTAAAGGGCTGTTGGAATTATAATCATATGTGCATACAAATATTTATAAAGTCATAATGTTCAGCATAAAATCAGTGTATTTTATTTTTTTTATAACAAAAAGGAGTTAAAATTCTCAAATAAAAATAGCTAAAATTATTTTTATTGTTCATATATATGTCAAATGTTAAAATTCATTTCAAACTCGTATTTTAGAAGGAGAATCATCATCTTTTGATGTTTTTCTTTTACTTTGTCAAAACATGTCATATAATTTATTACATCATATATTTTATCTAAATTATCTCATATATATTTTAATTATTTTGTTATCTAAAGCAGTTAATTTTTTAGAGAAAAATCAACTGCTTTGTGTCATAAAATTTAATTTAATTTCCATTGTTTCTTCGATTTTTTTTACTGAAGGAAATATTCAAATACTAGCTGGTATACCAGTTCTTCGCACGGGTGAACTGAAAAATTAAACAACACAGATTGAAGCATAAAGAAGTTTTTAGTGACTTAATTTTACGTGAATTGCAAATTAAACAAAAAAAGCTTTTTGCGTAGCTCAGCTAAACAAAAAGAGAGAGAGAGAGAGAAATAAAACACCTTTGTTAAATTTTAACTATGTAGATCTAATAGCCGATAAAAAGGATTTTTTAAATTTATAATTTCTCGTAACACTCTTGAGGGTCGATTTTTCAAAATACCTCCCTAAGCTGATCTCTGCTCAGCAAAAGTAACACATTCTTAAAAGTTTTGCGTAATGAACGCTTAAAGTAGTGTAAATAATTTATATCTGAAAGTGTAATACATTAATATTACTTTCTGTTGTATTTATTTTATTTTAAAATTGTAATATTCGCAAGCAACGCAGTTTCTTAAATTATAATGGCGATTCAATGAAAAACATAGTGAAATGTTAACGATAGAGTCAAGTTTGCAAATGCCTAGCTACTTTCGTAATTCGAGCTTTATTAGAGCTTTGTAAGACCCGCCGTGTAGGGGGGAAATGCGCGTTAATACTTTATCCAACCGCATTATGATTTACTGCAGTTTTTTTCATACAATTTTTTTTGATCACTACATGTACAAATTAAGGGATATACATAAACAAAATACTCCACTGTGGAAAATTTAATCTGTTAGAGCTAATAAATTAATTAAAGATATTCCACTGTAAAATTAATTATGTACACCGTTCACTTAAAATAAGTAGTCAAATCATTTTCCAAGGACTTCATTAACAGAGAAAACCATAAGACACTTAAATTTTGACATTAACTATTTTTTTGCGACAAAAATACTAATCTTTGCAATCCGCTGAAAACGCAATATCTGCTACAAAACTTTTCGCCTTCCCCATTAAAATACTCATCATAGAACCCGTGCTGCCCTATATTTTGGAAGAGTGGATTTCAAAGAATATTAAAGCTAAGTATTGGTAGAATATTCCTGCTAAGTTGGTGTGGTGTGGTAGTTAGGAGAAGGGGGTGCCAGCTCAAGTGTCGTTCCCGTCACTTGACCATTGTTCAAAATTACGTGGTCCGTCTCCAAAAGCCCTCTTGTAGCTGAACAGTGCGAGAACAAGTTTTTCTATCACTCACTCACTGCAAAAAATACAGTGCAGTAGTTATAATTAGTTTTATTCTAAAAAATACAATATCTGCATATTCAATTAAAATTACAGCGTTATAATTAACTGCTAACCACAAAAAATTATGAAAGTTTGTCCAAATGATGTAGTGTGAAAGAGAAAGTTTTTTTACTTTAAGTACCATAAACGATAAAAGTAGTTATATATATATATATATTGAAAATAGATCAACTTCTTAGTACCAAATGTGCATAATAAAATCATAAAAAAAACATTAAAATAAAGAAAGATTTATAACAACCTCTCCCTTCAAAACTTAGTTTTATTCTGGAATAAAAAATAGGCATTATTCTGATCACAGGAATTAATTAGAAGCGAGCCCCTTGCGTAGCCAAACCAAAAAGAGTTTTTGACAAACAAGATAGATATATGCTGACGTGGGCTTTTTTGCTTGCAGATGGCAGAATTTTTTCCTTCTTACTTGACAAATAGCGTTATATTTTGACACTTTTTACAAATTTTTATAAATTATAGCCTATGGTATAAATTATAGCCTATGTGTTATTCTAATGTACAAGCTATATTACTGTAAAATTTCATTAAAATCCATTAAGTTGTTTTTGCGTGAAAGACCCACAAAGATTTTCACAAACTTTCACATTTATAATATATATTAGATATTAGATTTATTTTGGCTCTGGTTATCTCTTAGTATTCTCTTACATTTCCATATTTTTTAATATCCATGATTGTCGGGTTTTTATGGTTGTGGCTTTTGTGTCCGAGAGTTCAAGTCCCGAATTCCCCATGTGAAATAATGAGAGTTACTAAGTATTAAATCGAACTGGATCTCAAAATCCTCATGCTAGAGTGTTAAGATTCCATAAAACTTTATGTAGCTTTCGAAAGATATTAATTCAACTCACTGTTTTGTCAAGTTTTTCTATTATCTACAAAAAATCTCAATTCCTGTTCATTTTCACGTTCATAATATTTATCTATTTCAAAGCTGTTCTGGATGAATTTAATGATGTCGAGATATCGAATGATTCAAGGTAGTGATGTCACTAGGTTGAGACACCTGTCATGATGTCACAGCCTAGTATTTTGATTGGTTGAAAACATTAAAACCAAACAATAATATTTCCTGCTATTCGGTACTTAGAAGTTTATCGTAAGAAATGTTTCAAGCACTTGAAAAGAAAGGAATTCTTTTCTTTTTGTGAGAATAAGTGAAAATTTTTGAAGAATGAATAAGATTAATTCTATTTACACCATTTTGGGGATCATTAATTTGACTTTTGATGAGAAAAATTATGACAAACTTAAAAACGTATTTCCCATTCACATTTTAAGTTAGATGCAATTAACTGAATAATCTACAACCATTAAACTAGTTGTTTCTTAGTTATCTTTAATCCTTTAGTGAACTCGTGCTGTCTGATTTAACCTTTATTAACATCGCATTTAAAAACAACGCATAGGCTATTAACGATATATCTCGCAATTTCAAAAATTGGTCAAGTAACGAGAACGACATCTTTACTGGAACCCACTGTCTAAATTTTTACTCCACTCCAGCGGGAGGACTTCATGCCACGATAGATGTAACGTGTATGAGGCAGGTCTTTAGAGGCATTAAACTCGAGCTCATGTCATGCTGGCCACAAGTCTGTGACCACAAGGCTTCCGTGTGGCTACAATAGTTTTTCATAAGTGAACGAATTAAGATTATGCAAGCTCCCAGACTGAAACTTTTGCGTGGAAATTTTTTGTAGTAGAGCGATTATGATAACGTGTCTCTACTTCTTCATTATCTCCCTTTTCTAAAAGTGATTTTTCCCAAATCACGGTGGGCTGCGGTAACCCAGTGTCAAGGAATCGAATCATGGCAGGCATGTCATGAGTTCGAGCCGAGTACCACTAAAGACTCGCCGTGTAGGGCAGCGATGCATGTTAAATCTGTCAAGAGCTGAAACGTCCTCCCGTTGGTGTGGTGTGGTAGTTAGAAGAGAGGAGGGGGGTGCTAGCTCAGGTGTCGGCCACGTCACTTGACCATGATTTAAAATGACGTGGTCCGTTGCCAAAAGCCCTCGTGTAGCTGAACAGTGCGACGTTAATATTCAATGACTGACTCACTCACCCAAAACACGGTGTCCACAACGTCGTATTTTGTAGGTGGATGCATCTAGTACCCAGCGATTGAAAGAAATGGGATTTGTTGAGCAGAGAATGAATATTAAATTTTCTATTCGCTCGGGAAAGAGTTCTACGAAGACTTACGAAATGGTGAAGCATGTGTACGGCAGGGATCCATAATCTCGAACACAAGCTTTTGAGTGGCTGTAGGGAAGGAAGGAAAAGTTTCGAAGATTCCGAACGCTCTGGACGTCCGCAGACTTCCCGCAACTCTGGAAACATCGAAACGATTTCTTGCAGGCTTCAAACAATAGCGCAAATAGCAGAATCAGGATATGTGATTCTGATCGGCTGGGATATGTCCTGCGTCGTTTGCTTGAGTCGATCCGAATGAAGAGAGGAAAATTGTGGACTCAACAGTCATGATTGATTTTGCATGACAACGCTCCAACACACAAATCCCTCCTCGTCACTGACTTTCTTGTGAAAACGAAAACAACTTATTTGCCACGTGTCCTTCTTAGTTCCCTGATCCTTACCCCTGTGACTTCACCCTATTTCCTAAGCTGGCATGTCGCTTGCCCGGTCGTCGATTTCAATCTGCAGATGAAGTTAAAAGAACATCGCACGCTGAATTAAGGACATGGCTAAAGATGGATTCCACAAATGTTTCGATTACTTTTACAAGCTATGACGTAAGTGCATTGTTACTCAAGGGTCTTATTTCGAAGAAGAATGTGTTTAAACAATTTTAATGCTAATACTTTTTATGTTATAAACTCAGTCTGGGAATTTCGGCATCCTACCCCGTATATATAAGAAGAGCAAAATCTTCTATCTTTCTTAACATATAGTGGACGGTACCTATCTGGATTGGTACTCAGCATATTAGTTTTCATTAGTACAGTAATCTTTCTATCAACATGGATTTACTGTACTATACTTGTGCTACTAGATGCCATAGCGATGTGTGTATTAAATGAAAACACAAATTCTTTTGGAAAAACACACACAATAGAGAACACAACAATAGAAACACACAAATGCATAAAAATGTAGGATTTTCTCAGAAATAATTTGTTTCAAGAAGTTTCTCTACTCGTGTAAACCACTCGCGTAGCTAGTCCTGAGTGGGCCCCGTGACAAAATTTCTTGCACACCCTCTTTTGGGCCCCTTAATATATTAACAATTTTTCCTCACATGTGTTGGGGCCCTGTATCATTGATACGGCTGATACGGCGGTAGCTACGCCCCTGTGTAACAGAATGTGGAATGGGAACATATATATGTCGTGTTTGTGGAACAGATTCCTATTTTAAATGATTTTAATCGTTCACTTTACGCCATATTTTCACAGAACCAGTTACCATTGCAAATGAAGGGATTGTGTTGTGTTAACTGAGTATATATTAGATTTGAAAGGTCAATATAAGACATGCAAAGGACATCGAAATAAAGAATGGTTGTTTTATTGAATATAATGAAGTAAATGCTGTTACTACATAAAAATTATACTAGCATAAGAAGACAGTTTAGACAGTGATAAGTAACTTTTGGAAACTTAACAGTAATTTAAATTATTGCACAAGTATTTACAGATACTCATAGGAAACTAATTCTATTATAACGGATTTCATTTCGTAGCCATCCTATTAACCGTATTCTACATTAGATGTAATAAATTTCGCAATCAATTCGCATTCAACGGTTTTCGACAACTATTTCGCATTTAGTATCCAAGCTCTTTCACGCGTTTTCCTTATAATACTTCAGTCCCTTCTCCTTTAAGTTTTTCAATTATTAAAAAGCACTAAATGGAAAATGTTCTTGGGAAATTTTTTTTAAAATCCTTCAGCGCGAATATTTAATTGAAAAGAGAATGGGTTATAAAAAAAAACGTTTCCAAACTACGGGCCACCAGCAACACCAATCTGAGCCACGAAATTTTTTTCATTGCATAGTAAAACGTTTGCAGCGTCATTAATCTCACAAATCAATTAAGAAACACAATAAATGACATACACAAGGAAATTACATATTATAATTGTAATTAATGATTGGAAGTTTAGCCTAAAAACGCATGCAATCAGTAACGTACATGATAGGTAACTCACATAGTGAAACTAAACATTAAAATAGGAGTTTAATGAGATTTATTAAGTTGTCAATTTTCCCCTGACAATTTTTGTTGCTGTGAATCAAGTTTATTAATAGATTCTTTTATCAGTGATATCAAATTCTCATCTTAATGCTTATCTTGGATCTATAAATAGTTTTTGTAGACTTTATTTTGGAAATGTCTTCTACACATAGGCACAAGTAGTTCCGAAAGCGGAAAAATCCACAAGTAAATTCTTACCACTAATTAAACTGTGAGTAGAAAGTAATGAAATTAGAGCAATAATAGGTTAAAATATTTTTATTTAAAAATATATATGCCACACTGCTAATCAATAATTTCTATTTTAAGTTAACCCAGTGTTTCTCAAACTGTGGGGCGCCCCCCTGGGGGGCGTGCATATTGAAAATAAAAGGTTTAAAAAATAATTTTTGGAATGAAGAAAAACAAAATGCTTCCTGACTTAATAAAAAATGCACATTAACACTGATAAAATTTATATATATCATCTGGTGATCAAAAATAAAACATTCCACTTCAAACGTTCATTAGCTATCTTTGACCCAATAACCAAATAAAAAAAGACATTTTGTTTGCTTTACTGTAATCACACGATGCGAGATTTTTTTATTACGTTTCTTTTAACCCTAAAATGCTACTTTTGACTATCATATATTTGACCTTCAAACTTACTGGTATGTTTCACTCCATCTGGTTTTCTTTTAGGAAAGTTGTAAATAATATTTTTCTGTTGCTTTTTTCCATGTGAATAAGTTATATGATATATGGATAAGCATATATTGAGTACTTTGCAGAATTATTTGGCCAATATACAATGCATAACGGAAAACTTTTTACGCAATTCTTTTTTAGAAGTAGTATCCATATGTTTTACTGAATATACTTTTAACACGGGATCGGTCGCGCGATGCGCAGTCATCTGATGTTTACGAAATCGGTTAATTCTGGGAAAACTGTTTATTTGTTACCAATGGCCTTGACAGAGTATCCTCCAATAAGAAAGTCTTAATAGGAACTAAAATGAATTTATCACATTTCGCCCTCTTTTTTTTGGGGAGTTTCAAACGTTTTTTTTACTATCAAGCTACTAGTTTTGATCGAGTTCCCTGCGCGACCACTTTTGTTCAAAAATATTTTCTATGAACATGCTTTATGTCCTTTATTAAGGGCACGCAGATTTGGAACATTTTCTTTAGTTTTATTGGATTTTTTCTCAAAAAATCAAAGAAAAATTGAAAAATCCTTGAAAGTAGGGATAAGAATATTTTCTCTTAATTAAATTATTCACTGGAATTGGGATTTTTATCGTGTATAGTAAAAATAATTATAAAATAAATTATAGTTTAAAAACAAATTAAAAAAAACACGCTTTTATAGTGAATCGAACTAAAAAGTAAAAAAATAAAAATATATATTACTTTAAAGTAACATATACAAAATTTAATACTTATCTTGTTAATTTGTACGGTTTATAATTATGATCGTATTGTAGCTTTAGCACCCCCCCCCCAAATGCATTATTATTGCATTCAATAAATTATAATTTGGGGGAGGGGGCGCGATAAAAATTATGATTGAAAATTGGGTTGCCAGTAGTTGAAGTTTGAGAACCACTAAGTTAACCCCTTGACTACCAGACAGCGATTTCTAGTACCCACAGAAATACCAGATTTCTGGGGATGCTGAATCATACTTCGTCGTTGGATTTCAACGGAAGTGATACTGAATGAGAATATGTGCCGGAAACCAATGGATACGACAATGACTGATACGGATTTATCTATTTGAGATGAAGAAATGATACAAAAATGACAATAAAATTATGTAACGCTTGTGGAAAAACTTTTTTTCCCAAGGAACATTTTGAGCAATTTCTCCAAATTTTATAATTTTAACTCTAATTTTCCTATTTTTATAACCCAGTCATTTTGTAACTTAACTTCTGTATTTAATACAATCAATCCCAAGAAAAGAAAATTTACCTTATAATGTTTTCTATGCTGGTTACACTGGTTGTGCATTTAAATAAGCCATGTATCCGTATGAGGTTACAACGGGATTTTGCTTACCTAGTATGTATCCACTCGTGATTACATGGTACTTAAAGGGTTAAGAGCCAAGTGTTTCTACATTGGCGTTAAAAGGAGTTTGAAAAATCCTGCTGTTGTTTGTAATTACATCAATATCTGAAAAACGAAACTCAAAATTTATTTTTAAGCCATCCAAGACTTTAATGGGGAAATAAACTGGAAATAGAGTCTCAGTTTTCAGACTGAATGTCTGATATTTACGAGCATTAAAAATGTATAGAAACGTTTTTTGCTTAATTGGGATTGAAACCAAAACATCTTGGTCAAAAAGATTTAATATGAGTGTATTCATCAGATAGAAGCTGGTTTTCTCCTTGCAATTCTGAATTAAGAACTTTTATATGCTAGGTTAAATCTGTAAAATTATACGTTCCATAACTATTCATTGTTTTATAACTTAGCTGATAACGTTTTCAATGGTCATTTAGTTTATCATATGAAAGTATCCAGAACAAGACAATGCCGTCACACAAAAAGGCAAAACCAGAGACTCGCTTACGGAATTGGTCATACTCCAGAATATTGCCCAGATCTCGAACTCAACACTGCAAAATATCACCTGGAGTATTTCAAATTAGCCTTCATACGAGTGACCAGCGGTGTCGTATAACAACGGCTATTCGTACAGTAGCACAGCATATGTTGAAGTGGATTTCGGCACGAAGTGGGCGCAATAGACGACTGGAACGAAAAGGAATTTCCATTCGAGGCTATTGTTAAGCACTTTTATTCGTGTCCTTTGTTCTTTGAGACTTGCGAAAGAAAGGGTTGCTACACCTTTTCTTCAAAACAATTTCAGTTATTGCTCGAACTCAACAAATCACTTAGAACTGTTCCTCAGTTAAGTATCATTGTGATATCAGAAATCATTTTCTTCAACCACTTCTGTAAATTGATGACGATTGAGTGTATGTCATCTGATACAAATTAACAGCGGACTTGACTATCCCTTAAACTTCTGATATATCCAAACACTCTCCATGCAAAGACTATTGATGAAAAGGTTTTAATCACCATCATCTTTTATTGCATTTGATACGAAAGCAAATACATCTTTACTTTTCCTCACATATTTGTGATACTATCTGTAGTGTTACATCAGGGGTTTTTTTTAAAGAGCAATTCAACTCCTTTAAAAATATCCTCTCGAGTTGTCGAGTTGCAGATGTTATCCATGCAAAGACGCTTTTTATATACTTCATAATTTTTATGTATTCTGAATAAAAAGTCATATTTGGTTAGTGTCAAAAGCGCACGTTGACTCAACTAGGCACAAACCCCTCTAAGTGTTGATTTTGTCTGACATAATTGAGTTAATAAATTTTTTGTAGTATCCTCTACTCTTTGAGCTATAGCGTTTGCTGACAAAAAGCGATGATTTAAAAATAAATTACATTTTCCTGGACACATTTTTTCTGTTATACAATTATACAATCCTTAATTAATTTTCCGTGAGTCAATAAATGTTTTCTTATGTTTCAAAATTAAGTAAGTCTCGCGGAAATAAACACCAGTTGTTGTTTTCTGAAGTATTTATTTTCTTCATCAACAACTTCTGAGATTTGAACCCACGTTTAAATGAATCATGTTTGAAACCCCAAGATTCCTGCAAACTTGAAATAATTCTGAGAATTTTGAGTCTCAATACTGCTTTTTATATTGCATTCTCTTTGAGGATTGATACTGTTTCATTAATAATTATATTCATAGTTTTATTACTTGATTGATTCGATTGCGAAATAATGATATTCTCATTGCTTTTTTTAATTTCTCTGCAATCACACTATCATTAAATTGTTGCTTTTCCGTATTTAAAGAAATACACACTAAATGTTCAGTTGGTACCAAACGGAATTACAAAAAGAGTGGAGAGTTAATTCTCTTATCATAAATAAAGTGAAATACGTTTAACGCGAAAACGCTTAAGACGAAATATCGGTTAACACGAAAAATTACAACGGTTCCAACAAACTACTATGTATTTTCAAACATTTTTTCTTCTCTTTACACGAAACGAGAATTGCTTAACACGAAAAGACTTCCATTCTGGGAATGAATAAATTAAGAAAACACCAGCTGGATTAGATTGTTCTATTGTATTATTAGAAGAATTCATTGCAGTAGAGGATGATAATATGCATACAGCCCCAATTATGGCAGCAAAGACTTTTTGTAGTTTGTTCAAACCTCAAAAGATATCATTGATGCAGATTCCGACGATGAAAATGAAATTAATAATGCAGTTCCTGTTTCCACCTCATCGAAAATGGGAAATGTGATGAAAAGTATGGGCAGCTAATTAGAAGCACATCCCAATGGTGAAATGAATAACAAAATGGACGATATTGAACAGTTTGTTGACAATTTGATGCTAAAAAACAATGGAAAGAAAAATATCAGATTATTTTCCAAAAACTCAATAAATGTTTCGTTTTCCAAAAAGTTTGAAAATTTTGTATTAAATTTCTTTAAGTTCTTGTGAATGTTTTCGTTTCCTTTGATTTTTATTAAATATATAATAATAATAAACTTAATTTGTTGATATATGTTTTTTTTTTTTGCAATATCCTTTAAATGGAAAAAATATTTCGCTCCCTTCAGTTTCGTGTTAAGCGATTTTCACTGTACATCATTTGCGCGCAAGTCCTGAAACGAAAATTTGAGAGTAATTCACAACTACAGTATGTTGGTCAAATGAGGTAGGTACCACGGTCTTGATTCTTGGGGCATAGTGAAGGAGTTAAACTCTTAGACTAAAAGGTTTGGAGACCCCTGGGTACATCAGAGGGGTAGATGCTGCGTTATCGATTATAATGACTCCGCGGAGAGGTTGACTTTATGGCAATAAATTGAGGACTCCCCGCTTTGTCATAATATTGATTGAACTATGCTTCAATAAGCAGCGCTGATGTCTTTATGGGACCGAAAAGTAAAAGTATTCGTGGGGCAGTATTTCGTTTGTTTCTCCCGCGTGGAAATGCATCAGTTCCAATCTTTTAAAAAACATGGCGGATGAAAAGATTACTTTGATGGTTACAATTACACAGTAAGTCAGCGTTTCTCAAACTGTGGGGCACACCCCCTTGAGGGGCTCGATAACTCTACAAGTGAGGCGCGAGCCTATTGAAAAGTCGAAAACAAAAGGTTATTTAAAAAATTATTAATTTACTGAAAGTAAACCAACAAAATACTTTCTGATGTAATAAAATATAGAATACACTTATAAATGTATCAGTACTGTACAATGTATATTTTATTATTAATTTAACTATACCAAGTTAAGAACAAGTTTCATAATTATCAGTAACCACACACATTAACACTTATCTTGATAGTTTGTACGGTTTATAATGAATTCCTTCACCTCCGATTAAAAGTTACACGATTCGCTCCCCAGAATCACAGTTTACCACGTAGACGAGCGTATTTTGATGTTTTTTTGAGGGGGAGAAAAGAAATAAATAAGCAAATCCTCTAAAATAAATAAATCCTTCGCAAACATTGACAAGGTTCTTTTATAGCATTCCAAAGCCTTCGGAATAATTTTATGGATAGCACTGCTCAGAAAATATCGTACTGTGGAAAGACGTATACATACGTCCAGAAAACTAATGCTTTGGCTGAGCGAGACGTTTTTATACGTCGGTGGCACATAAGAGGTTAATGTCGAATTTAGCTTTAAAGTATAGCATTATTGAATTCAATACATTGTTATTGTATGGAGGGGGGGGCGATGGAAATGATGATTGAATAGTGGGACGCGTATATTGAAAGTTTGAGAAGTACTGCAGTAAGTTGATGGATTTTTTTCCCTCGTGGAATGTAGAAGTGTAACTTCTATATTTTTTCTAAGCAAATAAAGCTTTTTCGAAGACTTAGACTTTGTTTTAATTATTTTTATAATTGCGTTTGGTAATTTTGTTCTGCTGTATGGCTAATCGTTCGTACAAGAGTTATAGGACTTTTCTTTCTTTCAACAGTAACTTGGAAAAACAACACATTCGGTTTTATTCCAAAATATGTATAAAAAATAATGGGATGTGTTAAACAAATACCGCGTATAATGTTAAAATTAAGATCTAATGAGATTTATATTAGATCATCCTTTTTATGAAAATGATACTGAACTATAGGGTGTTTTTTTAGAGGTATAGAACTTTAAATTGCAATAAAACAACGATGTATTATTCGATTGACATGAATTTTTTTATTCGAAGGATAATCTTGTGGCATTACATTTTAAATATGATCAAGCAAGCCGTAGATTCGTAGAATGGGCCCAAAACGAGATTGCAGTTGTTCCCGATTTTCATAAGCGAATATTGTTTAGCGATGAAGCTCACTTCTGGTTGAATGTCTACGTCAACAAACAAAACTGCCGCATTTGGAGTGAAGCTAATCCACAAGTGTATGTCGAAACACCGTTACATCCAGAAAAACTGACTGTTTGGTGCGCTTTTTGGGCTGGTGGAATCATTGGTCCGTACTTCTTCAAAAACGATGAAGGCCACAACGTTACAGTCAATGGTGATCGGTATAGAGCCATGATTACTAACTTTTTCATTCCTGAATTGAACAATCATGATGTCCAGGAACTGTGGTTCCAACAAGACGGCGCAACATGTCACACAGCTCGTGCCACAATCTATTTATTGAAAGACACGTTTGGTGACCGCCTAATTTCACGTTTTGGACCTGTGAATTGGCCTCCAAGATCTTGTGATTGAACACCGCTAGACTATTTACTGTGGGGCTATGTAAAGTCATTGGTCTATGCGGATAAGCCACAAACGCTTGACCATTTGGAAGACAACATTCGCCGTGTTATTGCCGATATACGGCCACAAATGTTGGAAAAAGTCATCGAAAATTGGACATCCAGATTGGACTACATCCAAGCCAGCCGTGGCAGTCCTATGCCAGAAATCATATTTAAAATGTAATGCCACAAGATTATCTTTCGAATAAAAAAAATTCATGTCAATCGAATAATACATCGTTGTTTTATTGCAATTTAAAGTTCTATACCTCTAAATAATCACCCTATATCATATATGTGATGCTTTTTACTTTTAGAACTACACCCATCTCAGAATGTCTCGAAACAATGTTGTATTTTACGCATAATTTATATAAAATATAGAATTATAATCACACTAAACACATTTCTTGTTTTATCGTTAGTGTTTTAAAGTACATTAAAGGTTTTTTTTTGTCTTTGAGTTCTTCATACATTATGCATTTCATTTTAGCTGATTCTCATCAGTTTGTTTTTTGAAAAATTTGAATCAGAAATGTAATTTTAATTTATGTGGTGATATTCAGCTGTTTACTAGAACCAATGCATTCGTAATAATAGACCTTGGTTAGATGTAAATCTTCTTAAAGCTGTATTCATGATATGTTTAATCGTAGAAAGAATCTATAGATTTCATTTAATCTATTTATTACAAGATATTAAAACAATACATTAATTTTTAAATAATGTGACTACTTAAAATGGAAGTATTATAAATTTTTAAGGTAAAATAAATTTTTTAACGGTACTGCAAAAACTTCTACAGTAGAACACAAATTAAATCAAAGAGCAAAATTAAATCTTAAAATAAATTTCTTGAATGTATTCATGAATTTGGTGTGATTGTGCAATTTTTGAAATGAATGAAAGCTCATTTAAGATCCTATTTTAAAAAAAAGTATTTAATGTGCTTACATTTTATTTATAAAAATATTAAATCTTATTTATATCATATTTCACATTTTTTATCAAAATGCATTAAAGAAATTTTTAGTGTTATGAAAAGTTTGTATATCAGCGTTTCTCAAACTGTGGGACGCACCTCCCTTAGAAGGGCGTGATAACTCTACGAGGGGGGCGAGCATATTGAAAAGTTGAAAACAAAAGATTATTTTAAAAAATTGTTAATTTATTGAAAATAAAACAATATACATTATAACGCAATAAGAAATAAATACGCATTTACACTGATAAAATACACTTATAAATGTAACAGTACAGCACAATACATTTGATAACTAATTTAGTAACACGAAGTTGAAAACAAGTTTAAAATAATTACCTTTGACCCCATGAACTTGTCATATGTAAAATTATATACAAAATTAAGACTTATCTTGATAATTTGTACGGTTTATTATTAATCCCTTAACTCCCGATTAAAAGATACGTGATTCTCTCCCCAAAACCTCCGTTTTCTGCGTATGCGACATGAGGAAGGGGGAAGAAAAGGAATATAAAAATAAGTAAATCCTGGGAAATAACTAAATCCTTCGCAAGCAGTGTCAAGGTCTTTTTATTGCATTTCCAAGTCTTAGGAAAAATTTTATGAATAGCAATGCACAGAAAAGATCGTACTTCGGAAAGACGTAAATGTACGTCCGGGGGGTATGAACGCTTTGATTGAGAGAGACATTTATATACGTCGGTGGCATTCAAGAGGTTAAAGTCGTATTGTAGCTTTAGCGTCAAAGTATAGCATTATTGAATTTGATACATTGTTTTTGTATGAAGAGGGGAGGGGGGCGAGGTGAAATTTATGATTGAACATTGGATCGCAACTATTGAAAGTTTGAGAAACACTGCTGTATATGTTATTTAAGGAAAGCGGAAGATATATTCACATTTACAATTCAATGTCTTCGATGTTCAGAAAATCAAATTCTAAAAGCTATAGATTCATGTTCGGTAGTGTTAAAATTTTTCAAAAAACAGATTCAAACACAACCATTAATCAACAAAAAGTTCTCGAAATATCCTATAACCCATTCGATTATGGTGAATTCACATACCACTTACTTATAACTTCAATCTAACGACTGCTTCCGTTAAAAGTTTTTCATTTATTTAAAAGCATTCAATGGGGACATTTTTACGAAAAACGCATTTTACAAATTGCGTTGAGTGAATGTTCGATAAAAAGACATAGGGTTATATAACCTCAAAAGAGGAAGTGGGCCGTTCGTAATTTAGGATAGATGGGACTTAATGGGAAATAGATTGCTGGATTCTCCTTCATACTATGCCTTATTAGACATCGCAGGATATCTTTATGATAAAAAGGAAAAATAGGTCTTTGAGGCTTAATGTACCTGTTTATAGTTCCCTAAGGAAAAGCTGTATCAACTTCAATCTCGTCAAAAGCCATTATTACATTGTAAAAAATATACATTTATTGCTTACTGAAATATTTAAGAATACGTAGTGTTTTGTTGAAGGCTTTTTAATTTAAGGATTTATAATTTAAAAATTTTTCCTTTTTGAAATTTATTAGATATGTTAGATGTCACACAAATCACTATACCATATAAAAGTATAGTTAATTTGTGAAACATTTCATTCTTGTTCCTATCAATTCTATACGAGCGCTTTTAAAATACGAAAAAAAAATACAATCAATGAAAATCTAATAGTATTTACTGTGTAAATGTTTAGATTTTCTGCTGCATAGTGGCTAGACCATTGTTTTTGATTACATGATCCCTACTTGATTCTTAAAGCTTGATGCGAAATCTTAAAGATAATGGAACGACATCATATTCCTGGTATATAT
>BMAU01016338.1:0-76137 GCA_019973935.1 Trichonephila clavipes | reverse complement strand
GCGCTTTCTAGAGTTTCGCAATTTATATGCAGCGGGACATCACGTGACTTAGGAGGTGGATGGATGTAGTTTCAACAGCCCTCGGGAGGCGGGTAGCCAATTAAAAAAATTACACGGTTGACCTAAAGGACTGGACATTAAATAATTCAAGAGTTATTACCGATTAAACTATTGAAATTATTATATATATATATATATATATATATATATATATATATATATATATATATATATATATATTTACATATAAATCTAAACTGAGTGTGAACTAATAGTAAGAAATGAAGAAAAAAATAGTCAGGAAACATTCAAATAAAAATTAAAATCAAATTCTTCCATTTTCATATTTTCTTAAGTATTATGCTTAGATATTGCAATAAAAAAATGTGCTTATTTTTGAAAATTTTGGGTCAAAAAAATTATTTGTTTAAGGTATCCGACTGCGTTCGGAACCGTGATTTTGCAAAAACTTATAAATGTATGATATTTATGATATTTAGTGTCAATTAGATTAGAAAATGTATACAAAATTGTTTTAAGAATAGTATTCCAATAAAAAATTATTTAAGTACAATATTTTAACAAAAAATAAACATAGAATGACCCATTTTCAAAATATTTTCCTTTTGCAAAAATTGCTTCTATTATAATAATATCTTGCCTGTATATAGCCAGACCACTGTACAGAGGCCAAACTAGAATATTTGAAATATATAACTTAGATGTGTGTTCATCCATGTGTTTTACGACAACAGAGGGGAGAAATTTTAAGAAAAAAAACGCCGGAAATTATTTCAATGGGTTGTGACTCTGAAACTAATGTGAATTTTTCAAAATTGATAGTTGAGCCTATGTAGAGATGTCAGAGCTATATACAGACAAAGTATTATAATAGAATCATTTTTCAGAAAAGGAGAACATTTTGAAAAAAGGTTATTCTAATTGAGTTTTTTGCCGAAATATTGTATTTAAATAATTTTTTGGTCAAAATGTTCTTAAAATAATTTTTTACATACATTTTAATCTAAGTAGCACTAAATATGAAAGTTATCCATTTATGCGCTTTTTTAAAATCACGGTTCCGAACGTAGTCGTATACCTTAAGGGGTTAGGCATTTTCTTTTACCATAGTAATAATAGTTATATATATATTTTTTAGCATAAGACCTTTTAATCTTATTTTTAAGATTTGCATATTTCCATTGACTCTTCGAAAGTAAGACATCATTAATCGCCAAATACTGCCATAGAGAAAAGTATAGAACACACACCAATGAGGTAAAGTTCGATAACTAACTCGCCTAAGAAAAATCAGAAATTTTCGAGGCAACACTGCATTTGGAAGATAGTTTGTTGAAAATTTTAGAAAAATGTCCATTGAACGTTAGAAACACGTAGTATATATCGTCAACATATTTTTAACTCGAATCTGCAATCGATTTAAAATACACATTCGTCACTGTCAAGCATATGTTGTTAAGTATGTTATCATTTCTAGGCTCGTTTATCTTAGGAGTATCGGATACAAATTACTCATGTTAATATAATAGATAGGTTTTATTGAAGGGTAATCTTATACGGAAGAAAACCACTTTTTTTGCTTCGTTCAGTATCTTCCTCTGGACCTAGAAGCGGTTTTTCAGAGAATAATGAATAAAATTGGGTTATCTTAGAGAAATATTACGTTCCTTGTCAATATTTTGATAAATAGCGGAAACCCAGCTGAATATTTATGATTTGCATTGAAAATTTAATATTTTTAATGTATTAACATTTGTAAAAATAACTTAAGTAAAAAACTGGTTCAGAAATTTTATTTTTCTGAACAATACTCTGATGTTATTTAAAGTAAAACATATTCAAAGTAATCTTGAAAACATTAAACGTAGTTCTTTGCTTAAAGCTTCAATTATACTTTATTTTCTTGAGATCAGTTTCAATTACATCAGTGTTTCTCAAACTTTGAATATTTGGGACTCAATTTTCAATAATAGTTTTCATCGCGTCCCTTTCCGTACAGTAACAATGCGTGTAATGCATTGATAGTGTACGCTAAAGCTACAATACGACTTTAATTATAAACAGTACACTTTATCACACACATACGTATTAAACTTTGAATACACTGTAAAATCCGGCATATAAAGCGCACTTTTAACTCAAAAAATAAGATCTAAATTTATGGGTGCGTTTTATGCAAAGGTATAAAAATGATAGCTTTATAAATAAAGAGAAAATATAGACGAGCACAAAAAATTATACCCTTATATATATCGAAATACTGTTTATTTGAAGTAAATTACATTTTTTACGAACTTAACGGTTTGTTGTTTTAGAAGTATGATATTTTTAAAAAGTTTGAGATAATACCTCAAATAAATGACTTCAAAAAATAAGAGCATTGGGCCCGTATATTTCAGTTTTCTTCCTAAAAAATGGAGTGCGCGTTATGCGGGGAAAATACCTAAAAATTAAAGATTGCAACTTTAAAGTATAAGCGTTATACACCACATGTTATGTTGACTTTGTATATGACAAGTGCATGGAAGTCATTACTAAACTTTTGTTCTTAACTTATTATTGATATAAATTAAATTTCAAATACATTGTGCAGTACCGATATATTTATAAGCATGTTATATCAGTGTGAATGTGTCACAATGTATTTTGATTTCCTTATTTTTAATAAATTATAATTCTTTTAAATAATATTTTTTTCAACTTTTAGATATGTTCACGCCCCTCACATAGGGCTGTCACGCTCCCCTAACACGCTCCCTTTCGCACCACAGTTTGAAAAACGCTGCATTATGTCAAATGTAATTCGAGTAGACAGACAATTTAAACATTTAATGCCACAGAGGAAGGGCGGGTAATTATTTTGGTTCGAGGACCACATTGTGGAAACTAAGAATATCGGAGGACTGCATAACTGCATTAATTTGCATATGAGAAAAGGTATAAATTGAACCAAAAATTCAATTAATATGAGTAAAATAAATTATTACATTCAATTTATTTGTGTGTGTAACGGGATCTATTCGTTTTTCTTACAAATCATTTAGGGAATAACACCGATGTACGGTTATAACACCGCTTTCTGTAAAGGAACCGATGTTTACATTAACTAGAGTTTCTATTTAAGGGTCAAGTGAAGTGTGCAGTCGAAGAGAAGTCGGCGATTATTCTTATGATGAATCTACAGAGCTCTAATCGTTGCAGCTATCTCAGATCAAAAGACAAGACCGGACGTGTAAAGTTAGGATAATGTGTCTGAAGCGGAATTAAGATAAATATTAAATCATCTATTGCAGATTTTTAAATAAATAAACTGACAACTCCCTTAACGTAAGTTGAATTTTTATAGTGTTATGATAGTCGTAACAAAAGTGTTTTTTTATTGAAATGTTTTTTTTTTTCAAAAAGTGCACCCAAAAGGAGAGAAGTCGCGAGCGAGAAAGGCTCATTTTATATCATAGCTGCCAGCACAATTTAAATTTAGAAACAATTCAATTCAGCGTTTATCAAACTGTGGGTTAGCACCCCTAAAGGGTTAATATCTAGGGTCAATTAATATTTTTTTAAACAAATTATTAGTTTCTTATTAAAGGAAACAAAAGAAATTACATTCTGACAAAAAACAATTACACGATGCATTTTTATTGCAATCCATTCCAATTTAAAAATTAGAAATGAAATATAACATTATACTTTTCTTATTACTTAAAAGTAACTTACTTAAAAGATCTATTATTTAAAAGTAATGAACACAAAATTTAATAGTTATCCTGATAATTTGCGTGGTTTACAATTAAGGTTGTATGGTAGCTTTAGCGCGTCAAAGTACATTATTATTGCGCCCAATTCATTATTATTGTATTAAATGGGGAGATGAAAATTATTATTGAAAATTGGGTCGCAAACGTTTAAAGTTTGAGAAGCACTGGTTTAACAAGACAAATATATCCTATTATCGTTCCTGACTGTCTTGGCTTCCCGCAGAAATCTCTTTGAGGGCATATGGCACACATGCACTGTTTTTAACATCTGCCATAGATCATTATTGCCATGTCGACTTTTATCATGCTGACAATTTTAATTCAGATTTCAACTAGAAAAAGAAATTAAATACCATGTGTGCACCAAAAAAACAATTACAATATCAAATAATAATAGTAATAATTTGACGAAAGCGATGTTTCTTTGCTTAAGGTGTTGAAAACTAAATCAGACGCATATCCTCACTCACAAACTTCATATTATTATAATCCCAAAAGAGAATGTTAAGAATTAAATGTCGCCCATCCGGTATAGTGGTTAGTAAATGCTGACTGCTATAAAGTAGGGCCTGGGTTTGAATCCCGCAGTGGTGTTCCGCTTGGGTGTTTGTAAATGTTTTGTGCCTTTGTGCCATAGGGATACTCCAAATTGCAGTCGAGCTCTAAGGAAGAATAGGAAGGGAGGTGGGAGGCCTCTTTCTTTAATCACCCCTAGGATATTAACTCTAAAAATTCGATGGAACTGAAACAAAATGTGCTGTCACCTGAATGGTTCTCAAAGCTGCGGTTAACAACAGGCATGCATCTAAGACTTTGCGGCGAAGAATTTCGTGGGCCTCGATCTGGGATAATCAGACAGGCGGTATTAATAACAAGAACAACAGGAGCGAAAAAGTAGAAAAAAGCAGCTATAATCAATGCTAACAACTTCTGCTACCAGCAATTATACATAGTGTATCAGTACAGCGGTCAGAAATCACAGCAATGGAATCGAACCAGCAATGAAAATCACAGAAATATATGATCCCCGTAAAGCTTTCCTGGTGCGGTAATGACTACAAAAAACACAAAAAAGACCGAGCAAAACTAGAAGAAAAACTCATATTTATTATTCTTAGTATAGAAAACCACACACACACACACACAGTAATATATATAAAAAAATTAAGTCAATTCCTACTAAGATCTCTGAAGAAAATTTTTTATTTTCGCTACTTTTTATTAAGCAGTTGCAATTAATATAATTACGCATATACATATGACATAATCATAGCATTAAGTAGTAATTAATTTTTATTAATTATCACTAAAGAATCGTATTGTCATCCAAAACAATCGTGTACATAAGATTTCTGTTCAACTAAATGCTTTAAAACTTGAGAAAAAAATATTTTAAAGTTTTGACCCGTCACTAAAATTGAAACCAACGTGGCTGTATCTGTAATTCTTTTAATAACTAGTTTCAGTCAATTAACTTTAATTCATTATAATTAAATTATTGTATTTTTACCCAAAAGAATAATGTATAGAAAATTTCAGCTCAAACGAGCGCTTTAAAATGTGAAAAAAAAACCCATTTTCATGCTTTGACATAAGTAGCCAAAAGGGTCGCTAAGTCACCAAAATGATGTCAATGTTGCTGTATTTGTAATTGTTTGAATAATTAGTTATAATCAATTGGTTCTTATTAATTACAAATAAATTACTGTCTTGCCATCCAAAATAATCAAGCATATAAAATTTCAGCTCGATTGAGTGCTTTAAAATGTATATTATTGATGATTGAAAACTCCACGAAGATAAATAAATAAATAAATATATGGAGAGTGTGAGCTAATAGTGGGAATTGAAAAATTAGGGAAAATAACATCGAAAAATCAGCAGGAGTTAATGTCGGGGTGATAGTGTTGCACGTTGTTAGTATGCAGGATCCACATGTCTGTGCTATGGGAAATACCGACTTTACTGGGAATAGCTTACACATTGCTTCCGGAACGGTTTTGTTCCAGATCCAGCATATTCTTCTGGTTTGTTAGGCCTTCTTACTCAGCGTTCACATTCTTGTTTATCCAGGGCGATGGATCGCCATTAGACAATCTCTGAAGAAAGCCTGCAAAGAAGGCGTGGCCGATAGCTTGCCTCTTCGAGTAAAATTGGTTGTACAAATTTTGAGCTATTTATCCGTAGCAATCTGGGACCCTATATGCCAGAAGCATACCAGTGAGTTCAGTGTGTTCGTGCAACGCGTTCTATCTTACTAAAACCAGTCTATCGGCATGCGTAATGAAGATTCATAGCAAGCGCGGGGCGAAAGCCGCGTGTGTGCACATGCACCTTCAACTGATGCTTTGGCTTATGGAGCACCATCTATCATATACACCAACCAAAAGACTTCTCAGCATTTTTACTGTATTAAAATTATAAATATTTTTTCATCTCTTAATATTGTCATGTATTTTCCTTGTTTTGTGCCACCACTTTTTCCACCATGCACTCCTGCATGATTTTCCATTGTCTTGGAGTACTGAAAGTTTGTAATATTTGTACTGATGTACCTTATATTTGTCTTATTTTACCAATTAAAATGTATTTGGGGAGGAAACATTTAAAAAGGAATTGATAAAATGTGTTTTTATAGTTTTTATTTCTTTCGGATTTTGTGAAAATATAACTCGAATAAAGTTTGTAAAAGATCAGAGAGTATTATAATGTGTATTCCTGGAAAAATCATGTCTGTTACGGAATTAATTAGTCTCTATTCCGAATGGAAATGGATGTCAAAAGTAACTCTTACGGTTGGTAAGCATCTGCTTAATTAATTAGTTTTGTGCTGTTTCTTTATTTGAGTTGTGCTTTTTTAATTCATTTTACTCTATGGAAATGTCGCCCAGCCAGTATGGTGGCTATGACCCTCGGCTTGTAACCGAGTGGGGTCGAGTCCCGAGTAAGACTTGTTGTATCTTCTTCGGGAAAAAAGTCGGTCTTTTGCCTGAAATGGATTCCCGTCTCCAAAGGAACAGCAGCACACCTCTTTTTGTTACATGCTGGGTTCATCGTATTTAATAAAATCTGTATTCTTCTGTGGTTGTGTTATATGTGTCTGTTTATCTATCTCATGTCTTTCGTATGTATCCCAGTAACAAACACACGACAACAACAAAAACTCCATGGAAATAAATTCCATAAAACTTTGAAGGAGATTATTTGGAATGTAAGAAAAAATTTCCGTCTTGGTTTCTTGTGTATTGGACTTTTCAATAACCAATTCTGAGTCAACGTGGAATATTTTTATTTGGAAAATAATTGTGTACTCACTATTGAAAATAATATCATCCGAATACAAATAAGAACAAAACTATATAAATTAAAATGCCAAATGATTAACCTCTTAACTGTTGATAAAAAAATATGCAATTCAGTCCCTAGTGCCAACATGTTTCACACACATACGAGAGTATGCAGTGTATTGTGGGGAAAAAGAGTGGATTAAATATAAGCAAATCCTTTTCTGAAACAGGTAAATATTTTGCAACCATTGAAAAGGTTTTTCTGGTGCATTCCATAATTTTCGGAATAATTGCACTGATAGCAGTGCAAAGAAAAGATCGTATTTCGGAAAGACGTATATATACGTCCAGATAGTTCTCCGTCTCCAGTCTCTAAGTAGTTACACTTAGTGAGAGAGCCATATATATGCGACAAAGTCACTTAAGGAGGTAATATTCTATATTTGGTTTTCCTTACAGATACTAAAGAAAAAATCTAACAAATTTGCAACGATACATAACGAAGTACCTACTTCCAATGCATTTTTAAACATATTTTGCAATCGATAAGTGGATTTTTAAATATACATAAGTCAATGTCAAAAATTTAATACTGAATGTGCTGTTACCCTTTTCACACTCATTTATCTCAGGAGTATTGGGCGAAAGATTACCCCTAATAATTAAATACACATGCCTGACAGGAAATAATTTTTGTCAAAAAAAACCACTTTAAGCGCAACTAGAAACTTTAACAGGAAATAGTCGCTGAGCGACGATAATGAATGGAAGTATTTGTTAAAAATAATTTGTTTTCCTCGTTGAATATTGTTCATATTTTGAGTGACGATATATTAGGTATGGAAAATGAGAGTTTATATAAAATTAGATAATTTTGGTGGAATTCTGTTTCTAAGTACCGAATGAGGAATTATAAAGTTGGCTTCTTCTCAGAATTTTTCTCAGAATTAAATTTTCATAGTGTTTAATTTTTTTATACCAATAGGGCTGCGGATTCGTATTTCCCATTTCAGACGTAATATATTCTCCGGGAACTGGTATCAAATTTTTAGTGCAACACCATAGGGATTGAATACCAATCGCCACAATATAATTTTGACGGGCAGTTTCCTCAGCAAAGGGAGGCACCTAATATCTGACGATGTGAAACGGTACTAGGAATTTAATTTCCCCTAGAGCACATAAGCCAGCGATACTCAACTTGCGGCCCACCGAGCATTTTATGTGGCCCGGTTATGATACATTGCTCTGAGAAATTTACATATTTAAGAACATTGTATAAAAAATTGAGTAGGAAACTTTTTGTCAAGAAATCAAATGTATATATCAATTTTGCCTTTTGGTGTTTTATGGGTACGAATTGATATTCTTTTTCTATTTGGAACGGTTATAGTTAGTGATAACAGACTACAATGGAGTAGCGGCAATTTTATGGGTGGAATTAATTTTCATATCTTTCAAGCGAAAAAAAATCGAGAAAAATTAATGATTGCAAAACGATTGGGAAATTGACTATTTTGTAGTAAAAATAAGCATGGATCAGTAATTGTTTGATATGCCACGAAAGTGATGTATTTAAAAAATACCAATAAGCAGGAATCACGTTTAATGACACTTTTCCTCGAAGATTTCTTTGAAGTGGTGATAAACAGGTTTCGCGTTGAATAATCTTTGCAACAACAACACAGTTTTTTATCAGTGGTAATATCACAGTGGTAGCAAAGGCATCCTATGAAGTTCGTTACATCATTCGTAATCATATGAATCGCTTACTGATTCAGAACTTATGAAGAAGTCTTTCTTAAATAATTATAATTTAGTGTTAGTGACCAAAATAAAAGAAATATAAAAAATTAATAATTAAAAAAGTAAAACGGGAGTTAAAATACTTCGATCAATTATCCACATTTTAAATGCCCAAGGTTATCTTGGTCTTAAAGCGTCTCTACCTCCTGCCCCATTTATTCTCATGCTGCGCCCCACGTGAAATAGCTGAGATAAGTAGGCGGCCCAGCAGAAAAAAAGGTTGAGCACCGCTGACCTAAGCCAAACGGGCATGGTACTTTTTCTGAAAACTTCCACACAACGCCAACGAAAAGATATTGAGCTTTGACAGTTTTAATGGGCATTAAGACACTTCTACACGGTGTGTCTATAGTGAAACTTGTACTTGAATGTGAGGTTTGCTTACGCCCAGAGATTTGCTTGCGTATCGTGTATGAATATCAAGGCAAATCGAGTACTCAATCCGTGTGTAATCTTTTAGGGTGACCCTTAGTGTTTTGCTGTTCTATAAACCTAATGTTAAACATCTCATTGTCTCCCAAAATATCGCTCGAAAAAATATGATTGTTTTGCAAAGACAAATAGCAAATATAAGGGCTAATTGAAACAAATATGAATGAAAATTAGTTTTGTTGTTAAAATTATTTAAAGACATTTCTTTGTTGATACCATCTGTCAAATTTCACCTACAACATGTGCTTATTTATATTTTATGTACAAAAATGTCATTTTATTTATTTGAATTTATTCTTAAAATATTATTTTTCTCTTTGGATAGATGTACCGCCAACTGGTCAATCTACCATTATCCCATCGGGCATTAGCCAAGGATTCACAGCCACTGCACGAAATGGCCAACCAAAGTAAAATATACAATATTAATTGTCAATACAATAAAATAGAACATACAATGTTATTTTGGCCAAACATCTTGTTCAAAACGTGAATTGGTTGAACTTCGGGCATTCGCCGTAACACACCCACAACCACCCACACACACACACACACACACACATATATATATATATATATATATTACTAGCTGATATTCCCGGCGTTGCCCGGCATCAAAACACTTACATGAGCAACTTTTTGGAGAAAATAAATACTTTTATACAATAGAATAATACGTATATTGTTTTAAACTTAATTAAAATAAAAATTCCATTGAAATGACATACTGCTTTGATTGACACAAAATTCCGCAGTAAAGTAGCATATATATTTATACATAAAACAAAATCAATAATTATGTACAGAAATGAAAACAATATTAAATTTTTGTAAGCTATCAAAAAATGACATACTGGAGACTTAAACAGAATTATGTATAAAGTGAAAATAGCATAAAGTAAAAAAAGGACATTAATAAGGTATGTGATTCCCTCATCATCTGGTATCACCTGGGTCTGGTATGTATATGGTATCACCTTCTGACCTTGCTTTCAATTAGGTGGTAAACCACCGCAGAATTAAGCAATCGCCATTCTTCTTGTATAGTAATTTCTAGTTCAATAAGAGTAGCTGGAGGTGGGAAACGTGAAGATACGCCATACGCGCAATCCCTTCTCTTCAGATAGTCATCCACGATGTCAGCTCTATGGGGACGTGCATTATTGTCCAGTAAAACAAAAGTAGGGCCAACTGCTGCAGAACACAATCTCACAATTGATTCTAGGACTTCAGCTCGATACCGGATAGCCGCCACAGAACCCCGTTTAAAAATGTGTAGGTCGGAGCGGTCTCCTAATGAAATTTCTGCCCACATCATAATGCTTCTGCCTTGGAATGCGTGATGTTCAGTAATGTTTTGGAGCTGATTGCGTGTTCCTCGTTCACGCCGCATCCTTATACACTTGTAATCTGGCTCCAGAGCAAATCTTGACGCATCAGTAAACATGACTCTGCCCCAGTCAGACACATTCAAATTGCATATGTTCCCCACACCACTTTAATCGTGCGCCTCTTTATTGGAAATTGTACGAAAGTTTTAAACACCTTCTATCAGCAATTACAATCAACTTCTGTAACCCTTCATAAAGCTGTCTTCTTATAAGGCTGCCCTTTTTGCATATTTCTTGACATGAAAGCACGATTGGCTGTTACCTAACATATTTGCATACTTCCATCTACATTTGCAGCGAATTGCATCCTCTTCATTTCTGATTGGCTTCCGGAAATTAGCATTTCCCTCTCCATGCTTAACTTTTGGAAGTGAGTGTATGTCATTTGAATATAACATATGTGCATTACATAAATATACATAGTTGATGGTAGAATAAACATGCTTCTTCACTTGTGATATTAAATAATAACGCGAACAAATTTCTCAATCGAACAATAATTTTGTATTTATTTAATATCATCATGAAATGAATGATATTTGATGATTGATGGTGAACTTCATTTTAGCAGTGCTTGTAAATATGCAATATTTTTAGTTTTCCTATCAGGTGCAAGAATAAATAAATTTGATGGTTTTCCAACCCGTGCACACCCGACGTACAGCTGTCCATGTGAGAAGCATGGATTTATCAAATTTAATCCACATACTTGGAATGATTGTCCCTGTGCTTTGTTAATGGTCATCGCAAAGGCTAGTCGTACAGGAAACTGTAGACGTTTGAATTGAAATGGAGTATCCGTTGGTATCATGGGAATGCGTGTTAGTAGTACATGTTCCCCTTTGTGTTTTCCATTTAAAATGGTTGTCTCAATTATGTTATTCATTATTTTTTTTACTGATAGCCTAGTCACATTGAATAGTCACGGTGGATTTATATTTCGTAGAAGGCTGATTGGGGAAACAATTTTCAAAGATAAAATATGTGGTGGCATTCCTGGTAAGTCCAATGAATTTAAAAACTCTATTGGATTATGAACTGATTCGTCTTGATTGACAATAGTATCTATGGATTTATATGTTGTTTCTTTTTCAGGTATTTTATTTTGAATTGAGTAGTTTATTAAATTCACATCAATTTTTTTGGCTGCCAATATAGCGCGCTCACTAACCCATTGATTGCCTTTATACTTCTGGGAAAATTTGGTAAAACTTTGGCAATAAATTCATCAGAGGATTTTACAATGTGACGAAAGTTTTCTGATAATGTAATACAGTGTGTGGATTCATCAATTTCCACTTTACCATTCCCAATATCTAACAATTGTTTTGCAAATCGTTCAGAAGATTCATCTTGTTGTAATTGAATACGCATATTGGTCTTTAAAGATATTTTCTCCACATACCACCATAACACTGATGATTTGAGACATGGATTCAATCCATCTGCAGGTGTTGAACATGGTATAAGTGGTAGAGTTTGTCGAAAATCACCAGCTAGCAAAATGAGTACACCACCAAAGAGCTGCTCATTTCCTCTCAAATCTTGTAATGTGCTATTGAGTGCTTCCAATGATTTCTTGTGTGCCATGGTGCATTCATCCCATATTATAAGCTGACATGATCTTAGTACTTTTCCCTGGAAGCATGAATTGTACTTGCGTATATTTTCAAAAAAAATTTTTGATTGACTTGTTTTACCTGATACTAAAGTTAATAATGGTTCAGGTGGTGAACGCAAGTCTGGTAACTTTACTTTTTCCACCTGCACAGCACATACCTGATGTTTCATTTTTAAATTTTTGAGCACCACAATACGTAAACTTTTTATCCATTTTTCCAATAATTACACTTGGATGAAGACTGTAATTGTAAAGGGGATTGTAATTGAAACCACATAAATTCAAATCAATATGTATCGTTTGCCTTGTCTGTGTACTGTGATTTCGATTCCTTTGCTGCCTTGCTTGCCTCTGTTCATTTGTTTCTAATGATCGAGCAAGAGCAGTATGAACTCGATCTCTTTCTTGCCTAGTTTTTCTCTGTTCACTTGTTTCTGAAGCTCGTTCTTCTCTTCTCCTTTTTGCTTGTTTTGTAGATCGACCAATGGCACTTCGCTTTGGTGGCATAATTGTGGGGTTAAATAAAACGTATTTCCAAATCTTAAAGGAAACTACATTTATGTATTTAAAATATTTTAAATTTTAACTTAATTTGTAATATTCAAACAATAATTGAGAAATTATAAATGAAACGATTCAATATTTTACTTAATTTTAGATTCATAACATAAGGACAAAAAAACTCATAATAATTTGGGAGTATTTTGTTAACAAATTACAAAAAAAAATCATACCTCAAGTGCAAGCGGTTAAAGATATTAAAAATGTGTGCTTTGTCTTTTCTTTCTTTTTAACCAGACTGAGCCAATGAAAAAAATGGCACGGTACAGCTAGCTATAACAAACTTAAATGATGAAAAGCTATCAAAAACAAATTAAAAACAAATTATCAATATTTTGATGAAATCACCAAAAACAGTTCCAAACAAAGCTACTTAGGTACTATTGCAACTGTCAACCTCGATTTTGTATGTGTTATACACGGTGAATTGGCAACCAAGGGCTAATGTTGGCAATACGGTTGCGATAATACATAAATACCAAAACAAACACAAAATATACATCAGAAAAACTTAATTTTTCCATTTGTATTTCACAGAAACACCAAATAAAATTTTGAAATCACACAAAATAGGTGTTTTGATAGTCTAATGTTATTGTCCCAACTTGTAGAAATTTCAACAATTATTTAGTGGAAAAATTCACTGCGAAGTACAAAAAAATATATATATTATTATTGTACACAAACAGGCATAGAATGATTTTCCCTTATTGAATGCATATTGTAAAATTTGTCGATGTCTTGTAATTTTAGGAAAATGGTCGACTAAAAAAATCATAAGTACCAAAAGATAAAAATATTATTTATTAATTTAATTTAGAATCATTGGAGAAAGATAAAATAGGTGGAAGATTTAATCGGTACGCTTCTCATTTGTGTAGAGATTTTGAAATCAGGCCAAACATATTAATAGTGTAAAGAATTAAAATTAGTACTTTATTTATAAAAATTATCCAAAGTACATATCCTGAGCTAAAAATAATTTGAAAAACAATATACACACAATACTAAAGTTAACTTCCAACTGGATGAGCAACTACCCCTCGCACTGCGTTTGCTTGGCCAGTACGATGACCTAAGTTCGAGTTTCTGCAATGCAATAATAAGGGTTATTATTTTGATGACTCAAAATATATATCAGGAAATCTAAATGTTGCCATTTGTATTTCAATAACATCAAAAGAAATTTAAAAAATTGTTTAAAATATAGAAACATACTTATTATAAATTCCGTCGATTAATTTCGCCAAATATTGCGTTGGAATGTGCATGGAACAGTATAAGGAAAATTATAAACAACGCGCGTTATCACGGCGATTGGATGTATGGTTTTTGAATCTAACGAGTACAGACAGACACACATTCAATTTTATATATATAGATTATTATTATTATTATTATTATTATTACCACTGTTGTTTAGTCCGGTTAACTGATCTTCATTGATTGAATGTGTCTCACTGCCAACTATACGAAATCATCACACACTTTTGGGTGTTTGAACTGTTCTATTTCCAAGCTAAGACTCTAAAACAGTGTTTCTCAAACTTTCAATACTGGCGACTCAATTTTCAATCATTATTTTTGTCGCCCACACCCCCTGTACAACAATAATGTATTTACTGCAATAAAAATGCACTTTGACGCTAAAGCTACAATGCGATCTTAGTTATTAACTGTATAAGTATTAAATTTTGTATATATTAGTTTTAAGTAATATATATTTTAAGAAAATTATTTAAAATATATAATACTTACTTATTATTGTGTTATTTACCTTTCTCTAATTTTTAAATTAGGAACAGATTGCAAAATGATATATTTAATTAAGATTTATTTCCTTCAGCATCCATTTCTCAAAGTACAAATATCATTAGAAAAATAGTCTAGTCTATGTTTATCTCTATATTATCCATCACATCTGACATTATCGGGTACGTTTGCGTGAGTCGGGGTAACCTATCAAACGTCTGCGCAAAACATGTAAAAATGCTTTTCTTCGTACAATTCCAGTCAGTTTTGGTCGACTCGATACTTCTATAGCTACCGAATCTAGCTTGAATGTACATTTTTTAATTTGCACGTTAATTGTAATTCACACTAATTTAGTATTTACGGCAGTAGGTTAAAACAAAATCATACATATATTTTTAAGTCGTAAGCAAACATTCGACGATAATAAAGGATTAACAAGTACACAGACGAGCATGGTTCCGAAAATTAAATCAAGGAAATGTTCTCAAAAATACTTAAATTTTGGATTTACCACTACTGAAGTAAATGATGGGGGGAAATGCCCCAGCTCGTTATGTGTTAAAATTTAAATATCCGAAGAACAACATGTGAAAGTTGTTATTAAAACCATGTAAAATCATTTAGCCATGTTGGCAAAGAATTTTAAAAAAGTATTTTCTTGATGAGGACAACTTGGTATTAAGTTACGAGTGGATTAGAGATCTATTTCAACATACTTCAGAAGGGCTCTCAACTTCCGAAAAAGAAATCTTCATAGATTTCACATCCAGTGAAAAATTAAAAGGCAATTTTGTAATAAATCACTCTTTGAATTTTGGGTAGAGGTGGATGATGAATTTTCTACACTGAAAACAAAAGCACTTCGTATAATATTACCATTTTCAACATCTTATCTTTGTTAAACCGGATTTTCTGCGGTGGCTGCTTTGAAGACAAAATATAGATCTCCGCTAAATATAGAAAAATAACTCAGAGAGAGAGATATTAAACCTTCCTTTGAAAAACTTTGCTCTACATGACAAGCCCATGGAAGTCACTAATAATTATTAAACTTGTTCTTAATTTAGTATTAAGAAATTATTTATAAAATACCTTCTCTTCAGTACTGATACATTAAACGTATACTGGTTGAAACACCGGCTCTTCGCACGAGTTTATTTTTTTAAAAAAATGAAACATTATTCTTGATATAATAGCTGAACAGTAAGGAGACTAAAACTGCGTGCACGACACTGTATTCAAAAATGTAAAATGTTTTTTTATTGATAAATGCTATAATTGAAAATAATTGTTTAAAAGAACTGTAATTTTAAACCTCACAGAATTAGCATTTAGAATTAATGTTAAATAAGGAAAAAGAATATAAAATTCCGATGAATAATAAGTGTGTTACTTTTAAATATTTAAAGCAGAAATACTTCAAAATGTTTTAATCCGGGAGCAAGCACGCACTCGATGCTAACGCTAATGGTAGTGCGGGGGGAATCAGTCACCCCAATCATTTGTTTATAATTAATTTTTACTCCACACGATACAAATCGGAATTCCAGTGAATAATTTAATTAACAGAAAGTATACTTACCGGCTTTCAAGGACTATTTAATTTATCTTTGATAATTTGAGAAAAAATCCAATAAAACTGAACTAAAATGATTCAAAAGTGCAAGACCTTAGGACGCAAATCAGAGACACTTTTCACTAATATTACAGAAATGTTATTTGCTGGCAAAGCTGTCATATTTTGTTCAAGAAACGGAACTAATGTAAAACTAACCATACCAGCAAGTTTGAAGGTCAATCAAATGATCAGCAAATGTATTATGCTGCCTGGCTGAAAAGTGAGTCATGTCTACCTTTTCTTTCTATAACTAATGTACAGTATTTCAATAATAATTACAGAGATGAATTATTTATCTTCTTAGAATTTTTCTCAGGGTCTGGATTTCTTTTTTTAACGAGTAATATTTTATGTTAAAACGTAATAAAAAAATCTCTCATTGAGGAAATACACCAAATTAAACAAAATGTTTTTTTCTTGTTTAATTTGGTTTTGGGATCAAAGATAGCTATTTGATGATGGAAAAACGCCAGATGATAAACGTAAATTATATTAGTGTTGTTGTGTATTTTTTTATTATGGAAGAAAGTATTTTGTTTTACTTTTTTCGGGTTATTTTTTTTAAATCTTAAAATTTTCGATATGCTCGCGCCCCCACCCTTGTAGGTTTATCGCGCCCCAAGGGGGTGGGCGCCCCACACTTTGAGAAACACTGCTCTAAAATCATTCTTTAAATACATTTTGAGTTAAGGTATATGTCTGTAGTTAACATTACCAACAAAATCCATTTAACTATGAGATACAGTAAAAATATATCCGTTAATAATGAAATTGAATAACCGATAATAATGAAATTGAAATGAGCAAACGGTAACCCTTTTTATTTTTAGCAAACAATTGGGAGAGTAACCTCAGTTAAATTTGTTACGTTAGAACCCCCAATGTACAAGTTATAAAATTGTTCATATCCATTGCTGAAATTGTAAAACTGTAATGTACATGTATTATGTAGTTTTATATTTATTACTTGATGTATTTAGAATTTTTTTTTCAATATATTGTAAAAAAATAAAATTCAATTACTCATCTCCGCATTTTATATAAATAATTTATATTACAATTTAGTACGTGTTCAAAAATAACGTGTGTTCCTAATAACAATTTTCTCCACATTATCCTGAATTTTTATTCCGTCTATGCTTCTGCACCTTAACACACGCGAGTAAATATTATTTTCTTTCGATAATACACATAAACGGACTATTTCAAATATCTGTATAATTGTGGTTTATTGATAATAATTGCAAATGCTAATCTTACAGGGAATTGCATATATTCAGCACGAATGCGTACGTTTTAATATGATTTGGTGACTCTGTTGCCAACGTGGTTACCATAAGAATGCTTTGGAAATTACTGGAGAAATGTATAATATCACGATCAATGACGTAAGACAGCGTTTCTGAAACCGTGGAGCGCGCCCCCTGGGGAGGGGGTGACTTGATAACTCTACGAAAGGGGGCGAACACAGTGAAAAGTCGAAAACAAAAGATTATTAAAACAAAAGTATTAATTTACTGAATATAAACAAAATACATTTTGACATAAAAAAATAAAGTACACATTTATAATGATATAAATCACTATAAATGTCTCGGTATTTCATTATGTATTTTATACTTAATTTAACAATTCAAAGTTAAAAAGAAGTTTAATAATTACCAGTGACTTCATGGACTTGTCATATATAAATTCGTATACAAAATATTTATAACATTTATCTTAACAATTTGTACTGTTTATAATAAGTCCCTTAAGTGAAGATTAAAAGTTACACGAATGACACCGTTTTCCACGTAGGCAAGCTTGTGTTATGTATTGGGGGGATGAAAAAGAATAAATAAGTAAAATATCTGAAATAAATAAATCATTCGCAAACACAATCAAGGTTATTTTTATTACAATTCAAAGCCTTAGGAATAATTTTAGGGATAGCCTTGTTCAAAAAAGGTCGTACTTCGGAAAGCCCTACATTTACGTCTGGGGCAATTAACGTTTTGGCTGAGTGAGACGTTTATATACGCCCATGACACTTAAGATGTTAAAGTCGTATTGTAGATTTAGCGTCAAAGTATAGTATTTGGAATTCAATACATTGTTATTATATGAACAGGGGCGATGAAAATTATGATTGAATATTGGGTCTGAAATATTGAACGTTTGAGAAGCGCAGCACTGATGCAAGAGGAAATTTTTGGAAATTACTAAAATTTAGATGAAAGGTAAGGCAAATCATTCATGGAGTTCCTCTTTAGTTAAATTCAACTTTTTTACAACCCATTTTTAACTAAATATACCTTATGTATATATAAGTTAATTGGAGCATCACGAAACACCAGGAAAGAGCCAATTTTCACTAAATTAGGGTTACTCTCAATTAAGTGCACATCTTCATATAAACTAATGTGTTACCTCAATCAAAATAGAGACTGAGATGCTTACTATATAAAAATGCAGCTAATCAATACTGACAACCTCAATTACCAGCTGTTATAATTGGCCTTAATTACTTCTTAAAAAGGTGTTTGGAGGAGAAACGTTCCATCCGTTGAGGAAATGCATTTATTTGGATTTACTCGGAATAATCAATATTCAAATGAGGTTTGTAAGCGATCATTGGGGAATGTAAAAATGTGCCTTATGCTCAAAATACTATTTTTACAGAATTAATTAGCAACTTCTCTTGGCTTGAAAGAAATGTATAAATAAGAACACTGTGACGGCTGCTAAGTGAATGCTTAATTAATTAGCTCCATATGTTATCTTTGATTTTCTTGATTCTTATTTATTGCCATTTGCTGCATGAAAATGAATTGGAGATGATTTTTAAAGAGAGTCTTTGGAGACGAAGGAACAATTTTTTGTTTGTATTTCGTGAGTTTTGGAAACTATATAAAGGTCACAGAAATATTTCTAGCAGAAAGAACAAGAAGTAAATAAGAAAGAAAAAAGGGGATGTAAAATCATAAGTGTCGTAAAACAATTAAATTAAACACAGGAATAAAATTTCCATCTATATTTACAATTTACGATTGTAATATAAAAGTTTAATGAAATGCAGCCATTATAACTTTCATTAATGTAGCTTTTCTCATGCTATCAATATTTGTGACCAAAATTTAATTCATACTTTTCATTGCGTCTCCCCCCTCATACGAAAACAATGTATTGATAGGAATAATTATATACTTTGACGCTACCATGCAACCTCAACTGTAAATTATGCAAAATAATCTGATTAGTAAATAATTTTGTATCTGTTACTTTTAAGTAATAAAGTTAATTTTAAGTAAAAATGATATGTATTAAGTACTTTTCTTTCTAATATTTTTAATTGCAAAAATACTGCAATATATATGAAACGTGAATTTTAAATTTATTACGCCAAAATGTACTTTGTTTCACTTCCTTTATGAAAATATATTTTTTTTTAAATATTTTATTCTCGACTTTTTATTATGCTTGCAGCCCCCTCCCCCACGTAAGATTATCCCGACCCCCTATAGGGAACTCCCCGCAGTTAGAGAATAGCTGTATTAATGCAGTGCTTTTCAAACTTTCAAAATTTGCTACCCAATATTCAGCTGTAAAATTCATCGCCCCACTGTATACAATAACAATGTATTTAATTCACTAATACTATACTTTGACGCAAAAGCTACAATACAAATTTAACCTCTTCAGTGCTATCAGCGTATATGAACGTCTCACTCATCCCAAGCATTAATTACCACGAATGAAAATATACGTCTTGTCGAAGTAAGATCTTTTCAGTGTCCTGCTATCCATAACAATACCCCGAAGTCTTTGAAAAGCAACAAAAGTACCTTTTAAGCATTTACTTATTGCAGAGGATTTGCTTATTTATTCCTTTTCTACTCCGCCCACCCAATGCATCACATTCGCGTCCCTACATAGAAAACGGTGGCACTGGAGATCAAATCATTTATCTTTTAATCGACAGCTAAGGGATTACTTATAAACCGCACAAATTATGAAGATAAGTGATAAGTAATGCTAATTTTTGTATATTATTTTATACATGAAAAGCTAAAGAAGTCATTGGTAATTATTAAAGTTGTTATTAACTTAGTAGTGATTAATTAATTATAAAATACTTTGTGCAGTACTGATACATTACTAAGTGTACACATGTATTTTATGTCATTTTAAAAAATAAACTTTTGTTTTCGATTTTCAAAATGCTCGCTCTCCCCCTCGTAGAGCTACCAAACCCCTCTAGAGGGGCGTGCCCAACAGTTTGAGAAATACTGCATTAATGTATAATTTTCTTGCTTACTTTATACGACCTTTGATATTTTATTAATTAGTATTTTATATAATTAACATGAAATAATGTGCAAAAGTTTTAATGCAAATTTTGTATCTCACAATGTAAATTTAAAGTATTAGGATTTTCAATATGAGTTATGTAATACCAATTTGTAAAGAAAAATCACTGCTTTGATATAAGAAATAAGCTTTTCATAGCACTGGCATTCTCATAAATTACATGCATTAGATAGTGGCAGAGGATTGTTTTTTTCCGTCTCTAAAAATACCTATGTTTTCTGCTTAACCTACGAATGTGTGCTTTTGTATCGTACTCATTAAATTGCAACGAAGCTCAAAGAAGCGCACCCATCTTGCAGTATATTTCTTCTTTATTTCGGAAAAGTATTCCCTAAAGCTTTAAAAAAAATAAAATGAACATTTTATGGTTAACATAATTTTTTCAAAGTATGTAAAATTACGATAGTTAACTCATTAAACAAGAACGAATCTATTACTTCTAAAATTAGATAAACCTCTGAACATTAAAATATCAAGTCATTGAAAAGAGCAAAGATATTGATTCACTTGAAAGTGAACATTAAAAAAAGGCGAGGAGTGCCCCAAAACACTCTTTAAATGCTTCTGACAATCACACTTATTGTCATATTTTCCGGTGTGGGGGCTGAAAATAAAAGCTGAACTTTCAGCAAGAGAAATTCATTCTTAATTACTACTGGAAGGCTGAGAGCATAAACGAAGAACTATCAAGGGGAAAAAAACGATTCCAAAAGATCACGATTATCCACAAAAGACATATGAGAAAGAAAAGTCATTGAAAGGTTTCCTCACATTTAGGAGGTTGTCTTTGGTCAATGTTGAAGGAAAGGGATCAAACGACAGGCATATTTGCGTGTAGGAAAATGCTCAGATATTAAAAAAAATTCCATGATTATAAAAAAATGCTTGTTGAAAGGACATTATTCTTTGAATTTTGATTTTTGAAAAAAAAAATACGCAGTTTTTTGTCCTTATTGCAAAATGAAAGTTGAGCTTTCTATGGTAATATATATATATATATATATATATATATATATATATATATATATATATAGATTTAAATAACTATAATGCTTACAAATGTAATAGATAGTAAAGCTTCAAAATAGTAAATTTGGCAATAGTAAAATTCTTTTTTCCAAAAGATGTGGCGACAAAAAATGTAAAACTTGTAAAATGATCCATAATGATCAAAACAAAGATGATTCTATATTTACCTTTTGTAAAAGATATAACTGCATTTACTTATTGACATGTAATGAATGTAAATTAAATATATTGGTCAAACATCTAATAAAGTTAATATTAGAATTAATCAAAATAGGTCACACACACAGATACCAAATATGCTTCAATGTTATTAAAATTCAAATAAAATAGAAAAAAGACACTTTAGTACACATGGTTTTGAACATGTTTCACTCAATATTATTAAAGTTGTTCCTAATATTAAAGAAATCTTATGGTGGGAAAATTACCATATTAAATATTATAATGCAGTTTATCCTTATGGGCTAAATGTATTATACCAAAGAAAAAAAAATATTCTAAAGACAATTAAAAAAAATTCTAAAGATTATTATTACAATAATGGGATTAATAAAATAACTAATAAAAGAAAAACTATAGGGGCTAGAACTAAAAGATTAATAAAATATTTACAGATAGTATTACAGATATTTGTAATAACTTTGATATAAATTTTAACATGAAACATATTAAACCTTTTATGTTTGGACTCAGTAAGACAGAATTATGTATTACAGAAAATGTACTAATTTCACATAAAATTAAAGATTGCCATGCTTTGCATATTATAAAGGACATTCACAAATTTTTGAAACATAAACATAATATAAAAGGTAATGTAAATAAAGATTATCAAATAGAATATTGTACACTTTTATATATGATTAAATCATATGATAATATTAATTTTTCTGGCATTTTTAATAAACTCATGTCATCTTTCCCAATACAAAATATTACTATTAAAAAAGTCTTTAAATCAGTGCTTCTCAAACTATCAATACTGCCGTTCCCCTTTTCAATCATAATTTTTATCGCGCCCCCCCCCCTTATACATAATAATTTACTGAATGCAATAACAATGCACTTTTACGATAAAGCAACAATATTAAAGTACAAATTCATGACATAAGTATAATATTTTGTATATGTTACTTTTAAGCAAAAAAAAAAAAAGTTAAGTAATAGGATAATTACTAAGTTATTTTTCCTTTCTCTGATTTTTAAATTGGAACATATTACAAAATGCGGTGGTTGCTTAGAAGACAAAATATAGATATCAGCTAAATATAGAAAATGTACCCAGAGGGTCAATTTCTTATCTTAAAACTCCTTTCAAAAACTTTGCTCTGTAAGACAAGCCCATGGAAGTAGCTAATAATTATTAAACTTGTTCTTAATTTAGTATTAATTAATCAGTCATAAAATACTCTGTGCACCACTCATACATTAAAAGCAGTGTTTCTGAAACTTTCAATACTGGCGACCCAATTTTAAATCATAATTTTTGTCTCGCCCCCCTGTACAACAATAATGTATTTACTGCAATAAAAATGCACTTTGAGAGAGAGACGCTAAAGTTACAATACGATCTTAATTATAAACCGTACAAATTAATACGATAAGTATATTAAATTTTTGGTACATGTAACTTTTAAGTAATATATGTTTTAAGAAAATTACTTAAAACATATATTACTTAGAATTATGTTATTTTTCTTTCTCTAATTTTTAAATTGGAACAGATCGCAAAATGATGTATTTAATTAAAGATTTATTTCCTTCAGCATTCATTTCTTAAAGTACAAATGTCATTAGAAAAATAGTCTAGTCAATGTCGCTCTCTATCATATCCATCACATCTGGCATTATAGGGCACGTTTGCGTGAGTCTGGGCAACCTATCGAAAGTCTGCACAAAACATGTAAAAATGCTTTTCCTCGTACAATTCCCGTCAGTTTTGGTCGACTCGATACTCCTATAGCTACCGAATCTAGCTTGAATGTACATTTTTTTTTAATTTCCACGTTAATTGTAATTCACGGTAATTAAGTATTTACGGCAGTAGATTAAAACAATATCAAACATACATTTTTAAGTCGTAAGCAAACATTCGACCATAACAAAGAATCAACAAGTACGCAGACGAACGAGCATGGTTCCGAAAATTAAATCAAGGCGATCTTCTCAAAAATACTTAAATTTTGGATTTACCACTACTGAAGTAAATGATGGAAAAAAAGCCCCAGCTCGATATGTGTTAAAATTTACAAATCTGTAGAACAACATGTGAAAGTTGTTTTTAAAACATGTAAAATCATTTAGCTATGTTGCCAAATAATTTTTAAAAGTATTTTCTGGATGAGGACAGCTTGGTAGCAAGTTACAAGTGGATTAGGGATTTATTTCAAGATACTCCAGAAGGGCTCTCAACTTCCGAAGAAGAAATCTTCATAGATTTCACATCCAGTGAAAAGTTAAAAGGCAATTTTGTAATAAATCGCTCTTTGAATTTGGGGTAGAGGTGGATGAGGAATTATCTGTACTAAAAACAAAAGCACTTCGTATACTATTACCATTTTCAACATCTTATCTTTGTTAAACCGGATTTTCTGCGGTGGCTGCTTTGAAGACAAAATATATATCTCAACTAAATATAGAAAAATAACTCAGAGAGAGAGAGATATTAAACCTTCCTTTGAAAAACTTTCCTCTACAAGACAAGCCCGTGGAAGTCCCTAATAATTATTAAGCTTGTTCTTAATTTAGTAATAAGATTGATTGATTGAATATTAACGTCGCACTGTTCAGCTGCACGAGGGCTTTTGACGACGGACCACGTAATTTTGAACCATGTTCAAGTGACGTGGATGACACCTGAGCTGGCATCCCTCTCTCCTAACTACCACACCACACCAACGGGAAAACGTTTCAACTCTCAACAGATTTAACGTGCATCACTGCCCTAACGGCGGGTCTTTAGTGGTACTGGGCTCGAACTCGTGACAAGGCAAGCCACGATCTG
Organism: Trichonephila clavipes; assembly: GCA_019973935.1. Lineage (NCBI taxonomy): Eukaryota > Metazoa > Arthropoda > Arachnida > Araneae > Nephilidae > Trichonephila > Trichonephila clavipes. The sequence continues at coordinate 51,501 of BMAU01016338.1, read as the reverse complement.
ATACCTATTACACTCGGCTACAGCGGCCAAATTCAGTAATAAGAAATTATTTATAAAATACCTTCTTCAGTACTGATACATCAAACGTATACTGGCTGAAACACCGACTCTTCGCACGAGTTCATTTTTTTAAAAAATAAAACATTATTCTTGATATATTAGCTGAATTGTAAGGAGAGTAAAACTGTGTGCACGACATTGTATACAAAAATGTAAAATGATTTTTTTTAGATAAATGCTATAATTGTAAATAACTGTTTAAAAGAACTGTAATTTTAAACCTCACACAATTAGCATTTAGAATTAATGTTAAATTATGAAAAAGAATACAAAATTCCGATGAAGAATAATTGTGTTACTTTTTAACATTTAAAGCGTGAAGACTTCAAAATGTTTTAATCCGGGAGCAGGCGCGTACTCAATACTAACATTAATGGTAGTGCGGTGGGACTCAGTCACCCCAATCATTTGTTTAGAATTATTTTTACTGTACACGATACAAATCGGAATTCTAGTGAATATTTTAATTTATACAAAGTATACTTACCTTCTTTCAAGGACTATTCAATTCTTTGATGATTTGAGAAAAAATCCAATAAAACTGAATTAAAATGATTCAGAAGTACAAGACCATAATAAAGGACGCAAATCAGACACTTTTCAATTATCCTACAGAAATGTTAAACCAATCAATTCTTTTCCAAATATCGCAAAACTCAATTATTTACAATTTCCCTAAGCGAAAAGCAAACGCATAAAAGATGGGATGGAACTAATATTGATAATAAACATACCATAAGATTGAAGGTCAATCAAATGATTAGCAAACGTACTATGCAGCCTGGCTGAAAAGTGAATCATGACTTCCTTTTCTTTTTCTACAACTAATGTACAGTATTTCAATAATAATTACAGTGGTGAATTGTTTATCTTTTTAGAATTTTTCTCAGGGTCTGTGTCTGTTTTTTCTTTTAACGAGTAATATTTTATGTTAAAACGTAATAAAAAAATCTCTCATTGAGGAAATACAGCAAATAAAAAACAAAATGTTTTTTTCTTTTTTAATTTGGTTTTGGGATCAAAGATAGCTATTTGATGACGGAAAAAAGCCAGATAATAAACGTAAATTATATCAGTGTTGTTGTTTGTATTTATTTTATTATGGAAGAAAGCATTTTGTTTTACTTCTCTTTCCGGTTATTTTTTTAAAAAAATCTTTAAATTTTCGATACGCTCGCGCCCCCCTTGTAGGGTCATCGCGCCCCCCCAGGGGGCGCGCCTCACACTTTGAGAAACACTGCTTTAAATACAATAAAAAAATAGGTAGATCATTTTTTAACTATAATGTGCCTATAAAGAAATATAACTTAATATGTAAATGTAATGAATTTAAAGAATTAATTGATAAACATCACAATCATGTTATTACTGGTGACATCAATATTGTAAAAGACTATAATCTTAGAAACATAACGAATAAAGGTACTGATTTTAAATTAATGATTTCGAAAAATATTAAAATTATAGAAAATTTTATTAATAATTGCTCAATATTTAAAAAATATTGAGCAATTTATACACAAAATAGCTATTAATTATAGTATGCCTATAGAGACATTCACATAATTCAAAGGTAATATTACACATCAGCTTAATAAATATAACTTTGGTATATATAATAAAATCTTTTTTTAATAACATTAAAAATCAGATTAAAAAAATTGCAAAATAAATTTATTATTATTTATCTTGATAAATAGCCAAAAAATTTTGCTTTCATATGTAAATACTATTAAATTTTAATGACCAACGTTTATTTTAATAATAATACAGATTTTATTAAGTCACCAACTACTGTTAGAGAAATAAATAATCGAATTTTGACTTTTCATAAACAATTAAGAATTCAAACTAATAATGATTTTAAATTTCCACATATATTTCTTACTCCCAAATTTCAAAAAGACCCAGTCAAATTTAGAACAGTTACAAATGGATTTAATACAAATATTAGCAAAACAGGCAAAATTATCCATGAAATATTACATGATACAATAAATAATCTTAAATTCCCAGCCATTCTTAAAAATAGTAAATCACTTATTGAACAAATGAAAGATAAAAATATTATTCAGTCTATATTGTAGATTTTGAAGATCTTTTTAACTCTATTAATATTGATGATTTGATTAATATACTTGTAAATTTACATAAAGATAATTTATTTAATAATGCTTATTATGATAGATTTGGTTCAGTACTTAGGTTTGTACTTAAAGAGAACTATATGTATCATAAGGGTAACTATTAACTGCAGATAAAAGGTTTGCCACAAGGTGGCCCTAAGAGCAACTGTCTTGCCAATTTATACTTACATTGTTTTGAAAGTAGTTACATTAATAATTCGAAATATTATATTTATCATTATATAGATGTCAATCATTTTTGGGAAACAAGTCTATTTTATACCTAACATTAATTTTTATTCACAATATCTTAATTTAATGCAGACAAATATTAACACACAAGCAAAGCAAATTTTCTTGATATGCATATAAAATTAAAAGATAATGTAATAGTTTCTAATATTTATGATAAAAGAGAAGATTTTAATTTCAATATTATAAAAGTTCCTCATTGGGAGAGTAATGTACATTTTTCTATAGTCAGAAATATTGTTAATAATTATATGCATGACAATAAATTTCTGGTGTCAAAAAATCAGAAATAATAAATAACTATAAACATTTTACTAAAAATTTTTTAAATCAGAAATACTCAATTAGTTTTATTAACAGTTATATTATGAATAACCTTCAAAATTGTAAGGATTAAAAATTCTTAGATTAATAATAGTTTATTACTATAATATTAAATGTTTCATAGTTATGGTTACTTCCATATTCTAGTATTAGATCGAATTACTTATTATTATTTTGTTCATATATACTGTAATGTGACTTAAGTTATGTTAAATTGTAATAATTTGTAACTCTCTTATTAATTTTTAGTTCAATTCTTTTTACACTTTTGATAAGTGCTACATTTCAGCCATTCACATGATTTAAATCTGCATTAGGGTCCAGAAACTGGCAATAACTTATTTATGACACTCAGATTTAGCACGGGCTCTGCATTTTTAAGTGCAATTTTTAGATAAGTTACCCCAATTTTGTAATGGATTTAGATATTTCTATTCATTATTTTCAATAGGTTTTTGCTCAGTATTATTAACATAAAGGGGGAAGGTTGGCTGGCCAAAAACATGTTCAACCCCACTTTTATATAAATTAAATTATATTTTAGCTGTCCTAAGTCAGCAATGTTTTAATACTGTAGCATCCATTTTATAATTTTTAACTCGGTTGTTCATGTATTTTTCATTGCGAGATTTTCCTAGTCTATGTGTTTTTCGAATGTGATTTTTGGATGTTATCTCTTGTTTGTGTAGAATAAGAATATATATATATATATATATATATATATATATATATATATATATATATATATATATATATATATATATATATACATATACTAGAGGAGCCGACAGATGTTGTCCTGTGTGTGTACACACATTTTAAATTCAAAAATTCCAAATTTTTAAGAATAAGCTTGAACAATCTGGACCGATTTGAGTAAAATTTAGTAAAATTTCAAACACTAATTACATTTGAATGTAATAATTTAATTAACACACGATTTATTTCAACAAAATAATGACACGAAGTGACAAAATATTTTCCTGAAATGATCACAGCACCAACTGTCGGGATCAACTTGAATTATAATAAAATATTTTTGAATATTCGATACTATGATCCACAGTCTGCCGGATCGAATGTAAAACGTTCCAAGATCAACAATTTATCAATAAAAAATTAATTAAATAAACATTTCTAAACCAAAATATAAATCCAAACCATTCTCGAGTCCAATGGGACAGACAAAAACTTTCATCAAAATCGGTCCAGCTGTTTAGGAGGAGTTCAGTTACATGCACACGCACAGAAGAATTACTTATATAAAGATTTTTTGAAAAGATATTTAAGGGGTCACAGGGGTGTTAACAATGTTTCGAGAGCACAAAATACAAACAATTTTCGACTACAAATAATTCTTTGAGATTAAAATGAAATAATTTGATTCTTTCACACATTTTTATAAAGGAATAAAGTTTCAAAAAAGTATAAAATATCTAAAATATAATCATAATTTTAAAAATAATAAGCACATAAAAATAAGAAAATGTTTTGTAAGAAACAAATAGTAAGTTTTACGACGCGCATGATATTTTCTGCAATAATCATTCTAATTACTAGCAATAAGTTGATTTATAAAGTCAAATATATCCTTATTACATGCTAGCTTATCTTATATAAATAAAATAAAAAATAATATTTTTAAAAATAAAAAAATTACATTTTTTAAAATTTTTTTTTAAAAAATTCAATTTTTGTTGAAATATTTCAAAAAATTAAAAATTTATAATACTATAAATAGCTAGGATTTGAAGATTATGATAGAATTTATAATTATGTAAAGTTTTATGCATCAAAGTATGATAGTTTTTGAAACGCAATGCGCGTAATTGAAAAAAACACAAACTGAGAAAAAGGGCTTTAAAGTTTTAAAATTGAATTTGAGAAAATAAATCTTAAAACTTACACGCTAAAATATTCCAGGATTGTAGCATTTACCTTCCTGTTCCTGAAACAGTTCAATTTCTTTACTCTTTTTAATTTTCTTGGCTCTGCGAGCTTCAAAAGATGACTGTAGACACCTCTGTCGTGACGTTAAGATTCGACGATTGTCACGTTCAGCCAGGGACACACAAACATTTCTGTTAATTTTCAAGCCAAATTTCTCTAAAATAGAAATAAGTATTTGATTTCCATCATTAAAAACACTGGTTGCTAGATTTGCAGCAATCTCTGCAATCTGAAGACTAGAACCAATCGTCTTAGGACAAAATTTCCAAATTAATGAATTTAAACTTTCATTAGGATTCTGTGTCTTACCTCCTAAACATTTCTTCAGGAGTGCCGGATGAGATAAGTCTGCAAATACAGGCTTAATTACATCTTGAACAGCTTTAGCAACTGAGGGTTTGTGTTTATAATTTTGTAAATTATTATTAATTGCGGCATTATACTTACACCATGTATTTGGATTTGTAGGACAAAACCAGTGTATCGGTTCATCATCAGTGCTGCAAGAATGACCCCAAACAGCCCAAATGGCTTTCCGCATTTCCTTTACACTAGTAGAATTGCATCGAATAGCATTACCATAGTAATGCGCAAGTTTATCAATTAAACTATCTGTTAACCTACCTTTACCGCCAATAGTTTTACCATCAGATAATTCCTTTTTACTATATACTAATTTAAGCTTCATAAGTCTTGTACCCATTCTCTTTTTGCACATGGCCTACACATTCTATTTTCTGAATAAGATGGTCATCGCCGTATGGCTTGTTTTCAGAAAGGGCATTGAATGTTTTTGTGTCGCCATCTCCTATGTAGTTCGAATATTTCAGGTTGTGAAGCTTTTCTGATCGATTAAAAATCCTTAACATCCCGTCAACCTCCATCTTACCAGCAGAGCCAGAATAATTTTTTCTACATGAAATCTTATGCGCTCTTTGCCATTTTTATTGTACTTGATACCAAATTTTACCCCTTTATAACTGTCGCATCCTTTGCAAAATGAGGACAACACTTCCCTATCCAAAACCTTACCTGTTTCGGCCCCTATTACAGTACATACTCCAATCAACGATGAATGTCCTCTCGTCTTCCAGGTACCATCACCACTTACCGTTAAAAGGTTATCAGGTGACGAAGAATATTCTTCGACAGCTGCCATTTTCATGCTTTCTTCAGCGACTTCCTTCATAACACGTGAAAGTTTATTATTAATAACATCATGTGATTTTTGTTCAACAGGATTAGGAAGACTCATTACAGCACAAAAGGTTTTTAATGACTCTAAACCTTGGCCTATGCATCTCATTGCTAAAATAGATCTTCTGTTAATTTCTGGAGCATTATTTTTATTCCCAGTGTTTTCACAGCTTGAAAAAGTACAAACACTCCCAGTTTTTACAACGTATTTCAAAATTCGAACATAAACCACGAGTGGACTTTTCATTAATTTTTAATGGTTTATGACATTTTAAACAACATGATACTGATAAAATAGAGCTAAAAGTTGAAATAAAATCAAAAATACGATATCCTTTGAAGAGTTTTCACTTACCTTAACAAGATTTGACTTTAATGAAGTCTGATATCCTGAGATTTTAATACTAGAAGCACACATTTTTATCTCTCCTTTCTGCAACATATGAGAACATACCTTCATGATTTGGTTCCCTCTAAATCTTCTTTTCTTAGGACGAAGGTCTACGATGAGTATTTTCCATTTCAATCGATAATTTTCAATTTTGATAAACGGTTTTAAACAACGCTGTTTTGAATTTCGATAAGTCATTTCAAACAAACGTGCTAGCATTACCAAAACAGAATCAAAACACATTAAAAAAGTGTATGTTGAGTTGCAAGCTTCCTTCTCAATTAAGCAAGTGTTTAAAATATTTCATGAGGCTTTTTAAAAACAGAAAAATAAAACGTATGCGGAAATCAAAAATAAGTGGGTGTGGCATGTAGCCATTTAAACATTGTTATTACTAAATTGCTGTTTGGAATTTTTCGAATAACTTTCGAAGTTTTTATAGTACTATCACGTGGTTGGTATCAAAATGTTCAAAAGAAAATGAGGAACAACATATATTTTTTTCGAAAATTCGAAAAAATAGAAGATTAACACCGCTGTGACCCCTTAAAAACGCTACAAAGCGTGAATCACGCGCGTCTGCATTTTCGTAACAATAAAGACCAGGTTGGCCAGTTTGACTGAAAATCAATTTTTGTTGCCAACTTATGTCTTTTTCAATTCCTTTTATTAGCTGACGATCTCTATGCATACATAATTTATTTGTTTGTTTGTTTATTTATTCATTTTTCTTGGTGGAAATTTCAATCGTTAATAAAATACATTTTAAAGCGCTCAATTGAGCTGAAATGTAATGTAGATGATTATTTTGGATGACAATTCAATAATTTAATTATAATTAATAAACATTAATTGATTAAAACTAATTATTTAAAAAATTACAAATACAGACCCGTTGGCGACTTATGTCAAAATTTGAAAAGGTATTTTTCTCACGTGTAAAAGCATTCAGTTGAAAGGAAATTTAACATAAACGATTGTTTTGGATGACAAAACGATACTTCAATGATAATTAATAAAAATGAATTACCACTTAATGTTGTGATTCTGTCATATGTACCTACATATTTATATTAATTGCAACTATTTAATAAAAAGTAGCTAAAATAAATTTTTTCTTGGTTGATCTAAGTAGGAATTGATTAATTTTTTTTATATTACTTGTTTATAACAATAGCGTTGTTACAACAATGCAGGTGAATGTTGAGTTGTACTTTTTGAATGTTTTTAATTAATATATTTTTAACTAATTATTATATCGGACCGAATTGTGAATCTAAACCTTTCTCAAATTTACTTGAACCTACACAAAAAATTTCATCGAAATCGGTCCAGCCGTTTAGGAGGAGTTAAGTGACAAACAAACCCACAGAAGATTTTTATATATAAAGATATATATATATATATATAAACATATATGTCAGGATCCAGGCCTGCTGGTAAAATGAGGACGGCACCATCTCTAAAATACTTCTTTATTTTGCTTCAATCACATTAAATGCAACATGGCGGCCCTTTTGCGCGCAACCGAGTAGAACAATAAACAATGCTTCGGCGATGAGTCACCAGCTGATCCTTTTCCAGCATGCGTTTTCTCTCGTCAGTGCTTGCTCCATCTTTACATAGTCTTATTTACCCACAAATCCTTACGCGGAGGTAAATAATTCGCTCTATTTTAATTTATTGCATACTTAATTTTGAAGCTAAATTTTTGAAACCTTACATACATATATATAGAGAGAGAAATAGGAGATGAAAACGCCAAACACACATTTTAACAGGAAATAATTGATTTTTTCGAGTAGAATTAAATAGTATATAAGAAAGTATGATTGCCTAGTGTAACTAGAATGCAATTTTGTGACTTTATTCTTCTTATTTTTTTTAATTTTAAGTTTATTCTGCATTAGCTTTGACGTAGTTAGGGCTACCTCGGACAGATGGCGTCAGTACATTTTGTAAAACGAACTTATTCTAGGTTAAGGATATTTATTTTCGGCGATATATTTTTGAAATATAATCACCAACTTAAATTACGGTAAATTGTAAATTGTTATAAATAGTGGGTAATGGAAAAGATTTATTCCTAGATGAATCTGCGTTCTTAATGAAAATTATAATGACCGAAAAACTGACGTTTTTAATTGTTGCACAAATATCAAAAATACCAATTAAAATCGTAAATAATTCTTTGGATTTAATGGGTCATCGTTATCAGCTGTGACTAATCCAAAATGGCCTACAATTTAACTTTTTCGTTAAATGGCTGATTCCTATATTTGTCCACATTTTTTTTAATTCTTGAAATTTTTTGTATCACAAGAATTGTTAGCATCACAGTCATTTGAATAGTGTAAACATTTTATTGGAACCATCTGTAAATTGAGTTAAGAAAATATTATTAATATTCATCCACACGGAGTTGCCAAACAAGAATACATTTTTTTTTTAAATATTTGTACAGGTTTCCGAGAATTTTCAGCGAATTTCTCCGATTCCATCTGAAAAAAAAAAACTTGTTAGGTAGTAAACCAAACCAAACATAAAACATAGTAAACCAAACATAAGACTTAAAAGCAAAACAGAGTAGATTCTCATACCGATTTTTAAGATTATTTAAGATATTTACGTAAAAAATTACAAAAATATAGTTATCATTCACACCAAAAGGAAAAAGTGTCAGCGTCTCAACAAATTTATTTCTATTTCTCGAATTCGATTGAGGAACAAAATTCAGCAAGTACAATGTTATAAGCTAAACGATTTCTTATTTGTTTTAGTCCTCCAAAAAGAAATTTCAAATAAGAAGAACATAATGGTGTTATAATTTTTAATAAATATCTTGGGAATCAGACGTATATACCGTATTTATTTGAATTTATACCGCCTTATTTTTTCAGTGTTAATGCTACTGAAATTAAAGTGCGAGACTTAGAATCGAAGGCAAAACTTTTACAGAATGAGGGAAACTGAGTTTCAACCCCTTTCAAAAGGAAAAATGTAAACGTCCATTCTGGCCACTTGCATCGATGGCATCATATTCCGTAATTTATTCGCAGTATCCAATGTCTATCCTAAAAATCGCTGTCTGCTCATATTGAGGGAAATGTTTTTGCATACGTTTTATTTTAATTACCTTAACATCAAAGATATCGGTCATAGCATCAAGACGAATTCATTAAGACACAAATATGAAAAGAGAGACCATTTTATATGCAGAAAAAACCAAAAGATAGGGCAGCGGCCAATAAATTTTGACAAGGATGAAACAAATATATGTCGATGGCGTAAGCAAAATGATATAATATTTGCTCGTTATGTTCAACAGTCTTTAAAAATGTTTTTACATTCTTGTATAAAGCATTCTTTTAAAAAAATGTTGCGTAATAAACACATTGGATGCTACGTATGACGACATCGTGCGAGGAAATGGTGAGTCCGGCAACTATTTCAAAGTCAGCTATGACAATGGGAGGGGCGAATCAACTTTAAATCATAGTACTGACGGTTAGAGTAACTATAGTTTAATATATGTATTTGAAAGTTTTTAACACTGGTAAAATAAATTATTAACTTCTAATAATTTCTCATTAAACATTATTGTTCAATTCGTACAAGTAGCTCACACTCTCTATAAATTTATTAATTTATCTTCGTGGAATTTTCAATTGTTAGTAAAATAAATTTTAAAGAGCTCAATTGAGCTAAAATTTTATTTACATTATTATTTTGGATGATAAAAAAGTAATTTAAGTACAATTAATAAAAATTAATTCATTAAAACTCATTATTTAAATAATTACCAGTACAGCCACGTTGACATCCATTTTTGTGACTTAGCGACCAGTTTGGCTTGACAAAACTTGTGAAAAGGTTTCTTCTCACATTTTAAAGAGCTCATTTGAGATGAAATTTTCTAAACAATACTGTTTTGGATAAAAATACGACAATTTAATTATAATGCATTAAAATCAATTGACTGTAACTAATTATTTTATGTATTATAGATACAGCCGCGTTGGTTTCATTTTAGCCAGATACAGCCAGATATTTCTCTCTCACGTCTTAAAGCATTCAGTAGAACTGAAATTTTACATACACGACTTTTTTGGATGACAATACGATACTTTAATGATAATTAATAAAAATGAATTGCCATTTAATGTTGTGATTCTGTCATATTTATATGCCTATTTATATTAATTATAACTATTTAATAAAAAGTAGCTAAAATAAATTTTTTCTTTGATGATCTAAGTAGGAATTGACTTAAATAAAAAAAATTGTTTATATTACTTGTTTTACAAGCTTTTATTTAACATGCAATGTAATTTGTTCGGGTGGAAATTTGCAACTCAGTTTTGAAGCTGATGTCTTCAACCCATAGAGCTGAAATTTTGAATACTCGTTTAGTTTGGATGACAATGCATCTTTTGACCATTTATATTCCGATATCGCAATTGATTAAAATAAATATTAATGAAAAACCTTTTACCCCTGTTAACATTTTTATTCTGCCTATCAGCTTATCGTATTGATAACTTAAAAAAGTTCCAATATTTTTCGACGTTTTTTTTAAAAAACAATCTTATTTTTTCAATCAAACTGAGACAAAACTATTTATATAATCGGAAAGATCACATATTTCACCACGATGCGATATAACTGTTTTTAAAAAAACAATAGTATTTTCTATTTTTCTCGATTTTTCTAAAATGAGTGAAATTCGATTTGTTGCCATGTAAATGATATCCATATCGTTCCGGTGGAATTGTTTCTTGTGTTACTGAGTCGATTTCTGCACTAATAAAGTTCAGGCTTTCCTCTTTTAGAATCAGTCATTTAAAAAAATGAAATGGCAAAAACATTTTTTTTCAAAAAGTGTTCAAATTTTTAATAAAACATTTAAAAACTTCGTCATTTTTAAAGATAATTGCATGAAACTGTTTTTTCGTTTGTAGAATGGTATTATCAAAATTCTGCGGCATAATTGAAAAAAATTAAATTAAAAATTATGGACTTTAAAATGTTTTTGTGTTTTTCGTTTTTAATAGAGTATTACAATAAAAGCAAAAAGAAAAAGAAAAGAAAAAAAAAACATATTTTGAAATTTTGATTCATTTTTCTTTGTTCAATGTTGTTTTGGTTTTACAGTGTTTTTACCCCCTTCCAATTTTCCTCTTTTTGGGGCCCGATTGAAATATCTATCACATGTACGTGGCCAGTAGTCCTGAGCTAGCCTGTTCAAAATTAACCGGTAAACCACCTTACTACAATCTTGAAAAGACTGAGAAACCTGTCTATCAATAACTAAAAAGTAAAAAATAAATTTAAAGTGAAAGCTTTTTTAAAAAACAAGCTTTTATTTAAATGTTCGAAAAAGAATAAAATAAACTTTTCTTTTTAAACTTTTTGCTATCAACTTATAACGTCATTACACAATTTATGGTATAAAAGCTTATTGCGAGATTAACCTGTGTAGATAAACAAGCAAATTAAATAACTTGATCTCGTTGATTTTACTTTTTAAAATTTTCAAACGAAGTAAATACGCTCTTCTCGCAACAAGTTTTTATATCATAAGTTGTGCAATGACGTTATAAGTTGATAGCAAAAGAAGTTTTAAAAGAAAAGTTCATTTTATTCTTTTCAGAGCATTTAAAAAATAGCTTGTTTTAAAAAATTTTTTTTCACTTTTAATTTATTAAATTTCATAAGTATCAGGTATTGAAGCACCGTTTCAACATTTTGATTCTATTTTTCTGCTAAGAACGTATAGAAATGTGAAGTGCGGCTTAGAATTGAAGACGAAGTTTGTTCTTTACGACTTATTTTTATTTTTCTGAATAAATTCCTTTGAAACAAAATGAAACATTTTAATGTCAAAATCTAAGAAAGCAAATGTTTCAAATTTAGATGCCAAAGGTTTATTTCGCATTGTAACTGAATTACCTTTTGTAAAATGGCAATTGATAAATCGCTCAAATCTGAATCTGTTAACCTTGCTAAGTTCATGGCATTTACACTAATTTTTAATTGAATAATCGTTTGTTCTACAGCATTTGTTCATCAGCAATCTATAGCAGTGCTTCTCAAACTTTCAATACTTGCGACCCAATTTTCACTCATAATTTTATTCGCGCCCCCTCCATGCGACAAAAATAAATTGAATTCAATAATACTACACTTTGACGCAAAAGCTACAATAAGACTTTAACCTCTCAAGTTCCACCGGCGTACATAAACGTATCACTGAACCAAAGCGTTAATTGCCCCGGACGTATATATACGTCTTTCTGCAGCATATCTTTTCTGTGCACTGCTATCTATAAAACTATTCCGAAGTATTTGGAATGTAATAAAAGAACCTTGGCAGAGTTTTCGAGGGATTTACTTATTTCATATTTGCTAATTAATTCCTACCAATAGGTCACATACACACGCCTACGTAGAAAACATTTGCATTGGGGAGCAAATCATGTAACTTTTAATTGACAGTTAAGGGATTAATTATAAACCGTACAAATTATCAAGGTAAGTGCTAATTTTTGTAAAAATTGTATGAATGACAAGTCCATTGGTTCACTGGTAATTATTAAAATTATTCTTAACGTAGTACTGTTAAAATAATTATAAATTACATTGTGCAGTAATCATGCATTTATAAGTGTGTTACATCATTGCAAAAGTGTACCTTTATATTTTATTATGTCAGAATATATTTTGTGTGTTTGTTTTCAGTAAATTAATAACTTTTTTTAATAATCTATTGTTTTCAACTTTTCAATATGCTCGCTCCCCCTTGTAGAGATATGACGCCCCTCTAGGGGGGCCCCCACAGTTTGAGAAACGCTGATCTACAGAAAATCATACCAATGGGACGAAATTTTTATTTCATTAGTTGTGTTTCTAACGAACATTTTTAGGATATTTTGTTCGACGCAGCACGCTACGCACAAGTAAATATGAGATAACTGCAATCTTTTATGTGCCATTTCCTCATAAAGACACCCAGTGTCAACCTCTTTATCACCGGTTTCTTTGTCTCTGTAATCCGGTCACCTTGGTGCCACATATTTCGGATAATGCTGGACAGTTGGGAAATTTGTTCCTTTGGGGTCATATAGATGGTTGCAGTTTGCTGTTTTTTTTCCCCTGGTTGACATCACTAGAAGGAGAACAAAGATAAAGTCAGGAATTAGTCGAACATTTGGTGATATTTTTATTCTTTTTTAGTGCTTTTCTTTTATTTGGCATTGTATATTTTGCTAAGAAAGAACTTTTTAGCTGATTTTATAATGGACAAATTAATATTGTCTGTAATAAATCACATTGAATGATTCCTATGCTTAATGGAAGATGTCATCTTTAAGAAAAATGAAAAATCAGCGGTTGCCTTTCTAATCTGCATCTGAAACTTTCAATGCTTGGATCCAATATTCAATTAGAGTTTTCATTTCGCACCCCTTTCATACAATAATGTATCTAATTCAATGATACTATACTGTAAAACAAAAACTACAATATGACTTTAACCTCTGAAGTGTTACCAGCGTATATAAACGTCTCGATCAGTCAAGCCGTTTATTGCCTAAGACGTATGCATACGTCTCTTCGAAGTACGATCTTATCTGTGCACTACTATCCATAAAAAAAATTTCGAAGATTTTGGAATGCAATCAAAGGACATTAACAGTGTTTCCGATGGATTAACTTATTTCGGAGAATTTGCTTATTGTGAATTGCTTTTTTAAAAACTATATCTCAAAAACTCAAATAAAAGTAATTGTAACAATTTCTTGTATGGTCGTATCCTGCATAGAAAATTATTAATCTAATATTATATTAATTTTCGTTGTACTCTAATGTAACAAGCAGGCTAATGGTAACGGAACGCGTAATTTTGAAGCACGGTAAAAGTGTAACGTGTCTATTCACGTACCTTTTAAACAAATACACTTGGGGTAAAAATGTTTTAAATATCACTCTATTGAAAACTTTCTTCCAAAGAAAAAGACGCGAATTAGGCAAATCAAGGCTTATATTTGAAGATTAGCCTTCAGGTTCAAAAGAGAGAGAAGTTTGAAACTAAAAAGGATATCAGTTAGTGATTGACGTAAAGCTAGTCGAGGGAGATTCGCAGATTATTTGCTTCATATTTAAGATTGACGAATTGATCACTTTGATATTTAATTTGGATTAGTGTCGACTTTATTACATTAACTTACAAATTTATCTTCAAATAATTAGTAGGTGTATTTTCAGGACGTGCTAAGAGTAAGTGATCCGATTTATAAGTAAATCTGTAAATATCTGGTCTACGTCACGTTTGCTCATATATTTGTCTAATGCTGCATTTCCTAACATGGGGTATTGAAATTTATTAAGTTGTTGAGACTCGTTAATAAATTGTGTTGTTTTGACTATTGCTAATCTTCCTTCTAACTATCATACGCTAATGGATGGGGCCGCCCATCCATTAAAAAGGGACAAAGACGACACCTGAGCTGGCATCTGCTCTCTAAAAATCCATTTTCATGAACAGGAGGACTTTGGTTCGTGTTTCTTTTGTTTTCAAGTATAAATTCCAATCTGTATTTTTGTGAGTAAAATTTATAAATTCCCTGGATTCTAAGCCACTAAATAGAGAACAGTACTGGAGAAACTATGTTTAGATGTTCTATTCAGCCCGCCTTAGTTGAATGAAAGCAGTGGTATGGGAGGGAAAAATACAGATGCCAAAAAATTATTAATGTAAATCAACACAAATGTTCGCAAACAGCCTTCGCAATTTTAAACCACTAACAAGTGATAAAGCAACCTGATCTTTTAAATTCCATCGTGAGGTGTTAGAGCTTTGGAGAATTTAATGTTCCTCATCCCTCAATATGGTGGGTCCTGAGTGGGGTTGGGACTCGAAACATTCAGTCGACAATGCGGCCAACTATATATGCGACTATAACTTCTCGATTATTATGGTAGGTAATTTTTTAAAGGAATGATACCGTACCATTTCAAAACTAAAAGTAAGGAACATACAGTGAAATAGGTTTAACGTAAAAACGCTTATAACAAAATATCGATTAAAACGAAATATTACAATGGTCCTCCTGACAAACTACTATGTATTTCCAAGTATTTTTTGCTCTCTTCACACAACCAAAAATCACTCAACATGAAAAGTTGTCCTTCTGAGAACTTACAAAATACAACAACACCAGCCAGATTGGATCGTCCTACTGAATCATTGGAACAATTTATTGTAATTGTCGTGTGTTTTGTTTATCCTAGGAACATATGAAATACAAGTGAACAAGAACAGAAATCATACATCGCGACAGAAGAATATACACATTTATTACAGATAATTATCCCAGCATATAACAAGAAGGGGTGCGCTGATTTTCCTTTCAAGACGGGAATTCATTACAGGCAAAAGACCGACTTCTTTCCCGAAAAAGATACTACCGTGTTTTCCGAGTGGATTCGAACCCACTCAGTTACAAGTCGATGATCATAGCCACCATACTGGCTGGGCGACTTTCATTATTGCAGATGACGATAATGAGTGTACAGTCAAATTAAAACAGACAAGAATATTTGGAAGATTGTTCAAAGCTCAAAAAACAGCATTGATGCAAATTCCCAAAACGAAAATGAAATGAACAATGCAACTACTGTTCCCACGTCATCCGCAATGAGGAACATCGTACAAAGTATGCGTAGTTTTTAAAACGTACATTCCAATAATGAAATGAATAACAAAATGGATAACCTCCATTTGGTTACTTGATTTGTTTGGCAACTTGATTCTAAAAAAACAATGCACCGAAAAATATCAGGTTATTTCTTAAAAACTCAATAAACGCTTTTTTTTAATTCTTTCCAAAAAAATTTGAAATTATTTTATTAAATTTCTTTAAGTTCTTGGGAACGTCTTTGTTTCATTTATTTTTGTTAAATACTTGCATGTATACATATCTATGTAAATAAAATAAAATCTAATAAATTCATTAGGTTGATACTTTTTGTTGCAACATCCTTTTGTACCGAATTTTTTTAACACGAAGAAATATTTCAGCCCCCTCATTTTCGTTTTCAGCTATTTTCGTTGTATTTACTATGTGAAGTATATGACTCATTTTGTATCAAACGCATCACCTATTAAAATGGGTTTTTTATTAAATGTTGAAATATATAGTTTGATGTAATTCTTCATTTTGAATTTAAAAATAGAGTTTTTTTTTTTTTGTAGAAAACAAAATATCCGAATTACATTTTGGAGGTATTGATACATTTGAGAGAATAAAGGGGAAAAAGTTCTGATGGAAGAATACATGAGGGTGAGTCGGAAAGTAAGTTTCCCCTGTCAACTGTGGTTAGAGTTGTGTATGAAAGTCAAAATATAGAACGGCACATTAAAAATAAGACATAACTTTATTTTTCCACATAAGTAGTAAGAACATTGAGACATTTGTCATACCGCTTAGTAAGCCTCAAAAAGCCCTCCAGGAAATCCCAAAGGTTTGTACATGGAGGAAGTGTTTAATTATGCCGTGACTTTTTTGAGGTTGGAACCATCACTCCTAAGCACTACTGTGATATCCTGTCAAAATTGAAACATGCGAGTCGAAACAAGCTGTCTGGGCGTCTCAAATCTACTGTTGGATGACAATGCAATACCACACTCGCCGATGGCAACGCAAAACCATATTGCAACTCTTGGTTGGGAATGCCTACACCCTCCGCGATACAGTCCTCATCTCGCAGCAACTGACTTTCATCTGTTTCCGGCTTTGAAGAAGAATCTCGCCGGAAGGCGCTTTCGAAGCAATTTTGAAATCAAACAAGCCGTTAAACGCTTCTTCTGTATGCAATGTCCTGAGTCCTTTCTTGGAGGGCTTTTTGAAACTCATCAAGCGGTATGAAAAATATCTCAATGTACTTGTTACTTATGTGGAATAATAAAATTATGTTTTATATATTTGATATCTCATTCTGTTTTGACTTTCCTACACAACTCTGACCATAGTCGACAGGGAAAACTTACTTTATATTAGGAACTAAGTTACCAGGTATATAAGGAAATGTTAAGAACTATATTTTCGGCTTCGTTCTAAACTGTAAGGAAGTGTTTTTCAAACTGTGAGGGGGGGGCTTGACAACTCTACAAGGGGGGCGCGAGCATATTGAAAAGTCAAAGACAAAAGATTACTTAAAAAAATTACTAATTTAGTGTAAGTAAACAAACAAAATACATTTTGATATAATAAAAAATGAAATACACATTTACAGTGATATATTACGCTTATAAATGTATCAGTGTTGTACAATGTATTTGATAATTAATTTAACAATACTAAGTTAAGAACCAATTTAATAATTACCATTGACCCCCATGGGTTTGTCACATATAAAATTATATACAAAAATTAACACTTATCTTGATAATGTGTATGGTTTATAATTAATCCTTTAACTGCAGATTAAAAGTTACGCAATTCGCTTCCTAATGCCACCCGGTTTCCACGTAAGCGCGCGTATGTTTTGTTTTTGGGGTAGGGGGAGAAGGAATAAAGAAGCAAATATTCGAAATAAGTAAATCCTTCGCAAACATTGTTGTGTGTGTGTGTCAAGGACCTTTTATTTCATTCCAAAGCCTTCGGAATAATTTAATGGATAGCAGTGCACAGAAGAGATCATACTTGAGAAAGACGTATTTATATGTTCGGGGATATTAACGCTTTGGCTGAGTTAGACGTTAATGTACACCAGTGGTACATAAGAGGTAAAAGTCATATCGTAGTTTTAGAATTAAAGTACAGTACTATTCAATTCAATACATTGTTATATTGTATAAGGGTTGCGGCATGAAAATTATGATTGCGTGAATATTGGGTCGCGAATATTGAAAATTTACAAAGCACCGCTGTAAGGTTATAAAATTTACTCTTATTATTAGTTTTTCATTTCGTAATTGAAGTTTTAAGTACAACAGTTGTGACATAAGATTTCTTACAACATTTTAAAATCCAACATATTGCTGAAGTTATCATAGGATTAAGTTTCTTAGAAAATTAAATCATGTTATATTATTAAATTTTTAATAGCCATTTCCTTACAAAGTAATTAGAAAAAATTACCAAAAAAGGATTCAAAGCAGAGTTCTTGCATTTTCAGTCACGGACATTATATTTTGCTTTTAATGAAATAAAAAGGAATTTTTACATTGTTTAGTGGTATTTATGTCAGATGAATCCATGCAGAGTTTAAACCTCTCTCTCTCTCTCTTCTCTTTTTTTCATAATACCTCTATACCAGAGATTCTCAACCATTTTCTGTTGTGGTACATTTTTCACAATTTCCAAAGTTTGGTGGCACTCTCACAATAAAATAAGTTTAAATAGTTTTATTTTTTTTATGATATACTATGTAAAATAGTTTATGATATTAATTTTCAATATTAAATAAAATATGTACGACAAAAACAACGAAATGTTTATTGAGAAATTAATTTTAAATTAATTATAAATATACAAATATACATTATCTTTTATGTTTTTCATTTTTAAATTTGTTATCACTGAAAATCTGAATTCTTACAAATAAAGAAAAAATTGTAGAAAATTTCTACAATTTTTTAAACCTTTTTTTGCCATTATGGGATTATCGCCTCTAATTTTAATCCAAAATTAATTAATTGACTCTTCCCAATGTTTTGAAATCAAATCTCAATTATTACAGAATTAAATTAGTTCTTTCTCACCATTCAAAGTTAAGTCATATACAAATGTACATGTGGACTACAAACCCAATCATTTTTTTTTATCTAAATTTGGGAAGTAACGAATAACTCTCGCCTCTAGTGTTGTTAAATGATCAAAAACAATTTTATGGTTTATTTCTATAAAATGGTAAAAAAAAATTAGCGGCACACTAAAGTGCCGCGGCATTGTGGTTGAGAATCATTGCTGTATAAACGAGGGCAGTTCTGAAACTAACCACCGTTTCGGTGGAACGTTTCTAAATAAGGTGTGGAGCATCCTCAATTGAATGCACGGGCAATCTCTGATTCAGTGATACCCCCCCCTCCCCGTGCTGGAGATATCATCTGTTCCTCATCCACGGAACCTAAGTCTGTAGGGATAAAAGATTGATCACTCAAACCTTCCATAATGAATTTAGTTTAGTATTATCTCAATTTATATTAAGCAATGTAACACAAGTCTTAGAGACAAATGATCAGGAGTGATATGACATAAATTACATTTCTTAACAAAAAGAGCATTAAATCTCACTCTCTATCTTTAAGATAAATTAACCACCGAAAATATATTTATAGACGATTCCTTAACCTACTAGAGTCTTCTGTATCATTAAAGTTTAATATTATATCTCCTTACCTATATTCCACGGCGAACAGCTACCAATCTTTATAACTTCTATATAAGACCGTAATACCGTAATCCACTCACTTCTACCCGGCAACTGGACTTCTAAACCTTTTCTAAGATCTCATCAGGCTTCGAACTTCTAAGACCTCCTCATATGATTCCTTCAGACTTCTAATACCTTCAGACTGCTAAGACCTCCTCAGACTTCTAAGACCTCCTCAGACTTCTAAGACCTCCTCAGACTGCTAAGACCTCCTCAGACTTCTAAGACTTCCCTAAAACTCCTCTAGCCTTTTTAGCGAATAGTAAAGCTCCAATATATATAATCATCTCTTATCTGCAAATCTAATTTTCTTCTTGGTTGTAAAGAAATGCCATTCTGGCCCAAAGATTCCCCAAGAGGTTTTAGTGAAAGGCGCGATAAAGCTCCGTCACAAGCTTCTAGTCGGCTAGTGAGAATGTCGTTGAGCAAAGAGTTTGCTAGTTATCACGTGACAAAATGTGTGCCATCATGGAAAATCCCGTTAAATGTGAGGAGTGATAAGATTCTTTGGACCAAACAACTGTCAGCAGAAGATATCCATCTTGAATTGTGTGCCCCATAAGGGTCACAATTTAGGAGTGAAGGTGTAATGCGTCAATGAATACGCTTTGTCAACGACGGAAGAACAAACATCCATGAGAAATAACGGAGTGGAAGGCCGTCTTTAGAGAGTGCTGATCTCATCAAAGCAATCGATCAAAAAATTCGTTTGTCTGTAATTTCACAATCTCCCAACTTTCACAACACTTTCTAAATATTTCTTGGACAGTTTTGTATGAAACAGTCACGAGGGAACACCCTGTTTCTTAAAAACACTGTGACCGTATTTCGACAAAATTGTTTGTTGTATATAAGTATGTATGAAATTTTCGAATTATTTTTGTGCAAATATTTTTATGTGGTCCTTATCAACCGCAAAAAACAGGTTCAACTGTAAATAAATTTTTTCTTCTCTGTCTTGGATGTTTTTTACAGCGATTCGGAGGTTACTTTCCGAAATCGCCTCTTATTAATGTTTTTAAAAATTGATTACTGTAATAAACTTCATATTAGAATCCAATAATTAAAGAATTAAATCCCCCCTCACCATTTATCTAAAACTAATAGAGCTTCACAACAGGGCATAAATCGGAAATGTAAATTTCCCGTCCATCGTTGATATTCAAATAGAATATTAGCTTATTCGCATGGCTATTTAATAGGTAATCTACCCTAATTACATGGAACCAGCGATAAACCGAGTTCAAAGCCTTACAATCTTCTCTGATGTCATTTAGGGGTAAATAACCTCGGACGGATTTAACAACCTTGTAGGAAAGCTGGGGCTCTGATCTGATGGGAATACAGTGACTCTTGTGTTACGGTTCCGCCTTTTGAAGCAGCGATTAAAAGGGATAGCGTTTAGGGATTTGCAGGAGAGATACAATTTCTTGTCAAATATCTCCTCATAAGCAAGGATTATTACTTGAAGTGCTTATAGTAGAATCAAATGACGCGCATTTTAAGCTGGATTTATAATTGTTTCGGTTTAGCGGTTGCATATACTTGTAAGTAAAATGTATTCGATAATGCCATTTGTGGAAAATTATACATCGATATTTTCTAAATTAATACTTCTAAGACTTTCAATGTTTGCGACCCAATATTCAATTATAATTTTCATTGCGCTCGCCTCCATACGATAACAAAAACGTTGAATTCAACAATGCCGTTCTTTGACGCTAAAGTTAAAATGCGACTTGAACCTTTTAAATACCAGGGGCGTTTATAAACGTTTTGCTCAGCCAAAGCGTTAATTTTCTCAGGCCCTTTCTGTGCACTGCTATCTACGAAAGTATTCCGTAGATTTTGGAATGCAATAAAAGCACTTTGACAGTGTATACAAAGTATTTGCTTTTTTTAGGGGATTTTTTTACTTATCCCCCCTTCCTCTAATACATCACGGTAGTTAATTGATTAATTACAATCAAAACAAATTATCAAGATACGCAATAATTTTTGTACATAATCTTATATATGTCCACCCCATTGGGTCACTGGGAATTATCAAACTTGTTCTTAACTTAGAATTTTTTTAATAATTTATTAATTATATTATGCAGTACTGATACATTTATAAGTGTATTATATCAGTATCATTCTGACATAATAAAAAATAGAATGAAGCATTCAATTTTTTATTATGTCAGAATACATTTTGTTCGTTTATTCTCAGTAAAGTAATAATTATTTTAAATGACCTGTTTTCGACTTTTCAATATGCTCGGGCCCCCCTTGTAAATTTTTCACGCCTCTTTAGCGGGACCTGCCTCACAGTTTGAGAAACGCTGTTCTAAATTATTATAAAGACAATATAATAAGTTTAATGAAAAGGGAAATAAATAAGTTTTGTATTTTTAATTGCTGTTTTAATTAGTTTCTGCGCTTCTTAAATAGTTTGGTTTTTTATTTCAAAAACAATAAAAATTACAAAATATCATGTTATAATATATGCAAACCAACTTAAAAACCGCTTTATATGTTACAAAAATGTTGTAAAAGAGATTAGATTATGATTTCATTTATATTGAAAACAAACTTTCTAATAAAATATCTGGAAAAGGGAAATGACAATATACAAATTAAAACAAAATCCTTATTTTTCTCTTTGCATGATTATCACATATTTATATTGTTCAGTATTCGATTAAGATTTGTAGGGACAACTTATTGAAAAAAAAACATCGAAATCACATCTCAAAAAGAAAATGCAGTAAATATGCTTAATGTGAAAGGAATATTGTTTTTGAAGAGAATAAAGCATTACAGTTTTGAGAATAAATTATGGAGACTGTTAGAAATCGAAAAATTGCTTTATAAGTAGTCGAGCATAATATTCTTTACTCACATATACACTCGCACAAAAAACAGTATATTATGATAAATACAATATCTACATCCCGTACTTTCTTTTTTTTCCCCTTTGCATTTCTTTTATTGACTTAAACTACCTAAATCTGAAGTTTTAGATTAAGAAAGGGAATTCCGAGATTTTAATAGAAAAAAGAGAAAGTATGAGATGTAGATTTAAGCAAATTAAAGTATTTAAACTAGCCGAATTTAAAGATTTTAGTATTTCACTTCTTTAATTTCCAGAAATAATGGTATGCAGATGTCCAATGGCCGAGTGGTAGCGTCTCGCGCTTCAACTTCATAGATCCCCAGGGTTCTATCCTCGGGCTGAGCAAAGTTGACTCAGCCTTTCATCCTTTCAATGGGTCGATAAATGAGTATCAAACTAGCTTGGGGACTAAACACTGGGAGTTTCGTTTCAGACTGACCTACAGATCTGGACACCTGCTCATTTACCTCAGAGCCCAATGGTCACATATAATCAGATGGGCACTGTAGATATTGTCCCTCATGGGCCACTAAGTTTAGTTTAGTTAACTCGTATGCATTTCATGGGAAGAGTAATGAGGTTAAAAATTATTATAGTCGATGGTTTCATCAAAATCCTTAAACTTAATAATAATCGTCCATAGTTACAAAATTTGGTTATGATAAAACACAAAATAATCGTCTATTGTACACAGTAAATGTGACTTAAATTTGAGCAAGTTATTTGTTCATTTCATTGGTTTGGTACATTGTGGTTTACATAAAACTTTTAGTAAGCAGACAATTAATTAAAATGCTGAGTATTATCTCGATGAAAGCAATGGGTAACATAATATTAAAATATGGGCAGCAAAATAATAGGAAAATAATCTAAACCCTGAAAAAACCTGTGTGTGCGTGTGTGTGTGTGTCCGGCTAAAGAAATCTTAAATAAAAACACAGTGGTTACTATTGATTAGGAAGCCAGACAATAGTTGCTTAAATTCTAGAATACATCTGTTTAATGTCAATTTTAATATTTGTATCAGAAATATTCATAGTCGAACCACCATATTACGAACCTCTATATTGTGAATCTTACTATATAACGAACTTTTTTTATTGTGATTCAATTTTTATCTTCCCTATATTTAAAATATTTCTGGACATTATAAGTTATTCTTTCTTTTAATAGATTTTGTGGTGGTCTTTACAATGTTTTTTCAAGTCCCGAATTCGCCAAAAGCAATAGAATTCTGTGCGTTTCATTCAAAATGTGCAATCTTTAACCCACAATGTCCAGTTCACTAGAAACATCTTCGATAGCTTCTTTCACCCTCAGTGGAGTTGTCTCGTGTCCCCGTGTCCTTGAACGAGTCCCCGATCATTTGTAGTATTGATGAGTCTTACTGGTAATGTTATTTATTGTAGTTTCGTTTCTTCAAAACGTAAATGCTTGAGCATCAATGAAAATAAATTTAATTTTTCGGGAAGTGGATAAAGATGTTAAAAAAAAGGATATATTTTTAAAATTTGATTTAATTTTCTTCCAACAGCTTATCAAGTATTATAAAAAATCGAGATAAGCTACTAAATTATGACTCATCTAATACTTCTTCAAAGCGTTTAAGAACATTTGTTTATAAAGATGCCGACGAGGCAGCTTTGAAGTGGATACACATAATGCGAGATAAAAATGTTCCGATCTCTGAATCTCTCGTAATAGAAAAAGCTCTTAAATTTACGAAGGTATTGGGATGCAACCAATTTTCAGATAGTAATGGATGGCTAGACAAATTTAAGAAAAGACACTGAAATATACGCCTGAAGAGAACTTTTGGTGAATTGCAATATTGTGAGGCGAGCTATGAAACATTGCATTTTTTTGAAAACTCTAACAAAATTGACAGATTTTATTACCGGTTTATATTGACGTCCCACTCAGCCAGTGCGTAAATTTCCCGAGACATATATGTATGTATTTCCGAAAAATGAACTTTTCTGTTCACTGCTATCCATAAAATTATTCTGAAGGCTTTGGAACGCAATAAAAGGAACTTTACAGTGTTTGTGAAGGAGTTACTTATTTCAGTGGATTTTCTTATTTATTTACTGTCTCCTCCCCTTCCCCAATACACCACATAGTTATGCATACGTGCAGTGCGGTACCATTGGGGAGCAAATCGCGTAACTTTAAATCGGCAGTTAAGTAATTATTTATACACCATACAAAGTATCAAGATATGTGTTCATGATTGCATATAATTTTATAAATGAAAATCTCATAGTATGATTGGTAAATATTAAACTTATTTCTAGTTTAGAATTGTTAAATTAATTATAATATACATTGTGCGGTATTGATACATTTGCAAGTACAGAGTGTTTTTTTCCAGGTATAGAAGTGTAAGTTGGCATTACTTTCCAAGATGGCGACCGATTTAACAGCTGTCAAGGAATTTATTCTCAGTTTGGTTTGGAAATTCGTCATGAATAGACTTACGCCTGAACAACGCTTTCAAATTGTGCAATTTTATTCCGAAAATAATAGTCGATTTTCATAAGCGAATTTTGTTTAGCGATGAAGCGCACTTCTGTTTGAATGGCTACGTCAACAAACAGAACTGCCGCATTTGGAGTGAAGCTAATCCACAAGTGTACGTCGAAACACCGTTACATCCAGAAAAACTGACTGTTTGGTGCGCTTTATGGGCTGGTGGAATCCTTCTTCAAAAACGATGAAGGCCACAACGTTGCAGTCAATGGTGATCGGTATAGAGCCATGATTACTAACTTTTTCATTCCTGAATTGAACAATCATGATGTCCAGGAGCTGTGGTTCCAACAAGACGGCGCAACATGTCACACAGCTCGTGCCCCAATCGATTTATTGAAAGAAACGTTTGGTGACTTCTAATTTCACGTTTTGGACCTGTGAATCGGCCTCCAAGATCTTGTGATTTAACACCGCTAGACTTTTTATTGTGGGGCTATGTAAAGTCATTGTTCTATGCGGATAAGTCACAAACGCTTGACCATTTCGAAGATAACATTCGCCGTGTTATTGCCGATATACGGCCACAAATGTTGGAAAAAGTCATCGAAAATTGGACGTCCAGATTGGACTACATCCGTGGCAGTCCAATGAATGAAATCCTATTTAAAATATAATGCCGCAAGATTATCTTTCGAATAAAAAAGAATTCATGTCAATCGAATAATACATCGTTGTTTTAATGCAATTTAAAGTTCTACACCTCTTAAAAAAACACCTTTTATATTAAATCAGTGTAAAAGTTTTTTTTATTGTGTTAGAATGTATTGCGTTTGTTTACTTTAAAAAAATATTTTTTTTAAATAATCTTTTATTTTCGACATTTCAATCTGCTCGAGCCTCCTCCTAGGGTTATCACGCTCCACTATGGGGGTGCATCGCACAGTTTGAGAAGCGCTGCTTTATATATAATTCTTGGTAAACAAATATTCACTCCTGGTTAAACAGATATTCACTCCTATTTGGGACTTTTTAGGGTGTATTGTACATTTACATTAATATACAAAAAGGATTTTTAAGGATTTTAACCAATTTTGAAGTCCAGATTAAATACAATTAAATTAAATTTATTAAGGTATCCGAACACGTTCGGAGGACTATTTAACCATATTTAAACATTCTAAAGGACTTTTTAGGACTCAATACCAATAAATACTAATATTTAACCAACAATATTTAAAATAAATTGCCTAAATTTCAAAGAAATCACAATTATAAGTGAAATTTTAGCAACATTTTTGTAAAACTTCAAAGCAATCAAAGAAAAAAGAAATAAACTTGAATTAGTAAAAATATTACCAAAGCAATCTACATGCTTTTATCTAGAGATTGTACTAAAATTTTATGTTTTATTAAAATTTGAAAATTTTAGAGTTGATTGAGTAAACATTATAAGAAAAATCACATTCTTTATGGGACCATTATTTAAATAACAAGCCTTAACTCAAAAAATATTCATACAATAAGTAATATTTTAGTACATTCTCTACAAAATAGCATAAATATCAGGCTCAAAAAGTTTTATAGAAATACATATGTAATATATTAAGTAATTAGACTCGCCAAAATAGATTTCGAGTAATTTTAATGCCCACTTCTGGCTGATCAAAGACCCACTTCTGGTTTTTCTAACTTAATAAAATTGATTGTAGCTTGACCTCTGGGTAGAGTAGAAACAAAATAAAATATGTTTTGTAAAGCCAGAAGATGGCTGTATTCAATAAAAGAGAAAACAAAAATATATGTCTTGACCGAATTTCTTCATTTTCAACGTGTTCGGATACCTTAAGGTATCCGACTACTTGCGACAACTTTTATTTGAAAAAATGGAGATATGGGTGGTTTTTTTTGTGATTTTTATATTTATTTAGTATATTTTAAGAAAAAAAAATTCTAAAATTGATAAAAGAAAAACATTATTGTTATTAAAATGGGAAAAAACTAGTAAAAATGTACAAAAAATTACATAAACGGGGCCCGCTCTGTACAAAGCTTTTATGGACAAATTCTCAATTTTTCAATTTTGATTTGTTACTTTGTTATTCATGTTTGAAGTAACCTTCAAGATAAGAGATATTTTAATTTTTACCAAAACTAGAGCACTTTTTCATAGTCATTATACGAAATTGATTAAAAAAACATTGACTATATTCACATAAAGGACTGCAAGTTTTTAAATAAAATAGTGATTGATAAACCTGAAGAACAAAACACTACTACTGTTATGCAGAACATAAGCAAAAAATATCAGCCAAATATTTTTAAAACATTTTGAGCAATCGCTGTCGCCGTTTGAGTTTTTCGAAAAAAAAACACATTTCGATTAAAACGCATATTAAAGTTTGACACCTTGTGTAAAATTATGGCATCTGCTTTAACGAAAACGCTTCTAATTTTTGTTCTAGTGGAGGGAAAATAAAAAACTTGGTATTGTTATTAAGCTAAGATGGCCTGTAAAAATAGTCAAGCCATTAAAAAAATTGTTAATTTTTGAAAAAAATCATGATTTTAGGGTATTCGAATACCTGAAATCAAAACAGTCCAAAATATAAACAATCAACATCCTCCCCATCAGCAGGCCGCGGTAAAATTAACGAACGTTGATCGGTCCGCGGCGAAAAAAAGGTTCGGAAACACTGCTGCAAAGAATGACTTATTTTATCGTGCTCCTTGTTTTTATTTGAGTTCAGGCATTTTTTCTGGTGTAAGATATGTATCCAATTTTTTTCTCCTAAACCAGCGTTTTTAAGACTGTGGGGCACGTCCCTCTAGAGGAGCGTGATAATTTTACGAAGGGGGGGGGGCTCAAGCATTTCGAAAAGTCGAAAACAAAAAAAAAATTTAGAAAAAATTATTAATTTAGTGAAAGTAAACAAACAAAATACATTCTGACATAATAAAAAAATTAATCTTTACACTGATATAATACACTTGTGAATGTATCAGCAGTGCAAATTGTATTTTATAATTAATTTAACAATACTAACTTAAAAACAAGTTTAATAATTGCCATTGGCCCAGGTATAAAATTACAAACACAATTTAACACTTATCTTGATAATTTGTAAGATATATAAATCATCCGATAACTGCCGATTAAAGTTACGCAATTCGCTCCCCGAAACCTATGTGTGTGTGTGTCTTTCACAAATACCTGTGTATGTCAGTGCTTCTCAAACTTTCAATACTTGCGACCCAGTATTTAATCATAATTTTCATAGCGCCTCCCCCCTCCATACAATAACAATGTGTGGTGGCATCATTTACATGAGCCAGAGCTTTCAATATTTGCGACCCAATTTCCAATCATAATTTTCATCGCACCCCCTCCATACAGTAACAATATATTAAATTCAATAATACTATACTTTGATGCAAAAGCTATGATACGACTTTAACCTCTTAAGTGCCACCGGCGTATATAAGCGTCTCACTAAACCAAAACGTTAACTGACCCTGACGTACATATACGTCTTTCCGAAATACGATCTTCTCTGTGCTATGCTATCCATAAAAATATTCAGAAGGCTTTGGAATGCAATAAATGAATCTTGATAGTGTTTGCGAATGATTTACTTAATTCAGAGAAGATTTTACTTATTTATTCCTTTTCATCCCCCTCCCCTAATACCTCACATAAGCGCGCCTACATGGAAAACGGTCGCATTGGGGAGCGACTCCAGTAACTTTAAATCGGCAATTAAGGCATTAATTATAAACCATACAAGTTATCAATATAAGTGTTAATTTTGGTAAAATTTTTATGTATGACAAGTCAATTGGAGGCCGATGGTAATTATTAAACTTATTCTTAACCTAGTATAGTTCAATTAATTATAAAAAATATTGTGCAGTACTGATACATTTAAAAGTGCATTATATCTGTGCACATGTGTATTTTATATTTTATTTTATTACGTTGGAATATATTTTGTTTGCTTACTTTCAATGATTTAATATATTTTTTAAATAATCTTTTGTTTTTGACTTTTCAATATGCTCGCGCCCCCCTAGTAGAGTTATCACGACCTTCTAGGGAAGCGCGCCCACAGTTTGAGAAACACTGGTGTATGTGATATATTGGGGGAAGAATAAAGGAATATATATATAAGAAAATCCTCTGATATAAGTAAATCTTTCGCAAAGACTGTCAAAGTTATTTTATTGTATTCCAAATCCTTCGGAATAATATTATGGATAGCAATACACAGAAAAGATAGTACTTCTGAAAGATAATTGTATACATCCGGGGCATTTAAAGCACCGGTTGTGCGAGATGTATTTATACTCCGGTGGGATTTAAGAGGTTAAAGTAGTATTGTAGCCTTAACGTAAAGGTAAAGTATTATTGAATGAAATCCATTGTTATTGTGTGGAGGAAAGGAGACGCAGAGGAAAATTATGATGGATATTGGGTCGCAAATATTTAAAGTTTGAGAAGCACCGTCCTAAAACTATAATGCTAAACGAGTTGTCCCTTTACATGTTAAAATGAAACAATAACTATTTATGGAATATTTTGAAATTTTAAAAGTGTTACACACACATGTGTTACAATGTTACAAAATGTCGTGAAAACATAGGCATTTTTCTGTTTGAAAATGTGCTCTGCGTTTAATTCAGGCTCTCGTATATTTGGTGAAAACAGCCTTAAAGAATTAAATTGAGTTTTGTTCGAGCATGGTATTTAAAAGTCGCGTAAAACGAAAATAATAAAAAAGATCTGAGTGAGAAAGATTATATTACATAATTATTATTTATAGGTGATAATGGAATATTCTCCTGCGAATTACCAAACGCCTTTTTTTTGTTCCATTTCCTATTTCATTTTTATTTTTGATGAATTAATTATCCTTCGAATCTTTTAACATTTGAAGGGGGAAGAAGAAAGATTGAGACGTGTTTCATGTTTTTTATACGCTTTCTTTTCAGGTTCTTTTTAATTACTTATTATTAAACAATTCCTCATCTAGAAACCAAGCGAACGTTTCCAAAAGCAAATTAAGGTACTTTCGTCAAATGTTAAATAACATTAAGTATTAAATTGACTTTTTATGATATTCCATTTTGCAATTTCTTGTAGTCTTTGCAGATTTGTTTCAGAGGATTAAATATTTATCGTCAATTATGACAAGCACCAATAAATGGATTCCTTTGCATTTATGAACCTAATTAAATTTAGATAATACTAATTCTCCTTTTCTGTTTATTGCTTAATTTAGCAATCTTAATAGAAACGTCTTAATCTGAGCCTGAAGATAAGGTTTATTAAAAACATAATTTTGGAGCTTACTGGTGCTTTAAGTCTGAAAATTTGCTAGATATAAGGAAAGAAAACTTTAGTTAGAATCTTTCACTAAATGAAGTCTTAATTCAATTATCCGTAATGGTGTTCTGAAAGCTATGGATAAAATAGAAGTGCACGTTCTTCTTTGAAATAGGTCTGCTAACGATAGAGCTAGCACTGCCTTCTATATGAAAAATTTCTGCTTTCATTAAAAATAATTTTTTTAATGATCTTTTAAGAGGTCTCAGGGATGTAAAATTTCTCTGGAGGGCTGGAAAAATAAACAATATTCAAATCTATATAACTCCTTGAAATTAAAATTAAATAATTCGAATCTTTCACGCATTATTTATAAGGGAAAGGAGCTTCAGAAAAGTATAAAACATTTAAAATATAGTCAAAAAATTTCAAAAAATTATAAGCATGCGAAAATAAGAAACATTTCTCTGAGAAATATGAATTAAATTTTACATTGTGCATGCTGTTTTCTAAATTAGTAGATTTAATTACTAACCATAAGTTGATTTATAAAGTTAAATGTATCCTTATTAAACTGTAGTAATTTCCTATTAGTAGAATAGTAAATTATATATTTTTTTAAAAATTACATTTTCAAATTTTTTTTAAAAAAAATCAATATTTCTGAAATATTTTGAAATACAAAATATATATTATTTTTAAATCATATATGGCTTAAAGAGTATGATACATTTTATAATCCTATAAAGTTTTATACATCAGAGGGAACTATTTTAGAAAATATAGCATGCGCAACGCCAAAATTCTTTAATATTTATTACATAATTTCATATGCTTATACTTCTTTAAAATTATGATTATATTTCAAAATTTTTGCATTTTTTGAAGCTATACTCCTTTGTAATAAATGTGTAAAAGATTCAAATTAAGTATTTTAAATTTAAATGAATTATACCTGTTTGAAAATTGGTTATATTTTCACCCCTCGAGACAAAGTTAACACCCCTGAGACCTCTTAAGGAAAATTAAACTTTCTGATAAGTACAGAAATTAATTTAGAGAAAAAATAAAATGAAAGAAATATTTTTTTGCAGATTAAAATAATGCCGCATTATAACACTAAACTTAAGATCCAAACAGACAATGACGTTATTCTTTTATTTAAATCTGGGTAATGAGAGAGTACAGGAAAAAGACTTGGGGTTAGCCAAAACTTCATCAATGTGTCTAGAATAAGGTCTTATATAATTATTAAACTTCGGTGAGTATGTTTTTGACACGTAAACCTCTGTCAGAATGTCCACAACTCTTCTGGTCTTCAAGAAAATACTTCATAAAATTTTCAAGACATAGGAGTAAGATGCAGCCATGCTTATCTTTCAAAGTCTAAAACTGCAATTTTTAGATTTTAAAGGAATCTTCTAGGCTTTTATTATAGCTTTCATTGTATGCTTTGACCCTAAAACATTAAAATGGCGGTATAAAGTGGGTTTATTTCTTCTTGAATTCTAAAATTGTTAGATACTACCCAACTGATGAAGAATATAATTGTCGATATTTTCACTTGGAAGACAAATATTTTTGTTAAATTAAAAAGATAAATATTATAGTATCCGACAACTGCTACCACTTTTTTTTAACTAAAACTAAGAAGAGAAAAAGGAAAATATTGTTACTAAAATGAGTAAAATTATACAAAAAAATACATAAATGGGGCCCATCCTGCACAAAAAGTTTATGAACAATTTCTCAATTTTTATGTGTTACTTTAGTATTCCTTTTTGCAATGACCTTCAAGAAAAGAGATATTTTAATTTTTACAAAAACTAGAGCACTTTATCTTAATCATTATATGAAATTGCTTTAAAAAACAGTGATTATATTCACATAAAGAACTGTAAATTTTCAACAAAATAGTGATTGATAAATTTGAAGGTTAAAACACTTTTATATAACACAAAACACGTGCCCAAAAAATGTCAGTTATTACTTCTTAAAATCTTCTGAGCAATCACTGTGCCTATTTGAGATTTTCGAGGGGAAAAAAACAGTTATTTCGATCAAAACGTATTTTAAAGTTTGACATCTAGTTTAAAGTTATGGCATCTGTTCTTACTAAAACGATTGTAGTTTTCCTTCCAGTGAATGAAAAACAGTAAAAACAAATAAAAATAACTTTATATTTTTACAACGCTTATAAGATGGTCTATAAAATAAAACCATGAAAAGAAATGTCAATTTTTGAAAAAAAAAAAATTCATGATTTTAGAGTAGTCGGATACCTTAAGTATGTTATTATGTAGCAAAATATAATGATCTAAAATGTTTTGGATGTTTACCAAATAAGTATTATTGCGTTAATTCCAAATAAAGGTTCCGTTGATAAATGTTTTTGATAATTAAAAGTAAGGGAGAGAACTGGAAAAAAATACGTGGTACCATTGTAAAGTGTCTATTCGTGTTCGTCATACTTTGGGAAATGATGGATTTTTAAATATGTTTCTATTGAAAACTTTCCTCCGAAGAAGACTCGATTTATTCAAATCAGGGCTTGCATTTAAAGATTAACTCTCAAGTTTGAAGAGAGAGAGAGAGGTTAGAAGCTGACCTGATAGCAATGAGTAATTAACATAAAGCTAGGCGAGCGTGCTTTGTATATTATTTGATTAATATTAAGAACCAAAGATTTGGTCAATCAGCTGTTAAATTGGATTCGGGTCTGTTTGAATTAGATTACTTTAGAAATTATCTTCAAATAGAAGGTGTATTGTCTGGACGTGCTAATTGTAAGTGATTCGATTTATTATTATATTGTATGCATTTAAGTTTCATTTCTTATTAGAAAATGAGTGTTCAACTCCACACAACTGAACCACTGGTAATACTTGGAATATTTGAAAAAGTGTTTATTTTGATGATTTGAGAATATTGTTGTTCAGTGTCTCTTGAAAAAAGTCAATTGATTATGTATATTTTTAATGTAGTTAAACTGTTAAGACCTGTGGAATACATAATCGGTTATTAAAGCTAAATGTAATAAATTATTAAAAAATTTGCACAGCTTTTATTAATTTTAAATTCGAAGCTCTCTTGATAACGAAACCATTACGAATTCCACGGCTATGATCTTCAAAACATCTGAAGACAAATTCACAAATCACTTTCCTACTGAAATAATGAGTCAAATATTATTTCTCATTCTATTAATTAGATTAATGGAATAATATTAATATCATATATATGTTCAAATTCTACCCTGTTTAGTCCTTTTGAAAGTACAGCAAATAATTTTAAAATGCTTGCATTAAACATTTATTACTATTTAAATGCAAAATCAGACAAAAATTGATGTTTTACAAGGTCATTGAAAGCACCGATTTCTATGGACACATATTGGAATAGGTATGTTCAGTGTAATCATTTTGAATATTAAAAATTATTCTGCGAGTATAAAGCGAGGAATGTATAAAACTTTAAAACAAATATGAAATTCTACATTGATGAAATATATATATAATATCGACCAATTATATTATCGAAATAACACTTTTAATTTTTTTTTGTCTCGAATGGTTGGCATATTGCCAACCAAATCTTTGCAGACACGGCAAGTTCCCAAATGTGAAAGACATTTCATGATGGTACTTTCTAGTGACAGCTCTCGCTACCAAATTTTGAAGCTAGAATTTATTCCAGTCAAATGCTAAATATTGCAGTGGCCTAATTCTTACTAGAAAACCGGAATCAAGTTAATGCTCAAAGGACCTTTTACATTCCACATAATCATATTCCATGAAAGCTTACATTTTTTGCATCTAGAAATCCTATCGAAACCAGCCTGGCAGCGAGCCCGCTACCTCTGACATCGACCAGACTATACTAATTAATGAGAATGAGAAAGAAGTGTGGTATTTATTTAAAACAATTTCAGTAATTGTTAAAATTAATAGTATAATTATGACAGCAATAATTAGACAGAGGACAAACCATTTTAAGAGCATGGAGATTCTGCAAGATGGTTCCAGATTATACGTAGAATGCAGGTACTGCCCAGGCACGCAGCTTTACATCTTTAAGCTGTCCTTTCATTGTGCGTGCCCTTTTTAAATTAGACAATGAGTGCAGCATGGACATTCTATACTTGAATCATGCCATGGATGTTGCTACGACAGTGATTCACGCCTTTAGCAATACGTGGAATTATCTTTAAGTTTTGTTGTTACCACCTTTTCACGTTGTCATACACAGCAACTGTGACGGGTCTTTACGCAAATTTTCACCAACTAATCCACTTGGGAAAACTTTGGGGTAGCATTCGCGTTTATTTCATAGTCACCGCTCTCAAGAAGAAACCATGGAAGGCAAATTAGTTAGTGGACAGAAAGTTAGGTTTTAATAATCGTCGATCATCAGGAGTGTAGCATATGAATGCAGTGTTACTGTGAAAGAATTAGAATTATGCATTTTGTCTAAAGGACAGATTTGGCCTACTAGACTAAATTAGTGAATCCAGAATAATTAGGATAGGATTGATTCAAGCTAAATTAATCTGATTTCGTGCGCTTATTCCCGAAAGGTAGTTGATTTATTTATATCACTCAAAGGGCTCTGTTTTATAGATTGCTTATTCTGCAATATTATAATTGATAATAATAAATTAGATTTAGCATGGAGAGTCTTGGTCACACACTCGCACACATTCAACATTCCCTCCCACAGTTTCATTTAGACAACATGATGAGGAAGCGACTTCAGGGATAAGACCATTACACAACAATAACAATAGTTTATTAAAGGATAACATCTACTCAACTAGTGTTTTCCTTAATATCATACTGTTTGGGGTGAATTATATTGTGTTATGAGTAAAATAACTTTTTTTAAAAATTATTATTTCCAACATTTTACTAGAGGAAGGTAGGTGACAAATCTGTCCGCATGCTATAATGGAAAAAGGATATATACCTGATTTTAATGAAAAATTAGTTTAATGGTTTGGAGAAATTATTAAAATGCACTGTCAAGGCAGCTATTCTCAAACTGTGAGGCGTGTCCCCCTTGGGGGGTGATAACTCTACGAGGGGTTTACGAGCATATATTTTTTTTTTGAAAAAAAATTATTAATTTACTGAAATTTAACAAACGAAATACATTCTGACATAATAAAAAATGAAATACACATTTACACTGATGAAATGCACTTATGGAATACATTGTGCAGTACTGATACATTTATAACTAATGTAACATTAGTAAGTTAATAGCAAGTTTAATAATTACCATTGATAATTATAACTAATCACTTAGCTGCCGATTAAACGTTACCGGACTCACTCCCCAATTCCATTGTTTTTCACGCAGGCATGCATATGTAAATGTATTGAGGGGAGGTGATGAACAGGAATAAATAAGTATAATCTGCTCTGAAATAAGTAAATCCTCCGCAAACACTGTCAAGGTCATTTTATTGCATTCAAAGCCTTTGGGATACATTTATGGATAGCATTGCAGAGAAAAGATCGTACTTTGCAGAGACGTATACATACGTTCGGGGAAATTAAAGCTTTTGCTTAGTGAGATCTTTGTATAAGCCGGTTAAGTGCCAAGTATAGTATTTTTGATTGCAATGCTTTATATGTATGTGAAGGGGGAGGGGCGTGATCAAAATTATGATACTTGAAAAACACTGCGCTAAGGCTTAAAATTAAAAATTATCATCCCCAGACACAAAAGGGTAGATGAGCTTCCTGATACATTAATTGATGAGTTCAAGACATGGAGCTTTACCACTTCAGAAGCAATTGAAAGAAATATCTATTTCTGGAAGACGAAGATTCTCAGGAGGATATAATCTAAAAAAAAATTAGAATAACACAAGATTTGTGAAGTCATGGGAAAAGTTGGACGTATAAGAATATATTTTTAGTTTAGTATTTGCCGCCGGAACCTTGAGGCAGAGAATTAGAATTAAAACTTTACGTAAAGTTTTAAGGAATATAACTGAATGAATATAAATGGAAATGTAACTGGAATGACTTGACAAACATTAGAATAATCATATTTTATGCATTATATTTTTTTCTTTTTATTTTTGTGCAAAATTTAGTTAATAAGATAGTCTCAATTTCTAATAAAACCTATTGAAATTATTTGAAAATCTGAAATCAAATAATTTTCAGGTATCCGTCTACGTTCGGAATAGAAATTTCCTTTTTAAAAAGAACGCATAAATGGAAAATTTTCATATTTAGTGTCACTTAGATTAAAATACATATATAAAATTGTTTTAAAGACATTTTGACAAAAAAAAATATTTAAATACAATATTTCCGCAAAAAATTAACTTAGAATAACCTTTTTCAAAATATTCTCTTGTGAAAAATGCTTCTATTATAATAATATTTTGCTTGTATATATCTCAGACCTCTGTACAGAGGATAAACTCTGTTTTTTGAAAATTCGTATTATTTTCAGAGTTACCACCCATTAAAATAATTATCGGTCTTTTTTTTCTTAAAATTTCTCTCCTCTGTTGTCGTAAAACATGGATAAACCCACTTCTAAGTTTTATATCTCAAAAATTCTAGTTACACCTCCGTACAAAAGTATGTGCTATATACAGCCAAAATATTGTTATAATAGAAGCATTTTTCCCAAAAGGAGAATATTTTGAAAATGGGTCATTCTATGTTCATTTTTTGTCAAAGTATTGTACTTAAATAATTTTTATTGTAATACTATTCTTAAAACAATTTTATATACACTTTCTAATCTAAGTAACATTAAATATCATATATATTATCCATTTATACGCTATTGAAAAATCACGGTTCCGAACGTAGTCGGATACCTTAAAATGATTATTAAAGCACAACATGAAAATAATCTATTTTTATTTTAAAAATAATCTATATTTGTGTAGATTTATTAGCTTTATTCATGGTTCTAGTAATCTTATATAAGCACCACACACTAAAGATCCTTTCAAAAATAAAGATACTGCCTTCAAAAATAGTTGTTACTAAAGACAGCAGTAACTGATTTTGCTGATTAATGATGCCTTTTAATTGGCCTTCATGTAAAAAAGTTACCCAAGATGCAATCGTCTAGTGGTGTCTCGAAAAGGTTGATGATCTCCAGATACCTCCCAAATAAAACTAACGTTTTCGGATCACTAAGCCAATAATTAGGGATAGTATTAATTGCTTGGCTGATTCGCTTGAGTGAATAAAGAAATTAATGAAACATGTGAAGTTAATCGTGGTGAAACGATTTCTGAAAAAAAAAAATATATATATAAGAATGTATTCTCAGTGTGGAGGAAACAATTCGATTTAAATAAACATTTAGATAATAAAGTTTCAGATATTTATGTTTAATGTAAGCTTGATAATTTTTTTATTAGAACGTTTTAATTGTAAATGCCATTGTTTCTCATGCCCCCTGATGGATTGTAGAACCAGATGAAAGTCCACGAAGTTTATTGTGGCAAATGAAAATACTACATATGTTGCTAGCCGCAGCTTTCAGCATCTTAAATGCGACAGTGTGATTTGGCACGTTTTCACCTCAATTTTGAGGGAGAACACGCTGGTAGGGGTCTCCTACCTCTATTCCCCTTCCAAAACCCAATGAGAAGACTTGCGGCTAGAAGAATATTCAGAATGTCTCCATGCGGTTCAGGCATAATACATTTACAAACTTCATGCCCTGCTCTCGAGGTTCGTACCTAGGACCTTTGCAACAGCAGGCAGCGTTCCTAACCACTAAATATACCGAATGGGCGGCTGAAGTGTCTGTTACTTAAGTCAGTGCTTCTCAAACTTTCAATACTGGCGCCCCCCTTTTCAATCACAATTTTATCGCGCCCCCCTTATACATTAATAATGCACTAAATGCAATAATAATGCACTTTGACGCTAAAGCTACAATACGAGATCTTAATTATAAACCATACAAATTAATAACATAAGTATTAAATTTTGAATACTACTTTTAAGCAAAAAAAATTAATTAATTAAGTAATAGGATAATTATTATATTATTTTTCCTATCTCTAATTTTTAAATTGAACATATTGTAAAATGCGATAACTGCTTAGAAGACAAAATATGGATAACTGCTAAATATAGAAAAATAACTCAGAAGGTCAATTTCTAATCATAAGCATTCCTTATAAAAACTTTGCTCTGTAAGACAAGCCCATTTAAGTCGTTAATACTTATTAAACTTGTTCTTAATTTAGTATTAATTAATTAGTTATAAAATACTCTGTGCAGCACTGATACATTAAAAGTATACCGCGGCCGAAGTACCCGCTCTTTGCAGGAATTCATTTATAAGAAAATAAAATATTCTTGATATAAAATAGCTGTATTGTAAGGAGAGTAAAGCCAAGTGGGCGACAATGTTAACAGAAATGTAAAATGTTTTTTTTAATGATTGCTCAAATTATAATTAGTTTTAAGCGAATTTTAATTTTAAGCCTCACAGAATTAGCATTTATAATTGTGATGTTAAATAATGAACAATAATATAAAATTCCGATGAAGAATAATTGTATTATATTTAATATTTAAAGCAAAAACACTTCGACATGTTTTAACCTGGGAGCAAGGTTATTGAGTCCCCCCCCCAATCCTTTTTAATAATTATTTTATTGTACACGATACAAATCGTTATTCCAGTGAATAATTCAATTATGAGAAAGTTTACTTTCCTACTTTCAAGGACTTTTCAATTTTTCTTTGGTAACAAATAAACAATTTTGCCAGATTTAACAATTTCGTGATCTGTGTGTCCCGCGTGACCACTTCCGGGTAAAAAGTGTATTCATTATGATAATATGTATGTTACTGCTAAAAACAATTGTTATTCTTTATATGTTTGAAAATACTCATCTTGGTCTAAGTTTTGGCCAAGTAATCCATCAAAGGGGGGCTCTCCGTGGTTTTCCAAATATCATAAAACTATTTTGAAGCGCAACAGAGAAATACATTACTTACAACTTCCTTAAATGAGAAATAAACACATAAGAGAGGGGCCATAACTAACTGTACCAATAACTTAGAAGGTCAAACAAATTACAGCTATAATGTGCAGTATTTCAAAAATAATGGCAGTGATGAATTTTTTTATGTTCCTAAATTTTTTCGATTCTGGATCTGGGATCTGTTTTTTCTCTGAAAGAGTAGAATGTTAGTTTTAAAAAAGGAAACGTAATAAAAACTTTATCATCATGGGATTACAACAAATTAAATAAAATATTTTTTATTTGGTTATAGGATCAAAGATAGATAATTTTTAAAGGAGGTTGGTTCTGCGAATTCTGAGGTACTGTGTATTAATTTGAGGATAGGTATACGTTTTTTTTTTCTGTCCCATATTTTAAAACTAGCACTTTTGGTGTTTAAGGTATCCAACTACGTCCGGAACCGTGATTTTTCAAAAGCGTATAAAAATGGATAATATTTATGATATTTAGTGTCACTTAGACTAGAAAATGTGTATAAACTTGTTTTAAGAATAGTTTTACAATAAAAAATTATTTAAGTACCATATTTTGACAAAAAATGAACATATAATGATCCATTTTCAAAATATTCTCCCTTTGCGAAAATTTCTTCTATTGAAATGATATTTTGCCTGTCTATAGCTCAGATCTATGTTCAGAGGCTCAACTAGAATTTTTAAAATATATAACTCAGAAGAGGGTTTATCCACATGTTTTACGCCAACAGAGGGGAGAAGTTTTAAGAAAAAAACGTCGATAATTATTTCAGTTGGCTGTAACTCTGAAAATAATATGATTTTTTCAAAAAAATATATCAGGCCCTCTGGAGAAAAGTCTTTACTTTATGTAAGCAAAATATTATTGTTTTAGAAGTATTTTTAATAAAAGCAGAACACTTTGAAAAAAAAGGTTATTC
The DNA here is from genome assembly GCA_019973935.1 of Trichonephila clavipes. Taxonomy (NCBI): domain Eukaryota; kingdom Metazoa; phylum Arthropoda; class Arachnida; order Araneae; family Nephilidae; genus Trichonephila; species Trichonephila clavipes. The sequence continues at coordinate 11,156 of BMAU01016338.1, read as the reverse complement.
TAATTTAATTGTTGCTAAAATATGGTATGTAAATAAATTGTTTTGTCAAAATGTCCTTAAAATAATTTAATACATGTATTATAATCTAAGTGACACTAAACATCATGGCAATTATCCATTTATGCGCTTTTTTAAAATCACGGTTCCGAATGTAGTTGGATACCTTAAAGTAAAATTTCATTGCGTACATTTATTATTGTTATACGGATAAATTTAAATTTTCATTAATGAGATTCACGCATAATATATATTGTTCAGAAACTTGTGCGTGTATTTTACTACTCAGGAAATGCAATTACAAATATAGTTTTGATCCCTCTTAGCACTCTGCATTTATTTTCAAATCAATAATTTTAGCTGCAAGGTCTTTTTTATCACCAGCATGAAATGTAAGTAGGTGTCATTTTATATTTTCTTTCAACACCGGGAGAATGAGAATGAGATTTTTATGATAACTTCTCGAAATAAAGCCGCTTGAGTGTATGAGTAAAAATTAACTTCGTACTCGTTAGTTAATCTTGGGTTTTTGCAACGGACCTAACAATTTTGAACCATGGTCAAGTGACGAGGACGACAGCTGAGTTAGCACTTCTTTCTCTCATAACTTCCACACCATACCAACAGCAGGACGTTTGAACCTCAACATAGTCAGTGAGAAATGGCCCTCTCTGCCTGACGACCCTTCAGTGGAACTAAAATTGAACTCATGACACGCCAGATACGAGTCCGATCCTTCAGTGGTACTAGAATCGAACTCATTATATACGCCAGGCACGAGTCCGATCCTTCAGTGGTACTAGAATCGAACTCATTATATACGCCAGGCACGAGTCCGATCCTTCAGTGGTACCTGAATCGAACTCATGACAGGTCAGACACGAGTCCGATCCTTCAGAGGTACTAGAATCGAACTCATTATATACGCCAGACACGAGTCCGTGATCTCGACCATTAGGCTACTGAAGCCTTAAACAATGAGAATATAAATAAAAGTAATCTTTAGTTAGAATTAATGAAAAAATCATTATTTCCTAGCTTTATAAGTAGAAGCTTTAGGTTAAATAATTTAAAACTTAAAAGGTCCGTGTTAAGAACTGAGGCATCAATTATTGCTAATTCAAAAAAGATGTTACAGGATATTTTCTATCACGAAAAGAAAGGTCGATGATTTTAAATAGTGAAAAAAAATATATTCTTATCAGCAGTCATTGATGCAAAACTTTAAAGCGTCCCTTTGAAATGAAGATCATAAAATGTCTGTAACATATTCTTGTAAAATAGTAGACACAACAACGAAAATGGCCAGCAGATAACGATTTTGAGCTCTTAATTCTAGTTATCACTTTTGATGGAGCATGGCGCTTGAGAAAATATTTATTTTAAAACATTCCCATTGACGTGGTATGTATGTGTTATGCAAAGCGCTTTTCAAGATATATACTTCGTTATTGTGTAATATTCAAAATCTTAAGGTGCATTACCTAACGTTAAGCTAGTTTTTAAATTAATGAAATATTTTGTATGTTTAATAGCTAAATTTAAAATTCAAAACTTAAAACTGGAAAGAAGAATGCTTCAGACATTTTGTCTTACACTTACAAAACGGTGTTAAAAACTATATCAAATAATTCCAAAAACAAAACTTTTGTAGGCATAAAACGAAAAAAAGTTCAACCACAATGGAATATAAGAAGAAAACGTTATATTTGATTTATTGTTTACTGAAAAGCAGTTTAATAAAGGCAGATTTCAAAGAGAACCGCATTAATAATATTCACTCATTAAAAATGAACATTAGATGGGTCAGAAAAATACAGAACACTAATACCTCAATTTAACAAATTCTGAATTATGATAATTTCAAATCTCGTCCTTTCGCCTTTTCTTTTCTTTTTTTCATCATTAAAATGCAGGCGGAATCAGTGCCAGAGCCTGAGGAAATTGGTGATTCGATTCAAGAAGTTGTCAATCTTGCCTGGCAAATAAATACAGAAGCGGATAGTAATACGTTCAAGAACATCTGAGTTCCCACAATCAGGATGTAGCCGAGTGGTATAGGTATCAGATCGTGGCTTGCCTTGTCACGAGTTCAAGCTCAGTCCTCTAAAGACCCGCTGTGTAGGGCAGCAATGCACGTTAAATCTGTCGAGAGTTGAAACGTCCTTCCGTTGGTGAGGTGTGGTAGTTAGGAAAGGGTGTGCCAGCTCAGGTGTCGTCCACGTCACTTGACCATGGTTCAAAATTATTTGGTCCGTCGCCAAAAGCCCTCGTGTAACTGAACAGTGCGACGTTAATATTCAGTCAAACCCACAATCAGGAGCTGAATATTGATGAACTCATAAAATTGTACGAGTAGTTCAAGACCCTGTAGAACTTTAGTCTAGAGACCAGAGGTGGGCAGACTTTTTCAGGGTACGTGCTACTTCTAATTTTTCAAGGTGTGGCGGTCCAATCAGTGTCAGTGGTAAACACAATAGGGATGGATTGTCCCCGGATGCTCACCTTCCCCTATAGACCGTGATTTTTCCCCGATTGATTATAACCCCATATACATAGTGCGCAAAATTTAATTAAGTATTTGTTATTAATATTTTTAATGAATTCATTTTAATTATTTTTGCAGTAGTATATCTCTTTTACTATTTTCCCCCCGATATCAGTCTGCAAAATCAAATATTTGTATAGATTCGGCTGCGTAGTGGTTTATGATGTGAGAATGGTAGGTTTTCGATCCTCTCCACCCCCTCTCAGGAAATTCTTGTGTGAGCTACCACCCAGTGTCATAGATATAGGGAGGTAAAGTAAAGGTCTACAATATTTATTATAACTAAAAAATAAACACGGAATACATGTATTTACCCACAAAACTAAAATAAAAAATACTAACACTTTAAAACCATGCTTAAAAACCTTCTTAGCAAAATGCAAATAACAAACATAATACTTATAGCCGCAAAAATAATAACATCCAATGATGTATTTATTATCAAACAATTCAAAATTTATTTAAAAATAAAACATTTTTATCTTAAGTTAGTTTTCATTGTTATAGTCAGTAGAAGACTTATATAATACTAGAGGACCCGACAGACGTTGTCCTGTACACACATCTTAAATTCAAAAGAAAAGATTTTTGAATATATTCGATACTGCGATCGTAACGCAGTCTGCCGGATCCAATGTCAAACTTGCAAGATCAACAATTTATAAATAAAAAAATTATTAAATAAGCATTTCTAAACCGAATTATAAGTCTAAACCATTCTCGAGACCACTGGAAAAGACAAAGACTTTCATCAAAATCGGTCCAGCCGTTTAGGAGGAGTTCAGTTTCATACACACGCACAGAAGAATTACATATATAAAGATTATTTCAAAAGATATTAATTAAAAACGCTAAAAAGCGTGAATCGCGTCTGCATTTTCTTCGTAACAATAAAGACCGGGTTAGGCCAGTTAGGCTGAAAATCAATTTTCGACGAAAACTTACGTCTTTTTCAATTTCTACTAGTAGTTCACGATCTCTATACATATTTTATTTGTTTGTTTATTTATTTAATAATTTATCTTGGTGGAATTTTCAATCGTTAATAAAATACATTTTAAAGCACTCAATTGAACGGAAATGTAATGTACATGATTATTTTGGTTGACAATACAAAAATTTTAATTATAATTAATAAAAATTAATTGATTAAAGCTAATTACTTAAAAAATTACAAATACAGCCACTTAGCGACCCTTTTGGCGACTGATGTCAAAATTTGAAAAGGTTTTTTTCTCACGTGTTAAAGCATTCAGTTGCAAGGAAATTTTATATACACGATTGTTTTGGATGACAATACGATACTTCAATAATAATTAATAAAAATTAATTACCACTTAATGTTGTGATTCTGTCATATCTATATATATAAAAATGAATGTTTGTCTGTATGTCATCGATGAACTCAAAAACTACTGTACCGATTCTTATGAAAATTGGTATACATATGAATTTTTCCACGGAGAAGGTTTGTATAATATGCTCATTGATGCCACTCGCCACCAGGTGGCGCTGCAGAGTAGCAACTTCTGCCCCGTTCAACCGATTGTCATGAAAATCATTATGACCATGTATTTTTACACAGAGGAAACGAATATGATATTCGTATTAATGGAAGTTACCACCAGATGGCGCTTGTGTGTCAAGTTCAATACTGATTTTAATAGATATCTATACGAATTCGTATAAATAAAAGTTCTCAAAATATATTTTTGGTGCGATAAGTAAAATAAAATTATATACTTTCTTTTCTTCTCTATCTCTTCTTCTCTTCTCTTTCTCTTCTTCTCTATCTCTTCTTCTCTTCTCTCTCTCTTTCTCTATTCTCTTTTTCTTATCCTCTATCTCTTATTCCCTTCTCTTCTCTTCTCTATCTCTATAAAAATGATTGTTTACCTGTATGTCATTTCTAGAATCGTAAACTATGTATTTGATTATGTGAAGATGTCATTCTAATGAATTTCATATATTGTCGTTACAGTTCGTGCTGATATGAATTGAAACAAATGAAGCGAACGATAGATAATATTTCGAGTCGAGAGTGACATAAGAATTTGTGTAGGTTGTGAAATTCATATCTAGCTTACATTAAACAGACAATATTGTGCGTATTTTTATATTTGGGAGAGTTTTTCGAATAATTTTGTGCATTTCATCGTAAGCTGAATTAATTTAGATAAATACTTCAATCGGATTGAATATTTGTAGTTTCCGTGAGCTGATTATATTCATTTTCTACAGTGAATTTACGAAGAGCATCGAATATGTATGTGAGGGATTTGACTGCTGATTGACATTCCGAACGCATTTGCTGTACGGTTTTTTTTATTAGCATCTTATACCATCTGCGACTTTTCGACGTTTTATAAATTCAAAAACATCACGTCGTTCCTGTATAATTATGCCTCCAAAGCGACGAGCAATTGGCCGATCTACACCTCAAGCACGAAAGAGAAGAGCATTACGAGCCTCAGAATCAGACGAGCAACGAGCATTAAGGCTGGAAAATCTTCGAGTACACGCCACTGAGACCCGTTCGTCTGAATCGTCTGACCAACGAGAAGTAAGATTAGAAACTGATCAAATATGTACTAATCAGATCCGTTCTTCTGAGAGAACTGAATTACGGGAAAGAAGGCTGCAAAATGTTCGAATAAGCACTGCTCGATCAAGACGAACACTGCATGCTGATTTGAGAATCTTAGTGCATTCCATTATGACAGTAATAATGATTAGTCTTCATCCAAATGTCGTCATTGGAAAAATGGATAAAATTTGCATGTATTGTAGTGCACTCAAATTTAAAAATGAAAAGCGTTGAATGTGCTGCGCCAGTGGAAAAGTTAAGCTACCAGAATTACATTCACCACCCGAAATGTAGACAATTGTTCCATCAATATATCGTCGACATGTACGCGAAGATTGAAACCGAACGGCTATTATATATTCGATTGAATCAAACCGAGTTGCGTTCTGAACAGTACATCCATTTACGAGACGCAATCGTTAATGATGGTAACGTCAATCCAAACGAATTGGGAAGAATGGCCATATTACCGTCTACATTCACGGGGAGTTCACGGCACATGTGCATGAATACGCACAAGATGCGATGACATACGTTCGCGCATATGGTCGTCCAGATTTGTTTGTCACCTTTACATGCAATCCAACATGGAATGAAATTAAAGAACTTCTCTTAGTTGGACAATCATCTTCGAACACCCATGACATTACCGCACGCGTATTTAAGGGAACAGGGACATCATATACTTTGAAATAATCGATTTTTAATTTTAGTTCTAAAAAATAGTGCTTATTTTTCTGAATCTAAAAATGTATAATACTTATATGTTTGTTGATAAAATAGCCCTAAAATATGAAAAATAAAAATGCAAATAAATGCCCACGCCCCTTTTGACACGCCCCTTTGAACTTTAAATATGTAGTTTTTTTTTTATTGAAAACAATTATAAAATCCCCGTGCACAAATATGTAGTTTCCCCTGTGTTTTATCTATATTAACTTTTGATTGTTTTTTTCGCTTGAATGTTAACCCCGCTACTTTTTAGCCACGTTTATAAGTGAGCTATTGTTCCAAGCTGTGTGAAAAATTTCTTTACTTTAAATTTCAGTTTATGGCAATGTTTTGAACCGAGTTCGCGAGTCGAAAGCGACATAAGACTTTGTGTAGGTTGTGAAATTCATATCTAGCTTACATTTAACAGACAATATTGTGCGTATTTTTATATGTGGGAGAGTTTTTCGAATAATTTTGTGCATTTCATCGTAAGCTAAATTAATTTAGATAAAAACTTCAATCGGATTGAATATTTGTAGTTTCCGTGAGCTGATTATATTCATTTTCTACAGTGAATTTACGAAGATCATCGAATGTGTATGTGAAGTATTTGACTGCTGATTGACATTCCGAACGCATTTGATGTGCGGTTTTTTTCTTATTAGCATCTTATACTATCTGCGACTTTTCGACGTTTTATAAATTCAAAAGCATCACGTCGTTCCTGTATAATTATGCCTCCAAAGCGACGAGCAATTGGCCGATCTACACCTCACGCACGAAAGAGAAGAGCATTACGAGCCTCAGAATCAGACGAGCAACGAGCATTAAGGCTGGAAAATCTACGAGTACACGCCACTGAGACCCGTTCGTCTGAATCGTCTGACCAACGAGAAGTAAGATTAGAAACTGATCGAATACGTACTAATCAGATCCGTTCTTCTGAGACAACTGAATTACGGGAAAGAAGGCTGCAAAATGTTCGAATAAGCACTGCTCGATCAAGACGAGCACCGCACGCTGATTTGAATCTTAGTGCATTCCATTATGACAGTAATAATGATTACAGTCTTCATCCAAATGTCGTCATTGGAAAAATGAATAAAATTTGCATGTATTGTAGTGCACTCAAATTTAAAAATGAAACGCGTGGAATGTGCTGCGCCAGTGGAAAAGTTAAGCTACCAGAATTACATTCACCACCCAAACCATTGTCAACGTTTCTATCTGGTGTTACACGTGTGTCGAAGCATTTCTTGGAAAACATCCGCAAGTACAATTCATGCTTCCAATTGACATCGTTCGGTGCAACGAACATAGTGCGCGAAAATTACATGCTGACATTCAGAGTCCAAGGGCAAATTTATCATCATGCCGGATCTCTTCTACCATTGCCGGACGCAGATCACAAGTTCCTTCAAATTTATTTTATGGCAAACAGTGATGAAGAAATTGAACAACGATGCCATTATAATGCGGGCACTAGACGAGAAATTGTGGGTGCGTTACAAGGCCTTTTCGATCAACACAATGAATTAGTTCGGTTGTTTAAAACCGCCATTCCACGAATGCCAGCCGATGACTATGCAGTTGTGATTCGAGCAGACAAAAGACCCGTTGGCCAACACGAGAGACAGTTCAATGCACCAACAATCGATGAAGTGGCGATCGTTATAGTTGGCGAAGAATTTGAATCGCGCGACATAATTCTTCATCGCAGAAGTGGTGACATTCAGCGAGTCTCCGAAACTCATCGCTCATACGACGGATTGCAGTATCCGATTCTGTTTTGGCGAGGAGATGATGGATATCATTTTAACATCAAAATGATAAATCCACAAACAGGTGAGGAAACGAATAAGAAAGTCAGTGCCATGAATTATTATTCGTATCGACTGATGATTCGTCAAAACGCTGAGAACCACATTCTGAAATGTAGACAATTGTTCCATCAATATATCGTCGACATGTACGTGAAGATTGAAACCGAACGGCTATTATATATTCGATTGAATCAAACCGAGTTGCGTTCTGAACAGTACATCCATTTACGAGACGCAATCGTTAATGATGGTAACGTCAATCCAAACGAATTGGGAAGAATGGCCATATTACCGTCTACATTCACGGGGAGTCCACAGCACATGCATGAATACGCACAAGATGCGATGACATACGTTCGCGCATATGGTCGTCCAGATTTGTTCGTCACCTTTACATGCAATCCAACATGGAATGAAATTAAAGAACTTCTATTAGTTGGGCAATCATCTTCGGACCGCCATTACCGCACGCGTATTTAAACAAAAATTGAAATGTTTGATGGATTTTATTTACAAGCATCGTGTTTTTGGAGAGACACGCTGCTGAATGTATTCCATTGAATGGCAGAAAAGAGGATTGCCGCATGCACATATTTTGGTTTGGTTAATCAACAAAATTACGCCAGATCAAATTGATCAAATCATCTCAGCAGAAATACCGGAAAAGCACATTGATCCAAACTTATTCGACGTCGTCACCAAAAAATATGATCCATGGCCCATTTGGCGCATTCAACAATAATTCATCATGCATGTCTGATGGGAAATGCACGAAACGATACCCAAGAGAAAATTGGTTTCGATACTATCACTGGCAATGACGGATATCCACCGTATCGTCGACGATCAGTTGAGGATGGTGGCAAAATCCGTCGTTCTGAAAGTACGAAACATTGATATTGAAGTAGATAATCGTTGGATTGTGCCATATTCACCACTGCTTTCAAAGACCTTCAAAGCACACATTAATGTTGAGTATTGCAATTCAGTGAAGTCCATCAATACATTTGCAAATATGTCAACAAAGGAAGCGACATGGCAGTCTTCGGAGTAGGGAATGTAGCTGCACCGCTCGATGAAATCAACCAATACCAACTTGGACGCTACATAAGCAGCAATGAAGCAGTATGGCGCATCTTATCATTGCCAATCCATGAACGACATCCAACAATAATACACTTGGCGGTGCATCTCGAGAATGGACAGCGCGTGTACTTTACAGCAGATAATATACGTGCAAGAGCATTGGTTCCACCGGCAACAACTTTAACTGCGTTTTACTCATTGTGCCAAGATGATCTTTTTGCTAAAACTTTGCTTTATTCTGAAGTACCGAAATTCTGCACGTGGAATGCATCGACTAAAAAGTTTCAACGTCGCAAACAAGGTAAAGCAGTTGAAGGACATACCAATTTATATTCCAGTGATGCATTGGGTCGTCTGTTCACTGTTCATCCGAACAATACAGAATGCTTCTATCTAAGATTGCTGTTGATCAATATACGTGGACCAATATCCTTCCAATATTTAAGAACAGTCAACGGTCAGTTGTGCGCTACTTACCGCCAAGCTTGCCAAGAACTAAATCTTCTTGAGAATGATGCACATTGGGGCACTGCACTAGCTGATGCATCGAATACTGCTCGACCACAGCAAATACGCACGCTATTTGCCATAATATTAACAACCTGCTTCCCATCTAATCCAAAAGATCTTTGGGAAAAAAATACAAGGACTACATGAGTGAAGATATTCTACATCGTTTGTGCTGCGAATCAAAAATCCGGACATTCAATTCACACCAAACGTGTATAATGAAGCATTGCTTTTGATTGAAGACATATGTTTGACAATCGCTAACAAGGCACTGGTGCAACTGGGAATGCCTGCTTCAAAATCGACCTGCAAACAACCTTGATCGTGATTTGCAACGAGAAACACACTATGATTCTGATGAACTGGGGACATTCGTTAGACAAATCTTCCGCAGTTGATTCTAGAACAACGCATTGCGTATGACAGAATTATGCGTGCAATCACAGAACAAAGCGGTGGACTGTTTTTCATAGATGCGCCCGGTGGTACAGGCAAGACTTTTCTTCTTTCACTAATTTTGGCAACCATACGATCACAAAATAATATTGCACTGGCCTATTGCATCATCTGGAATTGCGGCAACTCTTTTGGATGGTGGCCGAACAACGCATTCAGCATTGAAACTGCCGTTGAATTTGCAAAACACTGAGGCACCAACATGCAACATCAGCAAAAAACTCTGAATGGGAAAAGTACTCCAAACGTGTCAAATTATCATATGGGACGAATGTACAATGTCTCACAAGAAAGCATTGGAAGCGCTTGATCGTACACTGCGAGATTTCAGAGGAAACAGACGGATCTTCGGTGGCGCACTCATTTTATTGTCTGGTGATTTTCGACAAACACTGCCCATTATACCACGATCAACACCGGCTGATGAACTTCATGCATGTCTTTAAATCATCAGTTCTATGGCGTCATTTACAGAAATTGACTTTGAAAAACTAACATGCGTGTACAACTACAACGGGATGCATCGGCTGGAAATTTTGCAAAACAATTAATGGATATTGAAATGGGCGAATGGAAATTGATGAATCTACACAATGTATCACCCCTGCCAGCAAACTTCTGTAAGATAACAGAAAGCATCGACGAATTGGTGCAAAAAGTTTTCCCAAACATTGCACAAAAAACCATCACTGGCTCAGTACGCGTGCTATATTAGCAGCCAAAAACATCGATGTCAATACCATCAACTTCACCATTCAGCATGCAATACCCAGTGAAACGACAACATATAAGTCCATCGATACTGTGGAGAATCAAGATGAGGTTGTCAACTATCCAACTGAAATCATGAATTCGCTTGATTTGCCAGGCATGCCACCGCACGTTCTTACATTGAAAATTGGCGTACCCATCATACTTCTTCGAAACATAAACCACCACGACTTTGCAACGGAACCAGACTCTCAGTCAAGAAAATGATGAACAATGTTATCGAGGCAACAATTTTGACTGAAAATTCAAAGGTGAAGACGTCCTGTTGCCACGTATCCCAATGATCCCGACAGATATGCCATTCGAATTCAAACGTTTACAGTTCCCGGTGCGACATGCTTTGCAATGACTATTAACAAAGCACAAGGACAATCGTTACAAGTGTGTGATTAAATTTGGAGAATCCATGCTTCTCACATGGACAGCTCTATGTGGCTTGCTCACGTGTCGGAAAACCTTCTGATTTATTCGTCTACGCACCAGATGGAAAACAAGAAATATTTTGTATCCCACAGCACTTCAATGAACATCTAATTGAAACTGAACTTTGTAATCACACAATTTTTTCGAAACGGCTTTGAATGAATTGAATATTTGTGTACTGATTTTCCCTTTTTAAAAAACTATTTTTCTTAAATTTATTTCAGTTGTTTGCGTAGCAACG